>OY282560.1:65375716-65975716 GCA_958295665.1 Tipula vernalis | reverse complement strand
AGTGGAAATGTCTTCAGACGGGCCACTCAACGATTGGCAGGTCGCTAAAGGCAGATGTGGAGAATAGTGACTACACGATACCGATTGTATGCTTTGAAAAAGGTTTCCGGACTCTTCTCCCCTCAAGGGAATCCTGGGGGAACAGGTCAATAACAGAAACTGGAAGTCTACAATTCTATACTGACGGCTCCAAGCTAGACGGCAAAATCGGAGCAGGAGTCTCTTGTGACAAATTAAATGTGAATATATCCGTTCGTCTTCCTGATCACTGCAGTGTGTACCAGGCGGAGGTGGTAGCGATTGAGGAAGCGCTGACTTGGTTGAAGCATAATGTCATATCCACAAGGGATATAACAATATATGTGGACAGTTAGACGGTAATCATCTTAACGAGATGAGTGAGCATTTCAATATCCAGATAGTTTAGGTCCCCGGTCACTCGGACGTACTGGGGAACTGCAGGGCGGACGAGCTGGCAAAGCAAGGTACAACTCTCCAATTGAAACCGGAAAGGGCAAATCTGGGGAGGCCCATAGCAGCGTTTTATAGGGCGCTTAGAAATGAGGCGATAGCCTCGGCACAGAAGAGGTGGACTAACACCATAACATGCTATGTAGCGCGGCAAGTCTGACCGAAACTGGACTTGAAGCGCTCCAAAACACTGCCATCCCTACGTAGACCTGACTTAAGTATAATCGTGGGGGTGCTCACAGGACACTGCCTCATTGAGGAGCAAGCGAGGAAGCTTGGGTCAATGGCAAATGACTTCTGTAGAAGCTGTTTGGATGAGGAGGAGGAAGAGACTCTGAGCCACTTCCTCTGGTCATGCCCGGCGCTAGCTTACAGGAGGCATAAACATCTGGGTAAGTATAGTTTGGGCGGCCTTATGGATCTTGAGAACTGCAATGTGTGAGATATCTTACGCTACATAAGTAGCTCAAAATGGTTCCAATGAATGTGTAAGGGGAGTAGGATCCCTTGGTATCTCAACGGACTATCATCGGTTTAAGTGTGCGTTTTGGCAGTCACTCTAACCTAACCTTAGTAAAAATTACAAATATTGCGAGAGATGGTCTACGTAAAACCGACCGTCTTTTAATGGCATCTGCGTAAGGACGTTAAATGTACACATATAAATATTCACGCTGGTCCTAAGCCAGTTTTTTTTTTTAAATCTCAACACTTCTGAAACATTGGCGATTTTCGCTTTACCCCCTCTGAAGATATACAAAACTTTCCTTTCATGATTTTCTTCTTATGCTACCGGAAAGTTTCACGTAATTTGCAAGGGACGAATTTCGAAAAAAATTTGTTGGTAAATATTGTTTAAGCATTTCGATCTATTCATCGGATTTCAGCGTTTATCTTTCTATAAATCTCTCCTTCTCGACCAATAATTTTGGCTTCAAACTTTTCACAAATTTAAAGAATTTCGAATAATTTTTCAAGAAATTTAAGAATTTATTTAAATTATATTAATTTTTAAAGTTTTGGAACTTCACGAAAGTTATCAATTTTGAAGTTGTTATAAGAATTTAAAATTTTTTAAATAATTCCAGGTTCTGAGATTTAAAAATTTCAGGAAATTAACAAATTTAAAGAGTTTTGATAAAATTTAAAAACTTCAGCCAATTTACTGAATTTTTTTAAATTTACCAACGTCCAAATAATTAGAATTTCGATTTTAAGAATCTCAAGAGGTTAAATAATTTTAAGCAAAGTTTTCAATTTTTTCAAGAAAATTAAAGTTTAAAAAATTTACGAAAGATTTATTAAGGAGTTAAAATATTTCTAATAATTTCAGGATTCTAAGAATTTTGCAATAATTAAACAATTATGTGAATGAACACACTCTCACAGAACCTCTGCACTATTTGTTCCGAATCAGCAAGCAGAACATGACCGAGCGAGCAAACTCGCTGTCCTTTAATTTCAGTTTCAGGCATAAATTAAATCCCTAATGTCGCGATTATTCAAAACTCGAATATATAACTCGCATGACTCTTCCAAATGTTATCACCCATCTTCGAACTAATTCGTAAGGACCATCTCTCACTCTACAACATCAACTTGTCGGACACAGAGGATACAAAATACAGCTGCCAGCGACTATACTCCTTGATATCATCCTCTAAACTATTATCATTAGTGACAAGTATTTCTAGCTTCTCACACTCTCAAATGTTTACTTACCACTACTAAAGTCAAATATTTCACGGTTTCTAAAACCAGACATCAGATATTTTGTTTTGGACTTGGAAGCTGAAAATTGTACTAGCGGGCCAAAAGCGAAAAACTGATTGGACTGCTAGTAAAAGATATTGTCCTGAAGTGTTTCAGTTTAATGTAAGAAAATGTATTCCAACATTGAGATTAAAGAGTTCGGTGACAAAGCCTTCCTTGTCGAATACCGAAGCTAATTGCAAAAATGTTTTATAGGTTGTTATTTTTGTAGGTATTGCAAGGTATGTGTGGAGCTTCTCTTCAAGACACACTTCCCAGGGATCATCTGGAATCACTGTCAGTGTTCTCAGAGGATATCGTAACCAGGAAACGGATCCTATGGGCACTGAGGGGTTTTAAACCATTTAAATCGGCTGTTCCGGATCAAATTATATCAGCGGAACTTCAAAGCAACTCAGTAATTATTCTTCCCTACCTGGAAGCTATATTCAAAGGGTGTTTGAAGCTGGGCTATATTCCTAGGTACTGGACGGAGGTCAATGTGGTGTTCATACCGAAAGCGGGGAAAGGTCACATGTCTATCCTAAGGACCTAAGACCAATAACTCTATCATCCTTTATTTTGAAAACATTGGAAAGGCTGCTGGATGTGTACATCAGAGATAAAATAGGTGCCACGAAGTGGGCACCGTCTCAGCATGCGTACACAAAGGGTAGACCTGTGGACACTGCTCTGCACGCCTTGGTGTGTACGATTGAGAAATCGATTAATTCGAAGGAATTCTGTTTGGTGCCTTCCTGGATATAGAGGGCGCCTTTAATAATGTGAAAGCGTAGGCAATCAAGGAGCGATTGTCATTTTTGGAGGTGGACATTCCTCTGATAGGGTTAATCAATTATATGCTGGGAAGCAGGATTGTTAGCTCGAAGCTGGGGGACTCCACCATCAAGAGGCGAGTAACTAGGGAAACCCCGCAGGGGGGGGTTCTGTCCCCTCTTCTCTGGAACATAGTGGTAAACGGGTTACTACTTGAATTGGAGAGAGAGGGTATTGAAGTAATCGCTTACGCAGATGACGTAGCTTTAGCTGTTACCGAGAAATTCCTGGGCACGATTGTAGACGTAATGCAGAATGCGCTTACCATCGTTACGAAATGGGCTGGCAAATGTGGACTTGGTATTAACCCGTCCAAGACAGAGCTGGTACTCTTCACTAAGAAATACAAAATCCCGGTAGTTGTCCCTCCTACCTTAAATGGCACGAGACTTGCTTTTACTGATAGAGCTAGATATATGGGCATTATCTTGGACAGTAAGCTTAGTTGGAAGCCCAACATGTTGGAGGGGATAAACAAAGCTACTATAGCTTTGTACTCCTGTAGGAACGCCATTGGTCATAGATGGGGTCTGAAGCCGGAGCTGGTACATTGGCTCTACACCGCTGTAGTGAGACCTGTACTCTTGTACGGGGTGAGTGTTTGGTGGCCAGCTCTGGACAAGGTAACTTATAAAAGTAAGATTGAGAGAGTGCAAAGAACGGCCTGTATGCTTGTTAGCGGGGCATTGAGGTCGACACTGACAAGTCCCTTAGAGGTTTGGTTGCACCTTCTTCCGGTCGGCATTTTTGGCAAACAGATGGCGGCAAATACGGCTGTACGACTTGCAGCCGTCTCTCAGTCGAGGTGTCTTAGTATAGGACACTCTACTATTGTTAGATCGTTGAAGGATGAGCTGGCGAATCTTGACTACATTAAACCTACTCTACACTTCGAGAAGCGATTTCGGACCTCCTTCCCTTCAAGGGAATCCTGGAGAGATAGACCGTTATCGGAAACCGAAGCGTTGCAATTCTTCACAGATGGCTCCAAGCTAAACGGCAAAGTGGGAGCTGGAGTATTCTGTGACAAATTAAATTCTTCCTGATTACTGCAGCGTGTACCAAGCTGAAGTAGCGATTGAAGAGGTCATGACGTGGTTGAAGCATAATGTGTTATCCTCAGGACAGTCAAGCGGCGGTCCGGTCGTTAGAATCGGTGTCTTTGGCGTCACGGGTGGCGTTAAGTTGTCACTCATCTCTATAAATTAGATCGGTGAGCATTTCAATATCCAGTTAATCTGGGTCCCAGGTTACTCGGGCGTCATGGGGAACTGCAGGGTGGATGAAGTTGCTAGGCAGCTGCAACCGGAAAAGGCAAGTCTGGGGAGGCCTATCACAGCGCTGAGACAAGCACTTGGGAAGCAGGTGCTATCCTCAGCGGGGGAAAGGTGGTCTAACACCCGCACCTGTAGAGTTGCAAGACAAGTTTGGCATGGTACGACTCTCCAGCTACAACCGGAAAGGGCAAGTCTGGGGAGGCCTATCACAGCGCTGAGACAAGCACTTGGGAAGCAGGTGCTATCCTCAGCGGGGGAAAGGTGGTATAACACCCGCACCTGTAGAGTTGCAAGACAAGTTTGGCCAAAGCTGAACTTGGGGCGCACTAGGACATTAATATCCCTACGCAGACGTGAATTAAGAACGGTCGTAAGAATTTTCACAGGACAATGCCTTTTTGGAGAACATGCAAGAAGGCTGGGTCTGGAGGCAAATGACTTCTGCAGAAGCTGCTTGGACGAAGAGGAGGAAGAGACGTTGGTCCATTTCATTTGCTCATGTCCAGCATTGGCTCTCAGAAGGCACAAACACTTGGGTAAGTTCAGGATGGACTGCCTCTCGGATCTCGAAAACAGTAAAGTGCGGGACGTCTTACGATACATAAGTAGCTCGAAATGGTTCCAATAGGGGTAAAAGGAGAGATATTCTGTGGTATCACAATGGACCGTCACCGGTCTAAGTGTGCATAAGCACCCATTCCAACCTAACCTAACCTAACCTAAGGTATGTGAAAGCAAACAGACAACAGTAACAGACCGATTTGTCAACCGATAAGAACCTCCGCTAACGGAGTGATCCTTCCGAATACTACCTATGTAAGACAGTAATTTTAATGCTGTGGAAAGTTACATCGCGGTACTTCCCCCACTTCGTGTGATCTCCCTTCTTAAAGATAGGTTATAACGAAGCCACTTTCCATTTGATCAGGCATTATTTCGCTTTGCGAATAAGATCGAAAAGACAATTCCACAAAATTATATCTGTGGTCTGCGTTTGAAGAGATTTCGAGTACCGCATCAATAGGTCTGAAAGTATGGTGCAATTCTGTAATTTCTTTGAAGAAATTACCCGAATTCTACCACTCACGCTTTTTCCGTTTACAAATTCGCTTAGCTATTCTCCAAGCAAGGCCCGCTTTGTTTTTCTGTGGGATTGTAAAACAGTTTTTGTGCTTCTCTGTGAGTTATATGCTGCTGCTCAACAGCAAGACGATACTTCTCATCAAACCAATCATTTTTGAGTTTGCTTCTTACTACACCAATAGAGTCTGCTGGGCAGCAAAGGCAACCGAAGTTTTCAGAACCTTCTAAACAATATTCAATTGAATACACCGATAATTGGCTGCCACAATGATATTGATGACAAGGTCTTAGAGTATTGTTTTGTATCTTCATTTAGCAGACCTTCACAGTTAAAAGTTGTGTGTGCTTTCCTGTGATCTCTATGTCTTCATATGAGCCGGACTGATTTTTGCCAGCTCTAGCATTAAAGTCACTAATCACGAGTCTGAGGTTGTGCTCAGGTGTAGATCCGAGGTCATCTCCAAAGTCTTGGGTTCAATTTTAGACTATCGAAAGTTTATTGGTGAGCAACAATTTTTAGGAAATACTCTTTCTTGTTCGAGATAAGGCGCCTGGTTTTCGTAATGACTGCACGTTCCATGCGCCGATCTATCAATGCTCGGTGGGATTTTATGCGGTGTCGGAAGTGGGATTTGGCAATAAATTGTGTCGGATCTGAAATCGTTTCTTGAGTTTACAAGCTCATTCATATTTTCCATTGTTATCGATAGATCCAGTAGGCTTCTATCGCATGTAGATTGACTTACCGAACTCTCCATTTAGGAAAGCAGCACCTTCACACCATATTGGCTGCGACTGAGAGTAGGATTTGAAACGTTGTTTGCTTCACGACTGGCCGAAATATTTTTGGTCTAATCTGCCAGTATTCATGCTACTGGCTTGTATGCGATCCTTTGGTAATTGTGTGAGCTCCCATCTTTCATTTTCGTGAAAATACTTCACGTCTTCTTTCATTGCTATGGCCCATTCGGTATGATTTACAGCCTGGACGTAGCGTTTTGGCTCAAGATCTGTGTCCTTCGCTAGTTTTGATCTTTATTACTTATTGGTACGGTTAGAAATACCAATTAACCGTCCTGATCCTGCAAGGCTTGTGATTGATTCTCCCTTTCCGTCATATATGAATTCTGTTTCTCCACTTTTTAACGAATTTTACATCTCGATTAATCCATTACTTTATTCACATCCGGAACGTGTCACCTGGAGGCTTTAGGTTTAGAAGCTTCAACAGAACTGTCTAAAATGCTCAATATCTGGTTTCTTTTCAAACCACTTCTATACAGAGCGAACGGTGCTGTGGCTGGTATACATATACCTTCCTTAACCACATAGCGCGCATACTCTTCGCTGAACATTCTCTACCCAGCCTGTCAGATTTCAAGTCGCATACCGATAAACTCTCGCGGGAGTTGACTCGATTTTTACAGAAAGTTCTGAAAAATTGACGAGTACCAAAAGGCATAAAAATGCCCCTAAAATGTGTGTTTAAGCTAAATTGGAAAATATTTTTTGTGTTTAAAACTTTGTTACCATTGTAGGGTAAAATTACCCTATATGTTTCCAAAACTGTTTGTTCTAGGTACTTTCTGACTAATCTAAATCTATTAAACGATAAAAAGTTGAGCTCAACGAATCGATTTATTCCGCGTGACACAACAGAAAATGAAGCAAAATCATCATTATTCTATTACTCACCAAAAATAAGTACTGTAATCCATAAACAATTGAATTTATGGTTAATACGGGTTTCCAGTCTTCTCTTAATATATTTAGACAAACGTTCCCCTCTAAATCAATGTTAGGATGATAGACTTTTGTTTCAGATTTCACTTTTGGGGGTTCATGTGGATAGTTTGGTCCGACCTGGAAATCGAAAACATTTGGATATTTTATTACCTTATATCGATATATGGGTTTGTTTGTATATTACCTTAAATGTAAAAACAAATCTTCCACCTTTATAGAACCCCTCATCGGGACATATAACGAGCTTAAAACTTAATAAATCATCGGGATCTGGAAATTCCGTGTTACATGTCTTCGGTAGATTTAATTCATTAATATCTAAAAACAAAGCCAATTATTCACTAAATCTATATATATCACAATAAAATATTAATTCGTTAACCTTTTTGAATTCTCAATTGAGCTGCCGAAGCTTTTTTCTGTGTTCCACTTCTTGGAGCCGTTTCTCCATCTTTCTTTTGTTGCTTCAACGAAAACAACTTAATCATATTTGAGTGCTAGGTGGCTGCGGATGGCGGGGTATATATACTTATTAAATAAATTGATATTTAACAAATAAATTAATTTTAAATATACTTGATTGTGTTAAATATTTTATTAATAGTTTGCGATGTGTTCTGCACTTCGCTTTTCCTGGTTCTTCACACAAGGGGACAAATGAAATTTACAAAATTTTGACAGCTCTCGAATTTGGCATTGGCAAAAAAAAGAAGAAAAAGATCGAAAAAAACTTCAGGTCGAAAATTCTATAGTTCAGTGAATTGTGTATTTTCGAAAATTCTAAAATCACGGACTTGTATATTTATTTGTGTACTAGATTTTTATTACGTTTTTCGTTTTGTAGTGTTCACCATTCCCGCCGTTTGCGTATTTTTTTTTTTTTGGTAATATGGCACAAATTCTTGTATCTTTGCTGTATTTTAATTAATTTAATGTGAGTTTGTTGTGTGAAAATATCTCTAGCATAAATATGGATGATCCTGTTTTTGATCAAAAATATCAAAAATACAAACGCAAAGTTAAATTGTGGGAAACACGATTTAAAAGTAAAAATGGAAGGATTCCATCAAAGGTTTAAACATTTTGGATTTGATTGCATTATTTATGTTTAATTTAAACATTTTCATTTAGCACGATATTCGAGATGCATCAATGGATATTCGGTATGCATATAAAATGTACTACAAACTAAAAACATCGTTATTGGAGGACACACTTTGTGACGTGCTTGGCGAGGAACTGGAGGATGGGTTTGAACTAACGCAGAGCGATTCGAATTTCTCGCTTTCCGATCTTAATGCATCGTCACAAATACCAAATTTGATAGCAGGTAGTGTCAGTTTTAGTGATCCAAAACCAATTAAGGAATTTGAGGCTGAAGAAACCCTGGCTTTAAATGAAAACGCATGGGGTAAACATTTGAATGTTGAGAAGGAGAATGGCAAAAAAGGGGTAAAAGATGAATCACTACCAAAAACTTATGTTAAAACAGCTCTCAAACCGCAGCTATTTGAATCGCAAAGTTTCGCTAAACGAAATCCACGAAAGTCACTTTCGCGATTGTCTAGCACCAATTTATCGTCCAGCTGTAGTTCGTTCGATTCTCAAAGAGAGGTGCTACCCGATTTAGAAACCATTCTTAATGAGCGGATAATGGAACGTAACAAAAGTTCATCCCATTTAGAAAAATCAAGTTCTATGGTGGAAAAACCTGTTTCCGATATGAAATTGGCTAATCTAAACGAGAAATGGCTGGATCGTTGTGATTCTATGATAAATCTTAAAACTGATATTAGCTACCTCGGACGTGATTCCGTATCGAACAATTTAAAAGACAATTCTACCAGTTTTGGAATCTCCGGTCTAAATTTGATCAACATCAGAAGCTTTGACGCATCCAGTTCGATACTAACAAGCAACCGCAGTAGTTTACTATCAAACGCATCGAGTGCCGGGATTGAAAATACGTATGACAAGTCTATTACATCGGATACCGAAGTGATTCAGAATAGTGATAACGAAGCTGAACAACTGTCGTTACAACATATACGAAAAAAACGGAAGCTAATGTCGTCACAACAGAATCTTCGTAGTTTGAATAAGTCGGATACAAAAGAGGAGGTGAAGGTAGTTGTAGCGGAACCTGAAGAAATTATACAAGCGCCTAGCAAAACTTTTAAGAAAACTACTAGAATTGTTAAAAAGAAAGCGACAAATCTTCCCAAAAACGTCGCAACCGTTGTTCGAGCAATTCGCCCACGGCGAAAAGTTACCCAAAAAGTTAAAACTTATACTGATACGAACCAAATTGATGTTGGGGATTACGCTTTTGATGCATCCGACGATGAAGACGCTGATGCAGATTACAAAGTTGATAAAAATGAAATCGAGGATGACGAAGCCAAATCGACAAAGTACAAAAAGTCGCCCAAAGCAAAAATCGGAAAAGTTAAAAATCCGTTGAATAATACTGAGAGCTCTACAACTTATACAGAGTATATCCCGGAATTTGACATTGAGCACTTACAAAATGTTCCACAAATTGATATCAAAGAGTTGAAGAAGTCAACTAAACTATTTGAGAATTACCTGATCAACTCGAACTCTGCAATCGATTCTGTAAATCCGGTAAAATCCTCTGTAAATAAACCGCGCATTCTATCGGCCAAAGAACAACGTCTGACCGATAAAATAAATTCGGGAAAACTAAATGAAAATTTTGTACGGATTGATATTCAAAAAAAGAAATTTGTTCGTGGCAAGAAAAATTTCAATTTCACGAAATGGAAGAAAACGCAATGGAGTAAGAAAAAAGTGGCAGCACTTTCTGGTCCCGACATGAATATGGGTGGTTGCGATGGTGGGGTTCTCGTTTGTTTTCAATGCGGTGACGTTGGTCATTACGCGCAGAATTGTAAAGTGAAAGGTGATGAGTTGTTAGCGTTAGACGCCGAAAATGAGGAAGTATCACCGTTTCCAACACTAGAAGAAGCCGAGGAAATGGCTAAACTCGAGGCTATGAAGGCACACGGAAATAATCCATCTAAATTACCCGACGTCGATAATCCATTATGGAAAGAACCAGGCGAGGTTGATTTCATATCTGATACAGAGGTTAAAAGTTCACAAGAGAAGTTCATTGGCCATAAAATTCCTGACGATGTCATCAAAAAATCGGGTATCCTAGAAATTGAAAATTTTATTGATCGTTTCAAGGTGAATCCCTTGTACAATACAAATCCGGATGGAAGCTTAATTGATACGCCCGATGAAGTTTTCGCGGCATTAAAAATGTTTGGACACAAACATTTTCGGGCTGGTCAAGAAAAGGCTATCATGCGTATTTTATCTGGGATCTCAACTTTAGTCACTCTGAGTACGGGAAGTGGAAAATCTCTGTGCTACCAATTACCAGCATTTCTATACGCGAAGAAACTAAAATGCTGCACTCTTGTTATATCACCGCTGGTATCATTAATGGAGGATCAAGTGCATGGCGTTCCTTCATTTGTAAACGCCCAATGTTTGCACACGAATCAATCACCTGCGGTAAAAGATAAAATCATGCAAATGATTGCGGCCGGCAAATTGGACGTACTTCTCATCTCACCGGAAGCAGTATTGTCCGCTGAAAATATGAACGGATTTGGTTCCATTCTCAAACAACTGCCCCCCATTGCCTTTGCCTGTATCGATGAAGTTCATTGTGTCTCACAATGGAGTCACAATTTTCGGCCCAGTTATCTAATGATATGCCGAGTACTTCGTGAAAAACTGGGAGTCAAAACAATTTTAGGTCTAACAGCGACCGCAACTGCACAAACCCGTTTAAATATTATCGAACATATTGGAATCCCGGATGGAGTTACCGGTATTATAAGTGACATCCCTCTTCCCGACAATCTTACCCTGTCCGTATCGTGCGACGAAAATCGTGATCAAGCACTTCTAGAGCTGCTGCGTAGTGAACGTTTCGATAAATGTCAGTCTATCATCATCTACTGTATACGACGAACAGAATGTGAACGTATCGCAACATTCATTCGAACGTGCTTCCAAAATAAGACGCAGTCCAAAATCAATCCACCACCGCAAACATCGAAAAAACGTAAAAAATCGGATTGGATTGCGGAACCGTATCATGCAGGGCTTGCATCGTCGCGTCGGAAGGCGATTCAAAATAAATTCATGCGAGGTGATCTTAAGGTTGTGGTGGCCACAATCGCCTTTGGTATGGGCATTAATAAGTCTGATATACGTGCTGTGATTCACTATAATATGCCAAAAAGTTTTGAGAGCTATGTTCAGGAGGTGGGTCGTGCTGGGCGTGATGGCCTGCCAGCGCAATGTCATCTATTTCTCGACTCGAAGCGGAATGATCAGAATGAGCTGCGCCGTCACGTATATGCAAATTCGATCGATCGTCATGTGATTCGAAAATTATTACACAAAATTTTTATCCCGTGTGCCTGCAGCAAGAATAAGGATTTGAATAAGAACGAGTCGAACTACTTTGGCCGCGATTGTCCGGGTCATGAAATCGCATTTTCGATCGAGAAAATAGTACAATATTTGGATATCCCGGAACCGAATATATCGACAATTCTTTGCTACTTGGAATTACACGAGAATCGTTATATCCAGACGCTGCGGAATGCATACACGATGTGTAAAGTTCTTTCGTATGGAGGACCGCGCGCACTTCGGCAGGCGGCACAGACATGTCCACCACTCGCCATGGCTATAGCATTAGATTTAAAGAAAGGAATTTCACATGAGACCTCCAGTTTCATTGAATTTCCGGTGATTGAAGTTGCAGCGGCGATCGGTTGGGACAGTGGTGTTGTGAAACATCAACTTAAAAATTTGGAATGGACCAATAAAGATGGTTTTCCAAAACGTTCCAATATAACAGTAAACTTGTTCGACCTCGGATTTCGTGTCAAAGCGCCCGGTGATTTAACTGATACCGAATTAGATGAAACGCTCGATCTGCTCCACCAACGCGTTTCGCAACAAGAGAAAATGGAATTAGTTCAACTTCAAATCATATTCGATGCATTTCAATCGTTAACGTATCCCTCCTATCGGAATGTGATCGATATCGAAAAAGTCGTCGATCGATCGAATCAGCTAAAAACGATAATCCGAAATTATTTCCAGACGGAGCTTGATGCGGCGAACATAGAAATAAAAACAGTTCCCGATGATACCCCGGATGGTTCAATAAAATGTGATATTCGTACCATGATACAACAGTATCCGGAAAATAATTTTACGGG
Source organism: Tipula vernalis (assembly GCA_958295665.1). Taxonomy (NCBI): domain Eukaryota; kingdom Metazoa; phylum Arthropoda; class Insecta; order Diptera; family Tipulidae; genus Tipula; species Tipula vernalis. Next base: position 65,963,268 of record OY282560.1, on the reverse strand, counting down.
GCGAAATTTGGCACGTATTTTCCATGGCTGTCAAAGTCCAAACTATCCGGCTGTGATTTGGGGTCGCTCGAAATTTTGGCGTGCCCACTTAAACGTTGATTTTAATCGGATTGTGGCGCTCGCAAATAGCGAAATAATCGAATTGAGGCGGGGAGGAGGAACCGCGAGATATTAAGATTTGTTAATTTTTAGAAAATGTTTGTTTTAATTTGTTTTTATTTATAAATATATATTTTTAAGGAAGTGGTTGCGCCTTTTTATTTACGGTCGGAAAGTCTGGGATGGTGTTCACCCCTATTATGATTGTCGAGTTGATCGACACGACTCTCTGTTGCCTTTTCGTTTTTCATATTGTTAACATCAAATGAAAAAACGAAATCACAACACAGAGTCGTGTCGATTGTCGATCGACTCGTCAATCATAATAGGGGTGATTGTGGCGAGTTGTTAACCAATTACATCCCTCCAAGATATAATAAAATGTGAGCCATTTTTGTTTAGCTTATTTGTGGCTGACAATTGTTGAACTGTAGTTAGAACCCATACCAGTCTTGACTTGGGTGTCTGACACAAAGTAGATCTTTCGATAGTTTAGGCCTTTTAGATATGCCTACCTTGGCGCAAAGTTCTATAACACATAAACCTAACGACGTAAAGAGCAGTTCCCTTCCCATATATTGATATTTCTGCTCCGTCTTTTGTTTTAGACCCGTCTGTAAACCACACCTTGGACCATTCTTCGAAGGACGGACTACCTGAGCACCACATCTGGCATAATGACGCAGAAGGGTCTGTGAAAGACCTTTTTATTTGGCATACAATGGGAAGGCTTCTCTATGGTATATGGTCTGTCTGAAATTCCTTGTAATCTTCCTATATTTCAGCATGGAATGAAGCCACCTACAGTTTTATATGCAAATTAGTTCCGATGAAGCGGATTTTGTAAAACTTTCCATCGTCTTCAGTAGAAACGATGTGAGGTTCGGACTTGGCAGACTTTAACGGTTTAAAAGAACCAATGGTCCATCTAGCTCACTTTACTGGGAGTAAAAATCCTTCGAGATAGACTCCAAATCCTATTGTGTGATGCTTAAGCTACCTCACATTGATCATTGTAAGATTCTTCCTGAGATTCCGTCACTATATAATCCAGAAAATGGGTCTCTAAAAGTACCCTCAATGCAACTCCAGTCTGCCTTCTGGAGCAATCCTATACTATTAGAACGATCTCTAGTCAGGACTTTTTGGAGCAGAGCTCCAGAAGGCAATTCATTGATTCCTTCACAGAAACTTGGAGAAGTTGCCCAGTCAAAGCCAAGTTATATTTGCGAAATTTGTGCGTTTTGCCTTGTTAAATAACTTTCTCGATTTTTCCAGCATCCCGTTCCATCAAGGGACCATTTTTGTGGACAATCCTCTTCACAGAACAGCTGTTCTCAAACGTTGAGTGTATGCAACTGATTTGAGCTGTATTCTAACCCCTCTGGCGACTCTTTGTTTGACATATTCGAGGCTGATTCATACGTCACATTTTCCATACATAAATCTAGCAAACTAAAAACCGAAAATTGAGAAATCTAAAATGTCATTTGTATAAGAAGAAAATGATTCTATCAAAAATCGTACTGTGGTCCCGAAGTTGTTCTACTGCGAATTGCACGATTGATTTGACAATTCGGTTAATAATTGATTTAACCAAAACGCTTTACATGCTGCTTGCACCAATGCAATATATTCGGCTTCCATTGAAGAAAGACTCACATAAAAAGACTTTGAATGGATATTCAGATGAAATAGAATAGAAGATAGAACTGTACTCATTGCTCGTAATATAAATATGTAGATATTTATATCATGCTATCCGTTTCGCATCGTTTGAAACCCTGTTTGATGATGAAATAATGAAAACGTTCATTACACATTCTCGTAGGCTCTGGTTGCTGCATGTAAATTTCTTCAGTCAAGTTTCCATTTAGGTGCGTTGCTTTCACGCTTAGCATAAAAACGTTGTTAATTTCGCTATTGCCTGGTGCTAAAATGAGCCTCACTCATTGCACGGTATCGCTTAAATATTTTCAACACTTCGCTCATTTTCTTGATGATGGGAGTGATTGCAAAATGTATGTAATCATATCTATAAACGACACGAAAAACTTTCCACCGTTCCATGCATACAGTTTTTGATGTTTTTCAGTCACCACAAAGGAAAAGTTACATTTGTTGTAGATGAAAACCGAACCGTTTCTAAACCCGCTTTTACCATCTTTTGATTTAAGAACAAATTAAATTTCAAATCTTCATAATACATCTTTCAATGTATACGGCGTAGCAAACTACATGCGATAACGCCCCTTTCCTTTTCATGATTGACACGTTGCGTTTAGCGACCGAAATCTGCGCATACGGTTTTATATCGCATAAATGAGAAAAAATGTTTTCGCCATTTACCATGTGATCAGTGGCACCAGAATCTAATATCATTTTCAAACGTATGTAATTTTCTTGCTGTGTATTGTTCTGAGAAGTGCTCAACTATTGCCCCGCTATTTTCTCCTTTTTCGTTCACTGCTGAATTCGCTTTCTTTTGTGTTGTTGTCGCTTCCGTTGCTTTTACATTGTACACGCGTATTATCGCATTTAAAGCATTTTAGCTGACTCAACTGAAATTGATCTTTCGATTTCTTTGCATTCATTGCCACGTTGTCTGTCATCCAATTTAATCTCAATTTCAAATTTCTTTTTGCTGCGGTCATCCAGTAGAGAGCCATTCAGTTCAGAGTTGTTAATGCTGTCACCAATGGTATGTCTTCGTCTTCCAATTTAACCCCAACTAATAACTCAAACACTCAAATAACTAGAAATATCATCTGCTTCACTATATATTTCATCGTGCTCAATTTTCTGCGCAAATGCATTCTACTTGTTATGCTGTGTCGCTCGAATATTGCTGCCAATTCATCGTAGATATCTTCTGCGAATGTTTTGTTTCTGACATATTCGAGCTGACTGTCTGCGATGCATGAAATCAACAGGTTCTTGCACTTCTTTTCTGCCTTTTCAAGAACACTTTTTGCCCCTACTTCCACCAGACTCCTTTCGACATATTGTTGAAGATCCTTTGAAGCAAGCAAAGCACCAATTTAATACTTCCAATTGTTGCGATTGATTCCGTTGAATTGCACCTTTTTCAACTCTTGCCCCGTTGATATCCTCGTGCTACAGCATAAGTGAAAATTGCGTAAAAGCTCCTCATAGCGCCCTACATTCATACGAAATCCCCATAAAGTGGTAAACATCCGACGTGATAAATTACGAACGGGCAAAGAAAATACATTTTACGCAATTTTTGCGACAACATATTTTCATGTTCGCACATAGCGGGGCAAACATACATCGACACGCGGGTTAAAACACATAACCCAACTTTGTCAACAAGGACAAGAAAAATTCAATTATGGCTTAAATCATCAAAGTTTAATAAGCCAATTTAAGGCAATTTTGTGGACGAGCATCGAATTTTAACAGCCATCACAAACAATGTAAACAATTTGGACAGCATAACCGCATTTATATACAGTACGAACTACAAACATTGGAAGACATTTCGGCTCCATGGGATAGCAGTAACATTACAAATTTTTTTATTTTTTCATAATTCATGTAAGTACCATCAATTTTTTTTCTTTATTGCGGTGTCCAACAATTAATTAATTAAGCAATGATAACTTTCGCGAGCGCAATTTTTATTTTTTCCGCCACATTTTTCTTAATCAGTTATTTATTTCGCTGCGTGGCTAGCGGTCATAATCCGAATGACGCGAGCGGTACACCGCCTTCCTCGGTGAGTACTGAGACTACGGTTTCTTCTGGCGATCCCGCCACGAACACGGTTACGTTGTCGACGGCACAGTTGCGGGACATTATCGATTCGCGAGTTAGGGAGTTAGTTCGTGCTCAATTATCTGAGACGCAGGTCGCAATTCCACCTACTAGTGACAGTGATTTAGGCATAGCTCCAGAAATTTTAGGTAACGAGAGACAGGTTACCTCTGATTAAAAAAAAACAATTCCTAAATTTTCGGAAGTGGCACCATATAGCTTTCAAGTCACCCCAGTCATTATTCAGTCAAAACCCAGTGGTATATGGTTCGAAATTCTCGAGTAACAATTCAATATGGCTGGAATTGTCAGGAAAGGCACACGATATTCACACGCCGTTAGTGCACTGGACGCACGGCTACATGATCAATTCGCTGGTTTAATAACTCGAAACAAAGGAGACACACCTTACACCATTTTTAAACAGGAGGTAATCAAAGGACTGGGAGAGTCAGAAAAGAGCAAACTGCATAATTTATTGCACGGTATGTCGTTAGGTGACAAGAAGCCATCTCAGTTACTCGAGAAGTTTCGATTGGATGCCGGTGTTAAGTTTAATGATGATTCGATTCGTCAATTGTGGATGCAGCGTTTGCCACAGCAAGTTCAAATGGTTTTGTCGCCATTTGAGAACGACTTGACCCTATCAGTTCTGGCTGAACGAGCGGATAACATAATGGAGACGATGACCCATTTACAAATACATTCCGTTGCATCTCACCCAGTTACAAGCCCGACATCCACTCTCATGACTAGCACTCGGTCAGTAACAAATCCCGACGAAAGGTGGCATAATTTTGAATCTCATATTATGAAGGAAATATCAGCGTTAATAGACACCCGATTCCGATCGCGTAGTGCATCCAGAGGACGTAGTAACTAACGCGGATCTCGCTCAAATTCTCGCGAATTAGGCAACAATTTCGAATGTTATTATCACAGACGTTTCAAAGACAAGGCAAATAAGTGTGTTGCAGGGTGTAAACACCAATTAAAATCCCCTGATGCAAACTGGATGGACGTAAATTCAAAAAAATAATAGCACATCAACATTCGACGACATGTCCTGATGATGCAATTTCCAGTCGTCTCTTAATTTTCGAAAAAAATTCACAACGCAAATTCTTGATCGATACAGGCGCAGATGTATCAGTAATACCAGTCAATTTTAGCAAAAACATAAGCGATAAATCAGACTTTAGCCTTTACGCAGCAAACGGTACCCGTATCAAGGCTTTTGGCATTCGCACACTTCATCTAAATATTGGACTTAGACGAGATTTCGTGTGGAATTTTATTGTGGCAGAAGTATCAATACCAATTTTAGGGGCGGATTTCTTAAAAAACACTGGTCTTATTGTCGACCTTAAGAGAAATCGAATAGTAGACATCCGTTAACTTCGTTGTTCACCATTGGTTCTCTGACAGCAGCACAGGTTCCATCACTGTCCATTTTAGACAAGATAACCCTCGGAGCAGATATTTCGAATATTCTGGCAAAATACGAGAAAATCACACGCGAAAATTTCGGCATCAAACCTGTGAAACATAACACCACATACTGCCTAGAGACTCGCGGACTACCTGTCAGTTGTAAAGCACGACGTTTATCTCCAGAGATGACTAAGGCAGCCAAAGACCATTTCGAGAGCATGATGGCACAGGGCATTTGCCGTCCCAGCAATAGCGCTTGGTCCAGTCCATTGCATTTGGTAAAAAAGAAAAATGGAGAGTGGAGACCTTGCAGTGATTACCGCGCACTTAATAACGTGACGATTCCCGATTGTTATCCAGTGCCTCACCTCCAGGATTTTTCTTTCCAACTGGCCGGTTGTAACGTTTTCACTACATTGGACTTGGTACGAGCATACCACCAGATCCCCATGGAACCAAAAGATATACCTAAAACTGCAATATCGACACCATTCGGACTATTTGAGTTCTGCAAAATGACCTTCAGTTTAAGAAATGCAGCACAGTCATTTCAAAGGCTGATGCACTCAATCTTACGCGGATTACCCTTTTGTTTCACTTATCTTGATGACATACTGATAGCATCACAATCCAGAGACGAGCATATAATGCATTTGAATACAGTGTTTCAGAGACTATCTAACAATGGATTAGTCATTAACGTAAATAAATGTGTTTTCGCTCAGTCCGAAGTCTTGTTCTTGGGTCATACAGTATGCAACAAGGGTATCCTTCCTTCACCCGAAAGAGCTCAAGTCATATCCCAAGTTAGCCAACCCACAACAGTTCAGCAATTGAAACGGTTCTTAGGTATGATCAATTTTTATCGGCGTTTTATACCAGCAGCCGCAAAAGATCAGCCCGTTTTAAATGACTTTCTGAAGGGATACAAAAAAAATAGCAAAGTTGTTATCAATTGGACAGACACAGCCGTCGAAGCTTTTGAGAAGTGCAAGAGAGCAATGACTGAGGCAACCCTTTTAGCTCATCCTGTAAGTTCGGCTCGTAAGTCAATGATGGTGGATGCGTCGGACACTGCAGTTGGGGCAGTAGTTCGGCAATGGGTAAACCAAGCCTGGGAACCATTAGGTTTTTTTTCTGTACGACTTACCGTGACGCAAAGCAAGTGCAGCGCCTACGACAGGGAACTCTTGGCGGTTTATTTAGGCATAAGGCATTTCAGGTTTCTTCTTGAGGGACAAAATTTCACACTGTTTACGGATCATAAACCCTTAGTGAAGAAGCATCACCCATAGACAGCACAGACATTTAGACTACATAGGGCAATTCACAACGGACTTACAACACGTTTCTGGCAAGAATAATATAGTGGCTGATACTCTTTCCCGCATAGATCAAATAGAAGTCCCTGGATCAATCGATTACTCAATTATCGCGGAGGCTCAAGTTGGCGACGAAGAATTATTAAAACTTATCAAAGACAATAGTACGTCAACCCTGAAATTCGAGCAATTTCCCGTACGTTTTGGTGCCGATAGAACATTGTATTGCGACATATCCACAGCTAAATCTCGACCTTATATTCCTTTCGCGTTCAGGAAACAAGTTCTTGAATCATTGCATAATTTGGCTCATCCAGGAGTAAGGTCTTCAGTGAGGTTACTTACGGATCAAGTCGTTTGGCCATCTATAAGAAAAGACGTTGGACTCATGGCTCATTCATGTGTCGCTTGTCAGAGGGATAAAATTGGCGGACATATAAACATCCAGTCCCACAATCAGATTTTGTCAAGGCACTCAGACATCATTTTTCGGAATTAAAACCAGCCACAGCGTCAAAACACACTACAGACAATATTTTCGTTAGTCGTAATTTAAGGGACTGTTCACATGTCTTCATACGTATAGACGCGTTACGCAAGGCTCTCCAACCCCCTTATACAGGACCATATCAGGTGATCAAACGTTTCGAGAAATTTTTCGAAGTTCGTATAAATAACAAATGTGTCAAAATTTCGTTGGATCGGTTAAAGCCTTGTTTTGCAGTAAAATCCGACAATTCTCAAACCGAAACACAACCTTTACGAACAAACACGCCACAGACAGGAATCAAGACTGATACTGATTCATCGGCCAGCTCTACAGATAATTCGGACACCTTCATTCCGGATTTAGTTCAGACTCATGTGCCCGAAGCAACGGTTACTAGAACCGGACGCGTCGTTCAATTGCCATGCCGATACAGATAGTTATCGTGTGATCATTCAATCACACTGAGGGGGGAGTGTGTGGCGTTACGCGTCATTCGTTTACGCATCATTCGCTACGCGTTATTTTTTAGCATACCATATTATTGCTTGTTGGACGGAGCAATAAAGAACGAAAAATGGATGACTACATTTTTCTTATTTTTGTTGTTGTAAAAAATGTATTAAAGAGTCGCTCCAAAACCATTAACTTGTTAGCATTAATTTTTTCTGTATTAAGCGAAGTACGCTAGAAAAAATAAATTAGTTATTTTATTTAGAAATTTATATTTAGCCTTGTTATCTATATAGGAAATTAATGTTTAGTAGGTTTCATTCCTCTAATTTCCGCCTAATTCCGGCTAAAAATTGTTGTAGGTCGTTAAACGCGTCATTTTACGTGAGTGGAGTTTCCCTTTGGAATTCAATTCCATTGGAAATTAAGAGATTAGGATCGGCAAAATTATTTAGGTCAAAATTTTTGGATTGGCGTGATTGATGGGCAATACGTATTTTTTTTAATTTATTTTTATTAACTATGTTATTTTTGTTAATTTTTAATATTATTTCACCTCGTGCTGTACATTTTATTGTAAATGAGCTACTGCTCAAAATAGAATGTGTAAGCATGAGGTGGAAATTGTTTGAAAAAATTTAAGAGGTTTTTATGCCTAATGGAAGCAACTTCTTTTTTTTTTGTTTCGATTGCTTTGTTTCCATGTGTGCTTTTCCTTTTAATACTAAATTATTTATAAAATACTAAAAATAAATAAATAAAAATATTCTCAAGTATTACAATAAATAAAAAGCAAGTGCATAAATAACATGTTTAGTTTTTATTAAATAATCCACACGCATTTCGTGTCCCCGTTGATATCCTCGTGCTACAGCATAAGTGAAAATTGCGTAAGAGCTCCTCATAGCGCCCTACATTCATACGAAACCCCCATACAGGTTTGTATGAATTTCCAACATAATGATCAGAATTTTTTTTCGTTATGTTGGAAATTCATACAAACCTGTAAGTCAAAAGTAAAAAGTTTTTTGATTGTGAAATGCGCTGTTAGATTTCGGTCATTCAAATATTAGGTCACTACTTGTATATTATTCTGGCCGGGTGCAAATCCAGGAACGGTTTTAGGATAGGCGAATGTTAAGCCTTTTTTTGCTTTCAAAATCTGTATTAAAAAAATAAAATAAAAGCTATTTATGCAACGAGTTTTTGAAAAATTATTTTAATTCGTTTTCTACCTAAGAGGATACCGCTTTGACGATTTATTACAATTCTAACATTATCGGAAATTAGAACGTTTTTCAAAAATTTTTGTTTTTTAATAACTGTTCACTTACTAAAATTGAGAATTCGCTCATCAAAGTAGCTTAGCATTGGTTCTCGATGCGCAACGATGCCAAGCAGTTTTGTAACATCCCTTTCCTTTGTTTTCACATTAGAGTTAATACAGATTTAACGGGGTCTTTCTTTATAATGGGGCACCTTAGTATTTGTTGGTGATTTTTTGGGAATTTTCTATAATTCGGCCAAATTAGCCGAATTTATTTTTTTATTTCGAAAGCACCTAGATTAATGCAATTTTATTTAGAAAATCAGCAATTAATATTCACTATTCGGTCGTTAGGTAAATATTCAATCGCTTGCTGGATATTACTTTGGGCACTTTCCTTTCACTATTCGGTCAGTAACCCTCCTCAACCCCAACTAAAGTTGACCTCTATTTGGTCAATGGTTAATTTTTTATTTTGAAAGGTTGGCAAAAAAAAATTACATTTCGAAATCGTGTAATGGGGTGCGATTATGTATCTCTCATATTACGAGTTTCGAGAACTGAAAATATGTTGAACAATTTTCTTCAAAAAGAATCTTTTTAATCATTACGAGTTGTTTGTCGTACTTAAAAAGTGTACGAGTAAAACAACAACAACAAGTCGCAATTACGAGAACTCGTAATATCTACACATAATTGCGTTTTATCGTAAGAACTCGAAACCCGTAATGCTTACATAATCGCACCCCTTGTCTTTTCCGAAATTGGAATCCAATAGAACATTCGAGTCAAATAAGATTCAAATCAGTATTCAGCAACTTAAATCAAATAGAATTTGTTATTCAGCAAAAATCCAACTAACTTCACACATAAAAGTGCTCATCTTTTATCTGTCATGTTTTGTTTTTGTTGCAAGTGGACAATAAGAAAAATTAAACGCATCATTATTCGTAATAAAACGTTTTCTATTCTAACAAAAACTGTATCAAGTGATTTAATATTAATCTATATATCTATTGTGATTTCACTGCTGTCATAAAATTAAGTTTTTATTTAATAAGTAATGACAAATTTGTTTGTACATAGTAAATTCTAGTAATGTATGTATAAATATTTTTCGTATTGTGCTATTTGTCCCTCTCTAAAAATATAAAGCACAAAAAATACGACAAACTTTTTTGTCATTACTAGTTTGACAGTTCGCACGATACGACTGTGAAAAAATTGAGAAATTTTTATTATTTTTCTTCTGTTTTTCTTTTTTAAACAAATTGATCATTTTTGTTTTTTTTTGTAGCTGTGATTTGTATTAATCAAATTTTAAATATATTTTTGTAATTGTGCATTGTGTGAGGTGATATAATAAAAAAAAAAAAAAAAAAAATTCAAATAAATTTTTGGTGTATGTGAGCTTTGAAAAGTGAGAGAAAAACGAGCAAAAATCAATATTATTCTTTATGAAAATTTATAAAATATACATAGCTATATAAAAAAAAAGTTGTGTTTTGCTAAATTTCAATAAAAACGTAACAAAAATGTATTTTGCACGCGTTTCCCAATCGAAACGAATCAAAAATGATTGATTTACGTCAAATACATATAAAAAATTAGTGTTTATTAAATTCGTGTTATATATTATTATACTTAAGTGTATTTGTTCAAATTTATATCGAAATTTTGTATGAATTAAACAAACAACAACAAAAATAAAACGATCGCGAAATAATCAAATCGTGTTACGAAACACGTGAGCTGTGCAAAAAAACAAAAAAAAAAACGGTTATTTATCAACGTTGTATCCCCTTGGCTTCTTAGAATTTTTACCTGCCTGCAATCAAAGGTGAGTTTTGCATTTAATTTAAATAAGTACACAAATCTTTTAATTCTGTTTAGACAAAGGTTATTCCCCCGTAAAAGAGGAAAAAAAAAAATGTAAATTAAAAAATCATGACAAGTTTTTTTTGCTTTATAATGTAAAGATGAATTTTCCTTTGTGAAAATTAAGATATAAAAATAAATTTTCCAGAAAATGTCTAATGTTTTTGTGTTTCTCCACATTCGATGATTCACTAAGTGCTGTACTGAACCAAATAGTGCAGCGCGTGGATGACTCATTTATGTACAAGTGCCCGAAGGCAGATTTTTAATTAATACACATTCCTTGGTCTCGTGTGGATATCAATTTATTGCTGTTGTACTTGATAAAATCATAAACAAAACATTTCACAGAATACTACCTCTACATAACTATCTATTAACTATTAATTATTAATGATTTGAAGCACGAGTGAGTTTTTTTGTTTTGTTTTCAATCGTGCTTTATGACCAGTTTTGCCTCGTAGTTTTTTTATTTATTTGTGAACTGATGAGATGTGATGTCATAACAACGTTTTTTTTTTTGTAAAATGTGATTCACATCATCACGAAACTACATACTTTATGAATGCTTAAATGATGAAGTTCAATTCCAGGCAGAAAGTATTATTCGGCGAAGATAAAACCATTACCAGATAGTGATAAATGTTTATGGTAAATCCCAAGTGTTTTCTGAGATATTTGTTTTTTATGATTCGTCGTTGATTTATTGTGTCAAGGGCAACTAACCAGTTTCTTGCTATTAGTCGCTTAGTTTTCAATGTTTTGCAGACCAAACTGTTTTCTGAACAGTTACATAATAAATTAGAGATTTCACAGGTTGCATGTACTAAATTTAACTATTTTAACAGTAAGTAAGAAAGTATGGTAGTACTTCAGCGATAATATTCAAGGGCCAACCAGTCAGTATTTAAGTACTTAACGAAAATTAACGAATTTTAAAGTTTGAAAAACCGATTCGAACTCGTTGACTAACTTTATTCAACTCATTCTCCATTTTGAACGCAGAAACATTGCCCAAATTCGTTAAATTTTTGAAATAAAATTTATCGTAATTCCCATTGAGAAAGAATTTATTATACCAAACAAAAACATCGAATATATATTTCATCGACTTTTTAAATTAAAAACCCCCTTCAAAATACGAAAATTTGGGATTTTTAGTAGATCTATCCGTATTATTGCAATTCACCCGAAAAAAATCACTCGCGATTTGTAGAAACTATAGATCTACTTTAACTGCGTAATCTATTTGCCAGCTGTAATTAGTTTAAGTAAAATTAAAGGAAACCGAAATGCTTTAATATAAATGTATAACTGGTTTATTAGCTGTAATACAAAGAAGTGAAAAAACAATATGAGTTTTGACGTTTAGATATTAGCATGAGTTGATTCAATATTAAATTGGTCTGATCATTTCCCAATGAGCATTTCAACACTCCTCCTCAATTTAATAGTTGTAATTGCTCGACGAACTTCACGTGTTTTGATGTTGGCAACGGCTTTGTCATGATATCCGCCAGCATTTCGTCTGTTGGACAGTACGTACACCTTATCATTCCCTTTTCGATGTAGTCTTTAACAAAGTTTCGTCGCGTATCGATGTGCTTTGTTCTGTTTGACAACTTTTCCTCTTCAATCAAACTTAGACAACTTTGATTGTCTTCATGTATCACTACCGCTGACGCTATCGGTTGCTGCATATCCTCTAGCAAATGCCTGAGCCAACAAATCTCCTGACACGCTTCCGATAATGCTACGAACTCAGATTCTGTCGATGAGAGTGCCACACATTTTTGCTTTCGGCACGCCCAACTGACTGTTGCGCCATTGACGATGAACACATAACCGCTGTTCGATTTTCTGTCGCTCTTGTCTTCGGCCCAACTTGCATCCGCAGCTTTGATAATTTTTGCTGTCGATCAGAAAATTATCTTTGCCCAAGCATTTCCTTATATCTCCCAGGTCTTCGATGTCAAATTTCGATGATAAAATTTGTATTACCTCATTGATTGCTTCCATTGTTTTTCCGAGAACAATACCGTCATCGACGTAAAGCAACAAAAAACACCATTCACCGTTGATGTTTCTTCGGTACAAACATCGATCTGCTGTGCTGTATTCAAAACTTGCATCGACCAAGACCGCATAGATTGCATCATTCCATGACCTAGCTGCTTGCTTCAGCCCGTAGAGACTTTTCTTCAACCAACAAACCTTATTTTCGCCCCTTTCAAAGCCTGGAGGTTGCTTCATGTAGATTGTTTCCTTTAAATTTCCATTTAGAAATGCTGTTTTGGCATCGATGTGACGAACGATGTAATTGTTTCTGGATGCCAATGCCAACAATACTTTAAATGCCGTCTGCTTTCCCATTGGAGCGAACACTTGATCGTAGTCGGTGCCGAACTTCTGCGAAAAACCTTGAGCCACCAGTCGTGCTTTGAAACGAGTAACACGACCGTCAGCATCTGTTTTCAATTTGAAAACCCATTTGCATCCGACTGCTTCACGACCATCTGGCAATTCGCACAATTGCCACGTGCCATTTTTATGCAATGACTTCGTTTCTTCTTCCATTGCGAGCTTCCATTGTTTGCATTCTTTACTTTTTAGCGCCTGTGATAACATCTTCGGTTCGATGATGTCTTGTTCTACCATGTGAATCTCTTCAATTAATCGCTTTGGTGGAACATCTTTATTTGATCGCTGTGAAACGCGCCGTTGCTGTTGTTGTCCCCCAACAGCCAAATTGTCTTCGGACCCTTCTTCGTTTTCGTCGATTGCTGCGTTCTCTTCGATTGCTGGTGTCGATTCATCTTCTGGCCTTTCGACGTCTTCATTGGATTCGTCTTCTCGGATTTCGACTGATACCGTCGCTGGAATGATTTCCCCTTCGCCATCGACGAATCGAACGTCACGGCTTATGACAACCTTTTGCTTTACTGGATCAAAACATCTGTATGCTTTCGAGTTTTCATCATAACCAACAAAAACCATTTGCGCTGCCTTATTGTCCAATTTTCGTCGCTTTTCTGATGGAATATGAACGAAACATTTAGAACCAAACGTAACGCAATGCTTCATACCTGGTTTTTTGTTGTTCCATAGCTTGAATGGTGTAGTTTCGATCGTTCTTGATGGTAAACGATTTTGCAAATAATTAGACGTATTCACCGCCTCAGCCCAAAACATGTTTGGCAAATTAGCATCCACCAACATGCATCGTGCCATTTCAATCAACGTGCGATTCTTACGTTCAGCAACGCCATTTTGAAAACTTGAGTACGGTGCTGTATATTGCATCTGAATACCGTTGTCCTGTAAAAATTTCTTTACCGCAGCGTCGGTGTATTCTCCTCCTCGATCCGATCGGAGAATAACTGGCTTTCGACCGAACTTGTTGTGAACCATTGCCACGTACTGTTGCAGCTTTTCGAAGACTTCCGACTTTTCCTTTAACAGATATATGACTGTATATTTCGAAAAATCATCAACCATCGTCAACAAGTAGCGTCGTCCACTCGGCGATTCCGTTTGTATTGGCCCACACACGTCCGTGTGAACCAAACCCAAAACATTCTTTGATTTGCTTATTGGCTGTTTTGGAATCGGCGACCGAGTCTGTTTTGCCTTTAAACAAACTTCGCATTTTTCCTTGATGCCGCAATCAACGATTTCGATACCATCAACCATTTGCTTCGAACACATTTCCCTGATTGCTTCTGGATCACGATGACCAAAAATTCGATGCAAATTGTGAATACAATTCGCTTTGTGCTCAAGCCTTTGAACAACTGCGTTGACTTTATTCGGTTGACGTAACACATACAAATCGTTGATTTCGTCTGCGATTGCGATTTGCACGTTTCCCTTGATGATTTCGCACATTTTGTCGTAGAAGATTACCTTAAAACCTTTTGCTGCTAATTTCTTGGCCGAAATTAGATTTCTCTTAATTCCTGGCACATACAAAACGTCCGTAAGTGTAGCTGCATTGATTTGCCCATCGCTGTTGACAAATTCGATTTTGCATGCACCTTTTCCTTCGACGTGAACCCTTTCACCGTTTGCAACAGTCAAGCTGCTGCCGGCCGCGCCCAACTCAACAAAGAAACTTTTATTGCCACTCACGTGACTTGTTGCAGCGCTGTCGACCACCCAAATGTTGATGTCACTGGTCGATGTAGTGAACAAGAATTCGTCGCCATTTTGCTTTACTGTATTCGCTTTATGTTTTGTACCCTTTTCTGGATTGTTCTTTTTCCACTGTGCGTATTTTCTGCAGTCTCGCTTTAGATGACCTTTAGATTTACAAAAATAGCACTCCAAATGGCTGGTAGTCGTCTTTAAAATCGATTCCTTAGTTTCGCCTGAATTTTTGATGCGTCGATGATATTCGGCAATCAACTTGGCTTTGACAAATATCATCGTCAAATCAGCTTTGTCCCTTGATTCAAGCGCTGTAATCAATGCATCATAGCTGGTTGGCAAACTGCTCAAAAGCATCGCCACTCGCCATGCTTCCATCACCGTCTCACCATGCTCGACCAATTGTTGAAACAAATCGTTCATATCATTTATGTGCGTTTCAACATTGCCGCCGTCAGCCATCCTTTTCTTGCAAATGCGCCGTATAATTGTAATTCGATTTTCGAGTGTCCTACCTTGGAAATGGTCTCCCAATGCTTTCCAAGCTTCAGCTGCCGTTTTCGCCGATCGAGTGATACTGTGAAGTGGCCGCGATGTGTTTTTTGCATGAGCCTTTTGGTCGTTTTCTTCCCATTCCTTGATTTCAGCCTCTTTTGCACTGGTTTCAGTAGCGACCGGTTTTGCTTCCGTCAAAATCGACCAACATTTGATTCCTTTCAAGAAATGCTCCATTTCATACTTCCAGTCGAAGTAATTTTCACCGTTCAATGGATGCACATCGTAGCTTCTTTTTATTTCTGGATTTGCAATTTTTTTTTTATTTTTTTATTTTTTTTAAACTTTAACTTTATTTGGTTTCTTTATTTTCACCTTTCGGCAAACGATATTTACTGGGCCTATAACCTGTAGAAACTATAGATCTACTTTAACTGCGTAATCTATTTGCCAGCTGTAATTAGTTTAAGTAAAATTAAAGGAAACCGAAATGCTTTAATATAAATGTATAACTGGTTTATTAGCTGTATTACAAAGAAGTGAAAAAACAATATGAGTTTTGACGTTTAGATATTAGCATGAGTTGATTCAATATTAAATTGGTCTGATCATTTCCCAATGAGCATTTCAACACGATTTTCTAGTGAAATACGTAATTTCAATCAAAAATTTAAATTGTTTCATACCAAAGTCATCGGCGATTTTTCCGATGAATTTCAAGAATACGGGCCCAGATCTACTAAATAATGGATAAAAAAGAAATTTAAGATGTCTTAAAAGATACATCTCACATTTTTATGCAGATGAAAAGGCATTTTTCTTATGCCCGCAGGCGAAAGCAGTTCTAGTAAGGAAAGGATCCAAGGAGAAGGAATGGCTGTTTACTCTTATCAGAGGATTCCCATTAATATCACAAAAATGGATGACATACTAAACGTTCTTTGAGTACATAGCTTACGTATTTTATCCTTGGCTCGTTAAATCTAAAAAGTAATTTTCCGTACGCTTATTTACAGATTGACATATGTAGCTATCACCTGTTTCTCCCTCTGGCCGAATTTTGTAGAGATCATAAAATTAGTTTAATTGCTTTACTTCCGAATGCGACCCATTTGCTTCAACCGTTGGATGTTGCATGCTTCCATCCAATTAAAAATGACGGAGAAGTGTTCTACGAAATTTGAAAATAAAATTAATAAAATTTGTTAAGATCAGTCTCTCATGAAACAAACAATCGCGGACTATACCAGTTCGATGCAAAACGCGATCGATTATTCAAAACTTGTAGAAATTTCAAGGCCAGTGCCTTTCGATCAACCACAACATCACAGGGGCAACGAGCAACAGAAAACGTTTTTAGAAGATTTCGAGAAAACAACTCCAAATAAAAAACTACAGGAGTTTAAAAATTTGGAAAACTATGGGCGGGCTATGTTAAATATGAAAATCTGTATTATTTTGGGATGATATAAAAAGGGAAAGTGTCTATGTTTTGTAAAAGTCGATGCAACTACTGCTTCACTAGAGATCACATTAGATGATGAATTTTGGTCCGGTAACGATATTTATTGAATTGTACTATTGGAGATGATGGTATTGTCATTTTACCTAGAGAGCTATTGACACCAATCGGTTCTGGAGGAAGCTGTAAATATTCCATCACATGTAGTCGAGCAGAACTCACCACAAACACGAAATGAAACAATTATTATCAGAACTAATAAACAGCCTATAGTTGGTCGTATTTTTCGTTTCAAGAATCCCACACTCCACACTCCACTAGCAGAAAAATTGGCACGGGCAAAAAAAGAGAAGAGAAGAGAAACCTGAAAGAAAAGCGACCATAGCAAACTTAAACTATTCAGATTAATAAAGATGGGAATGTCCAAGAAATGAAGAGAAAATCTGTAGTTGGCGATTTTGTAATTGT
This sequence comes from Tipula vernalis, assembly GCA_958295665.1. Taxonomy (NCBI): domain Eukaryota; kingdom Metazoa; phylum Arthropoda; class Insecta; order Diptera; family Tipulidae; genus Tipula; species Tipula vernalis. The sequence continues at coordinate 65,945,974 of OY282560.1, read as the reverse complement.
TAATTACGAAGAAGAATATTTTCCTGCGACTGTGGTACAAGCAAGAGATGGCAAAGCATACGTAAAAACTATGCAAATTAGCCGCCAAAATTGGAAATGGCCTGAAAAAGAGAATGTAATTTGGTATAAGGATGAATAAATTTCTACTTTCATTAATCTTTATTAAATATTCGAGGCATTTTCGCAATTTGTTATATAGAAATCACTAAAAAATTCAGACGTTAAGCAAGTTGAAAGTATGTAGTACTGAAAACAGATCGCCCAATCGACAAAAAGGCAAAACCCAAGAAAAGATGCTTTAGGCTGAAATTCTAGATTTAAGTAGAGTTTGGGCGTAGAATTAAAAAAAAATATGTAACCGCTATTTTCACAAAAAGCAGTAGTTTTGTAGAGATCCTATTGAGCCGGTTCAGACGTTACCGAGTTATAAACAAAAACGCGAAAATTCCCCGAAATTTCTCTCATTTTTGAGCCGTTTGTTAATTTTTTTTAAATTTGCTAGTTTTCGAGATATTAGTGAAAACCAGGTTTTGGTGTCTAAATGTCAAATTTTACGCCAGTTCGAGCGATTGGTAAGACAGCTTTCTGAATGCTACAAACAAATATCTACTTAAATCCAGGGGCAGCTATTTATAAATACGATTCGAATACAAAAGTGTAAGATTCTTATTTGATTTGAATCAGATTCAATCTTTTCTTATTTAAATCAAATAAGAATCTTATACATTCGAATTCGTATTTTTACGTTCCTGTTTGATTTAAATAAGAAGCGAGCGAATCTAATTCAAATGCAAATGTATTGATAACTCAAAATTCGTTACTACTTTCCTCTTCCTAGAAACATCCCTTTATGTTTTTACTTTCTTTTACTCTAGTTAAATAAAGTATAGTAATTATGAAAATTTTGGACCTTGAGATTTTTAGAGATTTATTTGTTTTGAGGTCCCCTGAGTCCGAAAAAGTGGGTTTCGAAATGGTGTCTGTCTGTCAGTCTGTCAGTCTGTCTGTGTCTTCTCTACAGCCCATATGGTTTAATCAATCGAACTGAAACTTCAGATTTAAGCTTTTTTGATAAATTGGGAGGTCCCAGTGAACTTTACTCCAAATCGGCTAACCGGAAGTGGCCACTCCCTTGGTCCAGAAAATTTGTTTTGCAAATATCTTAAAAAGTATAAGGTTTGCAAAAAACTCTTTTATCCAAAATGTTTCCAAAAATTAAAAACAAATAAAAATAAAAAATTAAAAAAAAAAATTAAAAAATTTAAAAATTAAAATAAAAATTAAGAAAAAAATAAAATTTCTCAAAATTCTCTGTTCGTAACAGAAAGTTGTGTGTTGGCCACACCTCAATTTTAACTAGGTAATTAAGGGACCTATTCCATGTGCTAGCGAAATCTTTGTCATCATTGTTGGCAATGGCCGATATTGGCCCTTGGGAGTTGAGTGCGATTTCCAAAAATAATTTTGCAGAACTTTTACTAAACAAACGATTCGTATGGATTAGGGTTTTTTAACTAGGTATTTGAGGGACCTATTCTATGTGCTAGCGAAACCTTTGTCATCATTTTTGGCAATGGCCGATATTGGCCCTTGGGAGTTGAGTTCGATTTCCAAAAAATAATTTTGCAGAACTTTTACTAACCGAACGAATTGTATGGATTAGGGTTTTCTAACTAGGTAATCAAGGAACCTATTTCATTTGCTAGCGAAACCTTTGTCATCATTTTTGGTAATGGTCGATATTGGCCCTTGGGAGTTGAGTGCGATTTCCAAAAAATAATTTTGCAGAACTTTTACTAAACAAACGATTCGTATGGATTAGGGTTTTTTAACTAGGTATTTGAGGGACCTATTCTATGTTTTAGCGAAACCTTTGTCATCATTGTTGGCAATGGCCGATATTGGCCCTTGGGAGTTGAGTTCGATTTCCAAAAAATAATTTTGCAGAACTTTTACTAACCGAACGAATTGTATGGATTAGGGTTTTCTAACTAGGTCATTAAGAGACCTATTCCATGTGCTAGCGAAACCTTTGTCATCATTGTTGGCAATGGCCGATATTGGCCCTTGGGGTTGAATGCGATTTCCAAAAAATAATTTTGCAGAACTTTTACTAAACGAACGATTCGTATGGATTAGGGTTTTTTAACTAGGTATTTGAGGGACCTATTCTATGTTTTAGCGAAACCTTTGCCATCATTGTTGGCAATGGCCGATATTGGCCCTTGGGAGTTGAGTGCGATTTTCAAAAAAGAATTTTGCAGAACTTTTACTAAACGAACGTTCCGTATGGATTAGAATTTTTTAACTAGGTAATTAAGGTACCTATTCCATGTGCTAGCGAAACCTTTGTCATCATTGTTGGCAATGGCCGATATTGGCCCTTCAGAGTTGAGTGCGAATTCCAAAAATTAATTTTTGCAGAACTTTTACTAACCGAACGATCCGTATGGATTAGGGTTTTCTAACTAGGTATTTGAGGGACCTATTCTATGTGCTAGATAAACCTTTGTCATCATTGTTGGCAATGGCCGATATTGGCCCTTGGGAGTTTATTGCGATTTCCAAAAAATAATTTTGCAGAACTTTTACTAAACGAACGATTCGTATGGATTGGGGTTTTCTATCTAGATAATTAAGGGACCTATTCCATGTGCTAGCGAAACCTTTGTCATAATTGTTGAGTGCGATTTCCAAAAAAATAATTTCGTAGAACTTTTACTAAACCAACGATCTGTATTGATTAGGGTTTTCTAACTAGGTAGGGGCCTATTCCATGTGCTAGCGAAACCTTTTTCATCATTTTTGGTAATGGCCGATATTGGCCCTTGGGAGTTGAGTGCGATTTCCAAAAAATAATTTTGCAGAACTTTTACTAAACGAACGAATCTTATATGTTAGGGTTTTCTAACTAGGTAATTAAGGGACCTATTTCATGTGCTAGCGTAACCTTTGTCATCATTGTTGGCAATGGCCGATATTGGCCCTTAGGATTTGAGTGCGATTTCCAAAAAATAATTTCGTAGAACTTTTACTAAACAAATGATCCGTATGGATTAGTGTTTTCTAACTAGGTAATTGAGGGACCTATTCTATGTGCTAGCCAAACCTATGTCATCATTGTTGGCAATGGCCGATATTGGCCCTTCGGAGTTGAGTGCGATTTCCAAAAAAAAAAATTTTTGCAGAACTTTTACTAACTGAACGATTCGTATGGATTAGGGTTTTCTAACTAGGTAATTAAGGGACCTATTGTAAGTGCTGGCGAAACCTTTGTCATCATTGTTGGCAATGGCCGATATTGGCCCTTGGGTGTTGAGTGCGAATTCTAAAAAATAATTTCCACAAAATAATTTTGCAGAACTTTTACTAAACGAACGATCCGTATCGATAAGGGTTTTTTAACTAGGTAATTAAGGGACATATTCCATGTGCTAGCGAAACCTTTGTCATCATTGTTGAGTGCGATTTCCAAAAAATAATTTCGTAGAACTTTTATTAAACGAACGATTCGTATGGATTAGGGTTTTTTAACTAGGTATTTGAGGGACCTATTCTATGTTTTAGCGAAACCTTTGTCATCATTGTTGGCAATGGCGGATATTGGCCCTTGGGAGTTGAGTGCGATTTCCAAAAAATAATTTTGCAGAACTTTTACTAAACGAACGATTCGTATGGATTAGGGTTTTTTATTTTCTTTTACTCTAGTAAAATAAAGTATAGTAATCATGAAAATTTTGGATCTTGAGATTTTTAGAGATTTATTTGTTTTGAGGGCCCTTGAGTTCGAAATGGTGTCTGTCTGTCTGTCTGTCAGTCTGTCAGTCTGTCAGTCTGTCAGTCTGTCAGTCTGTCAGTCTGTCAGTTTGTCAGTCTGTCAGTCTGTCAGTCTGTCAGTCTGTCAGTCTGTCAGTCTGTCAGTCTGTCTGTGTCCTCTCTACAGCCCAGATGGTTTAACCAATCAAACTGAAACTTCAGATTTAAGCTTTTTTGATAAATTGGGAGGTCCCAGTGAATTTTACTCCAAATCGGCTAACCGGAAGTGGCCACTCCCTTGGTTCAGAAAATTTGTTTTGCAAATATCTTAAAAAGTATAAGGTTTACAAAAAACTACATAATACAAAATGTTTCCAAAAATTAAAAACAAATAAAAAAAAAAAAAATTAAGAAAAAAATAAAATTTCTCAAAATTCTCTATTCGTAAAAGAAAGTCGTGTGTTGGCCACACCTCAATTTTTATATATGTGATTGTGCTTGACGTCTGTAAAAATATTGTTGACGTTTTTGAAAATAGAATTTTGGTTCAAAATGACAGTACTAGTTGTTGGTATTAGTAAAAGAGAGGTAAATCTGCCAAAAATCAAGATTTGCAATCGAGCAAAAATGTTGTTCGACCGATTGCTTTTTCTTGGCGAATCGAACAACTTGATAGCATAAAAATTACTCTTATGACAACGGATTGCATTTTTGGGTGATCGAAAACGACATTATTTTTAATTAATCTTCCTATCCCTATAACATCAAATAAGGTTTCAGTTCTGTTGAAAGAAGTTTAGTAATAAGTAATTCTCATCGTGGTAGGGAAACACCTTTCGTTATGTATTGAAGGATGGTTAATTTTTTGAGAAATGTGATAGCAAGTTTAATCCTATTTTAATTGCTATAATGCGACTAGCAAAAATTGTTAAGAATGTGAAAATTAGGTTTCAGCTAGCAAAGTGGCTGAATTGCTTGCAATGTGCTATCGAGATTGTTGCCTTACCCAGTGGCGGCTTCCAACTTAAGTTTTTATGCAAACAATAAATCGATTTTTTTATACAAAACCGTTACAAACAAATTACATATATTTGAAAATATGAAATAGCTTGGTTAAGCCTCGCTGCAAAGCTGCTGAAGACATTACTAATAGGGAAATAGAAACAGATTAAGGTTAAATGTTTAACTAAAATATTTTGGTTAATCAATCCAGTTTTCCAATCGATTTTTACTGCAAACAAATTCCCAGCTTACCGCACCTCAATTAAACAGCATATTGTAGTTATTTACAATCCATTCACATTTTAATTATACCGTCGCGATTTCGAGAAAACGCGATTATAGGCAGTAGGAGAACTTAAAATGTAATCACATTTTGACGCAATTTCTAAACATTTTTTGAAACTCGTATAAATGCTTACATAATCAACTACACCAAGTCTTAATTTCCAGATTTGATTGGTTTAATTTTGTAAAATACTATTGTGTCCAGTTTCTCGAATATTACCGACTTTCAGCTAAATCGCAATTTTCAAGATTTTATGTCTCTGTCTTATGTGAGATTTTCGAGAATTTTCGATTTTTTATTTCTTTTTTTTTGAGAATATCGCTCTGCCTAGAACTTCAAGATTATTCGAGCTTTTCGAAATTATTCGGGCCTGTTTGAGTTTCTCGCTTATACTTTAAATTTGCAAGATGTTGGAGTTTCATGACTTTATACAATAGTAAAATATCAAGATTTACGATATTTCTGGGATTTTTCGAGATTTTCGATATATTCGAGTTTAGCTTGGAATCGAATTAAGAGTAATTGATCTGCTTACTCAGTTAAATTATATTTCCAGATTTAAATAGCGTTGAGTAGACATAGAAGTAATTATCGCCATTTTGTCATATTTTCGAGATTATTCGAGGTTCGCGAAAACTGCATAGTTTTAAATTATTCGGGATTCTGAGGTATTTGGGATATTTGTGAATATCGAGATTGTTCTATATTTATCTATCTTTATTGTCGAAATAAGTTTGAATTAAATTATAATGGGAAACAGAACGATCTTTGCCTGCTTGGTCTCCAGGTTACTCGATACTATCGAGATTATTGTTGAAAATTATTCGAGATTAGTTACTCGTTAATGTCATTCGCTTAATGATACAGATTATTCAAAATTATTGTAAATGTTCGTTGATTCTTCGATATTATTTCAAATTTTGCAGATTTTCCGAGATTTTTCGATAATATTGAAAATTGTTCGAAATTACTTGATACTTTATTAGAGTCCAGTTACTGCTTTAAGTCGAGTTTTCAAGGTAAAATTCTTATATTTATTGAAATCGGTTGGAACCCACCAACCTAATGAGCTTGTACCAAGGAATTGAGGATAACTGATATAAATTAATAGATTTTGAGTTTAGTAATTGGGACCTCACCTGACTATATCAAAATTTGGACAACTGCGCACGAAATGAAAGCAGTCGTCATAATCTTCGAGACAGTAGTCGCATAGAGCGTTCTAAGCCAGCCTCATGCGACGTAGGTAAACCTTAAAACGGCCAGGGCCTGAATGGATGGCGAAAAAGACTCTTAGCTGATCCTTCTTTAAAGACAAAGCCAAATTAAACTCGGTAAATTGGTCCTACGAATAAACTATTCAGCCAGACGACCGCTCGATGTAGCAAACCATTTCTGGCCTAATTCACACAGAGTGAAATTCTTAATCGATTTCTTACCACTACTCAATAATATGGCAGTAACCGGTTCAGGACTGGTCAAGGGATTTCGTTTTTTTTTTTTCTAAAATGCTATATTTTGGAGTAGTTTAGATCGGTCAAATCAAGTGGTTCACTTTTAGACAAGGCAATCCAAACCAAAATTGATATGCGCTAAAACCAAAAAGGTGCTAGTTGCTCAATTATTTTCTGATTTCACAACCTTTATTTTTTACCCGATGGTATATCCAAAACCTTATTTGTGTTAAAAACAAATTTAGAAAAGTTTAAACTTGTTTTTTAGCTAATCGGAGGTATTTTAATAATCTTGACCTAAAGAGAAGACTCTAAAAGGCTGCACAAATAATTTCATCATCAATATCGTCATCAAGTCTATCAGTCATCATCTTATTAAGAAATAATTCGTATTAAGATACTGTTACAATGAAAGAAGGTGAGCCGTTTGTTTATAAGACGTAAAACAAAAATCGAATCTATTCTAAGATTATTAATATTCGTACAAGTGCAGAGCAGTAGAAATAATCAGATGATCAATTTTATAATGAGATTTTTTTATAAAGCGAATTTTGATTCACTTTTACCAAAAAACTATGTAAGACACATGTGTTGATTTTATTCATGCATAAATAAAATCAACACATGTCAATGAAATATGTAAAAAAAACTTTAGTTACCACCTTATGACGTTTATTTGTGTGACGTGGTTTGTGAACTTTGCATATAAAAATGAAAATGAAATCATAAGTTAACTTTAAATGGTTACAAAAACATATAAAACAAACACAACATAACATATAATGTACATATGTATGTATTTTTATTACGTTTATGTAAATGATTTCAATAAACTTGGCATAACGTACAATAAAATGATGAGTATTCTGAACTTGAAATATTTGCATTTTTTCATTCTTTGGGATATACCTTGTTAAGGTTGCGATTTTCGATTATATTTTTTCATGAGCCGAGTCGAGTTATAAACAATACGTTACTCATTAATTTAAAAATAACACTAATAAAAATTGGAGAGATGTACCGGTGTTTAGATGAATCATAGTTTCAAAGGTAATGGTAAAACACACAATTTTTCAGGCTTATTTCCTGGTGCTGAAAAATATTTTAAGTTTAATCACTTGATAATGAAAAAAGCAAAAACTGTAATCGTTTTATCATACGTTATATATTCGAGCACTTAGTAAACGGTAGACGCACGAATGATTACAGGTCATTAGATAATCATGTGAAATTTTCGCGATCAAATATACTAATCATGACTGTTCATTTAACACTGAGTTAAACTTGATATCGGCACGTGTTAGCAACAAGAATTAATTTGCAAATTATTTGTTCTAACTTGACCAATCTTCGTTGTACCAGTTAACAGGAAGTCATCCTATCAATCATTCTTTTAAAATATTAAAAAATATTTTTTGTCATAAATGACAACTTAAGCATAGTTATATTATTGCTACATAATTGATTTTTTTTTTTTGTTTATTTAAGATAAAATGTTTTGAAATGTGATATGTTTTTTTTATTAAAACAGAAACAAAATCCTCAAAATAAAACCAATCGGTTACTTAAATTCACGTCACAATATGATTTAATTGGCTAAAACTCAAAACTGAAATCAATATCAGTATAATTTCGATTTTGCTGAATTTTTTGCACACACATGACAATCAAATTACAAGTTTAAATAACATTTTATTAAATTATCACACAGTACTTCGGCTCAACAATTCCTTATAATTCTAAAATTCAACAAATTTATCAATCACCTTGATCTTACATAAAAAAAGAGTGAAGGTAACGATTTTTCTGAGTTCACAAAGGAGCTAATTTTATAAGTTTGAGCTTAATTAGTTAAGTAGCTGCACTTGTAGATTTGATTTCTAAGTCCCTTTGATGTAATGCCAAATCTATTCAGATTGTGTTTTTATTCTAGATTTAGATGTCATTAAAGTTTTGAGCCCAATTTTAGCAATATACTGATAGTTTTGCAGTAAACTTATGCAGAAATTCATTCGGTGAATTAAATTGGTCGTAAATAATAACAATAATAATTAAAAAGAAATTTCACTCAAATTTATTCTTTTTAATTTCACTCGAACGCAAGTCTTACCTTTATTCAAGTTCCTTTTTGACTTTTATCCAATTAAAATATCCCTAAAATACAGTTTCAAAATTTTGAGTGAAACTTTTTGGATTTCAGTCTAGAATTTGTTTAGGACTTAAATTAAAACATTAAATGGTACTTAACTTGAGAATAGTTCAAATAAGCAACTTAGATAAATCGAAATCGAAAGTCACTTAATAAATTTGAGTGAAATTTTAAAAAACAATTTTGAGTAAAATTTTAATTTAATTCTGAATTCAAGCAATTTAAATAAAACTGAAGTTGTAAATGGTAATGTCTTTTAGTTGAAATTGGAAAACAGTAATTTCAGTTTTTTCAACTTTGAGTGTAGATTGTATTCAATTCATAAAAAGATTTCGGTAAAAATTTTGTTTGATTTGAATAAATTTTCATTAAAAACTGGAATGAACGGCTATAAGTTTTATACCATAAAATAATTGTTGTACCGTATTTTAGAATAGTTAATTAGTGCATTCATGTCTGTCAACATTCTGGTCAGCGAAAATTTACTGATGAAAAAATGACGTTTTAACTATCACATTGCCATGTAATTTTTAATGTATCATGTTCAATAGCTTTCGTTTGGGTTGAATAACTTGGAGTGAAATTTGAAAGAATAAGTTTGAAGACCATTTTAACTCTTCGATTAAGGAGTAATGAAGTGAACAAAATAACCTATTTGAAATCACTAACATAACTTCTAACAGGGCTGCGGAGTCGGAGTCAAGGAGTCGGACTATTTTAGCGAAGTCGGAGTCGGAAAAATATTGATCGACTCCGGTCAATTTTATAATGAATGGCGTTACGTAATGTTTCACTTCGGAAAAAACTCAAAAATCCTCGTAACAGAAATAAAATCATCGTTAACACATAGAGAAATGTTTCTGCTTGATAATGAGATCTCATTGGCTAGAAATTATGTCGACCCCAAGGTTAAAGTATTATTAAGGGGTGATCATCAAAATAGACTCAACCCGACGCTATGTAATTTGGACATCGTGACCACGATAAATTGAAACGACTTTGAATTACAAAAATTCTGGATTTAATTTTTTATGGGCTTGGAGAAAGTGGAAAAAACCAACAGAAATTTTTGTTATGTTAAATTATGTTCTAATGAAGAAAGAATTTAAATACGAGCAGTGTTATGAATTTTATAATATTTTGATTACATGTAGAAGTTGGAGTCGTAGTCTAATAAATTTATTTAAATATGTTTGAAGTCGGTTTGATTTGAACTCTAGTAGAATTAAAATGGGTAAAATTACACCATGGAAGGTTTGTTTTGCAAACGAGTCTAATTAGATTAGTACATAAATTTCATAAATGTAGGCCGGGAACATTTTGTGCCGGGGAGAAAATTGGCTAAGTAAAAGTCAGATTAAATTATCAGCGACCCTTATATCGGTTCCAGAAAATCTGAATTTTTGTTTCGTTACAAATTGAGTAATTTTAGATAACCTAAGAACCGCTTAACTTTACACCACAGGAATTGATGCAATTTTATCACAAGTTCTGGATATAAAGTATTTGTTTCAGAGACTTATAATTATTTAGAACAATGACTTAGCTCTTATTTGGAATATATTTTAATACGATATACCATTTTTTGGCCGCTTTTAATTTACTCTGTCTTTTAAATAGCCATAGCTTGGTAATGATTGAGTTTCGAACATATGTATATGCCTTAGTTTTTTTTCATAATATTTGCTCCTCTATCACATTCTAAAATATCGCACAAGAAAACACACCTTATATGTACTTATAATTAATATTATTTCGTATAATCACAAAACACCAACAGTTTTCACTTACTTAAAAATAAAAAAACCAAAATTTTATTTTTGAATTTATTTACTTTTATTTATTTAAAATTACAACTAGTTTCGATCTTGTAAAGATCATCTACAGGTAATTTTTTGCAATTAAAAAACTAAAGTAAAAACAACTCTTATATATACAAAAATGTTTGTTTAACAGGTAAAAAAAAAAAAAAAACAAAAAAAATATAAAAAGGACTTATATATAAAAATACTAAACAAAATATAAAAGAAATAAAAAAAAAAAAAAACGGAGGCGGACAAACCCACAAATTTAATTAAAAATAAGGGGTATTGCGCTTGTTATGGTTAATTTTTAAAAGTTATTTTAAATAAGGGGGAATTAATTTTTGCATCATCTGTGTTCATGAGATTTGTGGTGTTGGCGATGTGGTATGACTCGTATGCGTCTAGTTTCCATTTTTGATGTACTGTTTTTATTATTTTTGAAATAGTGGTGTCTATTTTGTGGTTATGGTGGAACATATGATATGCAACACTAGATTTATTCCAGTTGGCTTTTTCATGTTCTTTAAGCCTAGTGCTGAAATCTCTCGAAGTCTGGCCGATGTAGGTGTCCTGGCAATCAGAACATTTAATTTGGTAAATTCCAGACCGTAAATCTTGTGTTACATTATCTTTAAAGTTGTTTAAATCCTTTTTGATGGTTGTTGATGGACGGGTGACAAGTTCTATGTTGTGTTTGTGGAAGACGCGCTGAAGTTTATTGGTGATATCCGGAAAGTATGGAACGCTGACTCTAGTAGTATTCACCGTTTCCATGGCTGGTTGTAATGTGGTGAGTGATGATTTGATGTGCTTGGCTTTGTGCTTGTTGATAATTTTATCAGCAAATTGAGTAGAATACCCATTGGCTACGGCCGCGTTCTGAATAAATTTAACCTCCTCATCAAATTCCGACTGCTCCATAGGTATATTAAATAATCTATGCGCCATAGAATGAAACGCTGCTTGCTTGTGCGTCACATGGTGAAATGAATCTACTGTTATGAATCTATTTGTATTTGTAGACTTTCTAAAAATTCCAAATTTTAATTTATTGTTATTATTTCGGATGATTTTTATATCCAGGAAGTTCAAAATGCCATTTTCCTCGGTTTCCATTGTAAACTTAATTGCTGGATCTATTGTATTAATATGGTTGAAAATAGCTGGCAAATGAGGTTGTTTCACTATTGCAAAAATGTCATCTACATATCTAAGCCAAATCCTCGGGAACAGGTTGAAGTTTTGTTTTAGATTTTCCTCCATGTTGCTCATGAATACGTTGCTTAGGTATGGCGCCAATTTGCTTCCCATGGATGTTCCGGATGTTTGCTGGTAAAATTTATCTCGAAATTGAACAAAATTCTGCTCCATGCATGTATCGACAATTTTGATGTAAGCTTGTATTAGACTTGCCTGTACTTGATTTTTTAAAAGATGATCCTCCAAATTGTTTATTGCCGTTTTTATTGGGATACTCGGGAACAATGCTGTCACATCAAATGATACTAATATTTCATCAGGAGCTAATGTTATGTCTGTTAGTTTTTCCACTAACTCCTTTGAATTTATTATACTGCATCCTTTTGGTGGTGGAATTATATGTACTTTATATATGTACTTTATTTACTTAAAATTCCCCGCAGTTCCTGTTCAGATTTCACTCAAATGTTAAGCCTAACTTAAGCGATTTAAACGATACTTTGGCGGTATTTGCTCAAATTGATTCGTTGACGGACTTCCGGTCATAATAATAATAAAAGAAAATTCCACTCAAATTATTCCTTTCAAATTTCACTCAAACCCACCTTCTTTATTCAAACCAAGCAACCAAATTTTTAGTTTTTTCTTTTTTACAGAGGTGGAGGCGTTTTTCACAAACAGAAATATTTTTATAAAGAATACATCATGCTGAGTGTAAGATTATTGTATTGAAGTCTTATTAAAATTCGCTTACCGGTTATCGAGACACAACTAAAAAACAAGCATGGCGACCAAAATCTCGCTCATTTTTTATACCTTACCCGTTTTTTTTAATATTTTGTAGTTTTATATACCATATTAGTGAAAACCCATTTTTTCACCTAAGTCGTGTTTTCCATGAGAACTGCACTAGAACTCGATAAATTTTAAATTCCTTTTATTCTATGTAAACAGGAAAAAAAATTAAATTCATAAAGTGATAATGTGTAGTGCATTTCACATAAATACATATTTTAAGTTGTTACAGCAATAAATAATGACAATTATAGCTTATTTTTTAGTTACACTGGATAAACCCATGAATTTATCGAGTGTAGTTGCGTGTAATGACGTCAGCAAGAAATAAGAAAATATTGATGAAATAACTGAAGGGGGAAATTTTTAAACTCAAAATATGTAATTATATCAAGTACACTACACATTCGCGCTTTATGAATTTATTTTTTTTCGTTTTACATAGAATAAAAGGAATTTAAAGTTTATCGAGTTCTAGTGCAGTTCTCATGGAAAACACGGCTCTAAATGTCAAATTTTTTCCACTTCTGCCCCTCGGCCGGCAAGGCATTTATTAATTCCACGACCATAATCTTCTCAAATCGAGAATTTGAGGATATAAAGGCCTGTTTCACATATGATTAAATTACTTGTGTGACATCAGTAGATTGTATATTCAATTTGTATTCAAGATTTTTGAATTTTATTGTGCAATATTGACGTCACACAATTAAGTAAATTGCTTAATTTAACTGTACCGGCCTTAAAGCATCTTTTCTTTGGGCTAAACGAATAGCCATCTGGACTATTAGGATAGTTAAAATAAATATCGGAAATAGTTCCCGAGTGTTGGAGTGTTTGAGTGAAATTTGGAAACATAAGTTTGAGTGAAATTTCAATTTAATATTTTTTTGGCCGGTTTAACTAATTGGGTGGTAATCCTATAAGACGTATCTTCTTTAAGTGATTTTATCTGGAAATACGGAAATCCTTGAACCTGGAATTCTACATTTGGTTATTGTTAAAGCTTAGAATAATTAATGTAAAAATAAAAAAAGGTTACCTACGTCATAATCGGAAAAACCCCTGAATGTCGCCTATGCAGATTTTAGTTACGTTATCGACTTGGAGATTTTTTGCATGGTCTCTTGATTAACTGGAACATTGTTATGGTTTTAAAAACGGGTTTTCGATTATGACTTTTACATTTATAAACAACAATGATAGAAAAATAAGGGAGTGGTAATACACACTTCATTTTGAGTTTTGGTTGAAGCAGCAGGTGAAAAATTTTGGTCGTGGAAATAAGACAGTCGCGGAAATTAATTACTGTGTGTATCTTAATACGAAATAAAGAATACTGGTTGGGAAAAGATTTTTTTTTTGTTTGATTCCAAAACATGGTAGCAGAGCGTAGTTTTCCGTTTTTACGTAATTTCGTGGTGGTTTTGTAATTAATACAAATAGTGATTACTGATTGATTACAAAACATAGTGATACAAAACAAATTGAGTGCCGTAAAAAATATTTTAATATATAAATTAAACGCAACACCGTTATTTCAAGCACTCAATTAATTAGTTAAAATACAAAATACAGTGCATAAACGATAAATAAAATTGAGAATCGAAAGGCGACGGGCCGTAAAGTGCGCGAATCAGTTATTACTGTTCCACAGTGCGGATAATATACGTATTTGTTGGTGTGAATTTTATCGAGTTGTTGTATGCTGTTAATTAACAATTTTCTAGAACTTGTGAATCAGTAATTCCGTTATCGTGATCAGTGCTGTTACAATTGTGTACGGATGGCTGCCCGGTTAAAACAACTTCGGGCACAACGAGTTTCACTGTTATCAAAAATTCAGAGGATTCACGTGTTCGCAGAAAATATTCCTGATGACTCAAGTTATGCAGCAGTTCAAATTCGGTTGCAAGAAGCACGGGATGCAGCTACAAAGGTAAAAGAGATTGACTTGGAGATAGTGGCCGCAAATTTAGATGAAGAATTGGATCCAACCGAATTCGAAAACAATTATTACACCATTGAAGGTAATCTAGGAAGATGGATTCGTAAGGCTACTGAGCCACAAACGCACTTTATGAACGATACAATGAATGCCACACATCAAGGTCATTATGACATTCGATTACCAAAAAAGGCGATACCTACATTTTCGGGAAATTACATGGAATGGTGTACATTTTATGACCTTTTTTGTGCAAACATCCATGACAAGGTCAACGATCAAACCATGTTTATCATACCGGTTCTCGTTCGATCACCGAAGTCAAACAACATTGGGGAAGGCTCGTTTACTGCTAGATTGTGGCTCCCAGGTTTCGTTTATCTCAGAGGCATTTGCCAAAAGACATTTGATGCCTATTCGACAACAACGAATTTTAGTTCATGGTGTTGGAGAAGCGGCGGCCGGGTCTACAAAAGGTGTTGTAAAAATGGTGTTAGCAAGCACACAGTCAGCTGATAAGTTATTTGTCGAAGCCTTTGTTCTCTCGAAAATAACAACAAAACTGCCACAGTACTCGATTAATAGGAATGAACTTCAGCATTTGATCGATATCAACTTAGCCGACCCAGACTTCCATGAATCACGTGATGTCGACATATTGTTGGGGGCTGACCATTTTTTTACCGTATTACGCGAGGGTAACATCAAGACGATTAGCAATAAAGTGATAGCGCAGAACACAGTGTTTGGTTGGGTTGTGGCAGGTCCGGCACCGGCTCTGTTTGAAACAATTTCTATGTTGGGTATGGCTGCAGTCGTTGAATCAGTGGTCGAGCGGATTGATGAGTCCTTGCGGGCATTATGGGAAGTCGAACGAGTTCCAGAGCGTTCATCACTCTCGCGCGATGAGGAAGCGTGTGAGAAAATGTATATGGAGACGACCAAGCGTAACGTAGAGGGTAGATTTGTGGTGCACCTGCCATTTAAGGGATCACCAGATGAATTAGGGAGCACTTACACTCAAGCGGTGAGACGGTTAAATGCCATGGAGAAAAGGTTTACCCGTGACAACGAATTTGCCCAATTGTATCGCCAGTTCATGACAGATTATGAGCAATTGGGTCATATGAGGGAAATCAGGCCTGAAGAATTAAGCAGAACAGCATATTATACCCCGCATCATGGAGTGCTTACACAAACAGTTGCCGGTTCAAAGAAGTTACGCGTCGTATTTGATGCATCTGTCAAAAGCACGACTCAAAAATCATTGAACGACATATTACTTGTAGGACCTACGGTGCAGTCGTTGTTGTACTCAATTCTGTTGAGATACCGGACATTTAGATTTGTTTTCGCTGCCGATGTGCAACAGATGTATCGACAAATTCTGGTGAGAGATGAAGATGCACAATTTCAACGAATTGTCTGGCGGGCTAGGGAAGAAGATCCAATTAAGCAGTTCACATTACGCACGGTTACTTATGGAACAGCAGCAGCACCATATTTGGCTACACGCTCAGTGAAACAATTAGCGATGGAAAATAAAACTAAATATCCGATCGCCGCATGCAAGATAAAGCACGACGTTTATGTGGACGATTTGATGACAGGCTGCCGGTCAGTGCAGGAATTAAAAACTTTAAAGAAGGATATTGTCGACATTTTTAAGAGCTGCGGGATGGTGCTGAAAAAATGGATATCTAATTGTCCGGAATTGTTACAAGAAATTCCAACTGAAGATGTTCAATTATCGAAAAAGGAATTTAACAACGGTGATCTGGTGAAAGTGCTGGGTATGAGGTGGGATCCCAAGGATGATGTATTCACATTCACCATTAAATTGAGTATTGACGCAAAATGTACCAAACGAGCTATACTTAGTGAAGCAAGCCGGGTATTTGATCCGCTGGGATTAATCGCTCCATGTATTATCCAAATTAAAATTTTATTGCAAGATCTGTGGCGAGAGAAGCTTGACTGGGATGACCAGCTACCAGAACCACTTCGTATTCGATGGTTGAAGATGCGGGGCGAATTAGGCCAGCTGCAGTGTATGTCAATACCAAGATGGTTAAATGCAGGATCATCAGTTGAAATCCATGGGTTTTGTGACGCCAGTACTGTCGCTTACGGCGCTGCAGTTTATACTAAAACTATCGATTGTAATGGATCTATCAATATACATTTAGTAACAAGCAAATCGAAGGTGGCACCAATTGCGAGTCGTACCATTCCTGAATTGGAGCTCTGCGCAGCATTATTGTTGGCACGACTATTGAGAGTTATAGAAGCCGAAATGAACGTGGTCAGGATAACGTCAATTACCGCGTGGACAGATTCAACCATTGTTCTCGATTGGTTTACTGGGTACCCATCTGTTAAAATAAAGGAAATCTTCGTGAGGAATCGAGTGGCAGCAACTTTAGAACTATATGGCCGGAACATATGGAATCATATTAAATCAGAGGATAACCCAGCTGATATAGTATCACGTGGTCTTAGTCCCAGAGAGTTGAACGACAATAATATATGGTGGCATGGGCCAATATGGTTGAAGAATTCTCCGCAAGAATGGCCTGTGCAACAATATGAATATCATCCAGTAGCATGCCCTAGTATCACTAATCATCATGTCGAAATAGCTATAGGGATAGTCGATTCAATGGCCACAAAATACTCCAAATTTGTCACTACTTCTAAGGTTATTGCCTGGATAATTAAATTTTGTCAAAACGCTAAGACACCATCAACTTTACGCACACCGTTGAATAGAATCGATATCGAGCATGCAGAGTTTGTGATATTCAGAGCCATTCAAAGAGACTATTTTGGAAAGGAGTTAGCCGGATTGAGAGAAAATCAAGTAGTACCGTCACAGTCGCGGTTAAAGTTTCTGAATCCAATAATCGATGCTTATGGTATTTTACGTGTCGGCGGTCGCATCCAGAACTCATTGATGGAGTTTAACATACAACATCCGATTATATTGGATGGCAAATCCTGGATTATACGAAAACTGGTTGAGGAACATCATATAAAGTATCGACATGCAGGTCCAACGTTGATGCTCAGTATTCTACGTCAGAAATATTTCATTGTGGGGTTGAGGAGAATGGTAAAGACAGTAGTCCGGCAATGTGTTAAATGTTTTAAGGCGAAGCCAACATTATCAACCCAAGAGATGGCAGCATTACCAGATTGTCGAGTGAAATTTACACGGCCATTTACGAAGGTGGGGGTCGATTATGCTGGACCACTCTCAGCCTATTTGACACGACGTAGAGGACAACGTGCTGTAAAGGTGTATATTTGCATTTTTGTGTGTCTGTCTGTCAAAGCCGTGCACATCGAGTTAGTTAATGATCTCACTTCGGAATCATTTCTAGCAGCGCTGCGCCGTATGGTTTCAAGAAGAGGAATTTGTACAGACCTCTACAGTGATTGTGGTACGAATTTTGTAGGGGCGAATAAAATTTTAGCAGAGTGGTACCATATGCTAGAGGTCAATAAGGAACACATTTCTAATTCTCTATTGGGAGACAAAATAAATTGGCATTTCAACCCACCAAGAGCGCCTCATTTCGGGGGAATTTGGGAGGCGGCTGTTAAAAGCGTCAAAGTACACTTAACGAGAGTTATTGGAGCCAATGTACTCACCATCGAAGAGCTTACAACCTTGTTGATTGAGATTGAAGCGTTACTCAATTCCAGACCGTTGTGTTACGGTGATAGCAATGACGATGTTGATATTTTAACACCGGCACATTTTTTGATTGGGGAGAATCTTCTTGCGATTCCTGAACCAAGATGTGAAGCAACCAATTACACGGCAAGATGGCGAATGGTTAAACAACTGGTACAAGACTTCTCAACTCGATGGCATAAAGAGTATTTGACACTCCTTCAACACCGCTACAAATGGTTCAACAAGTCGAAGAACGTCCAGGTGGGTGACATAGTGTTAATCAAAGATGATAACTGGACAGCAACGAGATGGCCAATGGGGAAAGTTAAAGCGGTATTTTCAGGCAAAGATGGCTTGGTACGAACGGCCACAATTAGGACACAATTGGGAGAACTAAAAAGACCAATCCACAAATTAGCGGTCATTCCATTAGGTGAATCAGACGATTCACGGGGGCCGGGATGTTAAAGCTTAGAATAATTAATGTAAAAATAAAAAAAGGTTACCTTCGTCATAATCGGAAAACCCCTGAATGTCGCCTATGCAGATTTTAGTTACGTTATCGACTTGGAGATTTTTTGCATGGTCTCTTGATTAACTGGAACATTGTTATGGTTTTAAAAACGGGTTTTCGATTATGACTTTTACATTTATAAACAACAATGATAGAAAAATAAGGGAGTGGTAATACACACTTCATTTTGAGTTTTGGTTGAAGCAGCAGGTGAAAAATTTTGGTCGTGGAAATAAGACAGTCGCGGAAATTAATTACTGTGTGTATCTTAATACGAAATAAAGAATACTGGTTGGGAAAAGATTTTTTTTTTTTGTTTGATTCCAAAACAGTTATTTTACAAAAAATATCCATAAAACTCCTCTAAGCCGGAATTTTAAATTTGTGAGTTTTTCTCGAACATTTTAGTTAATTAAAAAGTATGTATATTTTTGGAGGCTTACTTATGAAATAAGGAGCCACCTGAGCTTGTCGAAGTAAACATCATATTGAAGATGACTCCAAACAGAATTTTTGCAATCAAAATATCGGACACATTTATGTAAGAAGAGCGAAACGCGAGAGGATATTTTACATCGGTAAATTGTAGACTTTATTGAGATTTTCGTTTTTACCCTATTTTGGGGTAATTTATCGTTATTCTATGGTATGTATTTTACTGTGCTGGGTTATAATTTATTTTATCTAATTCGTGTTGTAATAGAGTCAAAAACATAAAATTGTGTTTTCGTTCAACATCGGTGATCTGCCGTTATTGCAGCACTAGGTATGTATATAAAGAAAATCACATTCATTCCAGCTAACTGCAAACTCGACGAGAAAATTAGTTAAATGTCGAGTTGAACCTGTATTTAAACTATTTCATTCTATGGAGATAAATCGGGTTACTATATCCTTATAGAACTCGTTGCTTTGCAAAAAAAAAAAACGATACATAGAAGAATAAACCAAGAGATTTGAGATTGGGTGTTTTCCTATAGATTATGAAAAATGTTTAAATAATTTGCGAAAACATGAAAATCTTTCGATATTTTCAGTTTTTTCTTTTTTTCATTTTTAGATTGATCGAATTTTTTTCAAAAACAACGAGTAATCAAGAATTATTTTCGGTCTCACCACAGAATAATAAACAAAACAGAAGCGACATTGCGTGGGACCAAGAAATTTTTACTCTTACCTTATATTTTACGTGTTGATTTTGAATTTTAACAACAATTTAATACTGATACTTTTACCTTAGGCGCAAACCAGGGTAAAAAAAATATTTCGACATTTTTTCCATATAAATTAACGTTATGTCGCTGCTTTGTCAGTGAAAAGTTAAATCCAGTTGTAAAAATATTTTCAAAAGATTTTAGATAAATCGCACCCATATGACTTTAATGAAACCACCACAACACTAATTTAGGTGAATCGTGTTAATTTAATTATCAACTTTTAATTTTCGACTAAACAGTAAATTAAAAGAAATGGGTTTACGTACGATAATTTTAATCGCTGTTTCTTTGTTTTTTTTTGTTTCAACTATAATTATAGTTTATGGCATTATTATTTTATGTATATAGAAATAGAAATATTGATAATAAAAAATTTTAAGTCTACGCAATGCAATCAGCTATTTAATCAAAAATTCATTTATACATAATTGAAAAGCATAGAATTTAAACATCATCTTATCTTTATTTTGTTGGAAAAGAAAAATTAATTAATGTTGTCTTATCACACTTTGATCTTAATTTCAGTAAGCCAATCATAAAATACAATAGAATTTTCCATCTTAAAAAAAGTAATTATTATACATTTGCTATAGGAAGACTATCAAACAAAACATAATTCTGTTTTTGGTAATCTCTTGTCAGTATCTGACCTAGTATCGACCGATTAATTCGCTTTCGTTCATAATTATGGGGAAATATTCTCATTGTTACCGTGTCTATGAAGTAACTGATGCATTATTGACCAACTTTCATGGTCAATATTCTCATTTGGCGAGAGATAAATATGAGTGGTTTCTTTTTTTGTTTTTGTTAAATAGATAAGAAATAATTAAATTGAAATTTTTGTTGGCATATAATTTTAACAAAAAAAAATCTATTCTTGATAAAAAAAAATATTTTTCAATGCTACAACATCGACATTATATTGAAAACAAATTTCTAGGGAATATAACATTATTATAAAAGTATGTACTTGTGTATCGGTATTATGTACATATACTTATATTTATTATGTAATTAAACGAATAATTAAAAGTTTTTATAGGAAGGTTATAAATTTTAAATAGCAAATTTATTTTTAAAATGTAGATTAAAAGAAAAATCTAAATATGGCTGGATGAGGGTATTACAATGTTATTTGGAAAGAGATAAGGAAAGAGGGATTTTGGATTAGTCAAGTAAATTTTATGTATGCACCTTCATAATTTTAAAAATTCTAATTCTAATAAAAAATTGATTGGTTGATTGGAGTTTACGATTAAGTGTTAAGCTTAGGAAGGATAGGAAAGATTTATTTATAAGGGGGTGTTCAACCTTGTGAACAATTTTATTTTCTTGCATAAATTATGCATGATATGAACTATACTTATTGTATTTTGTACAATAATTAATAATTTAATTTTTGTCAATATTTTCTGTATATAAGAATCAATTCAAACATACTCAACAAAGGTTATTTTTATCTAGCACATTGGTCCTTCGAGCTACTAAACAACCGTGCCTTTGAAGTAGGGCTCGTATTCTCGGGTATCGGGTATCCGGGTACTCGGGTCTTTTTCGGAATTTTTAACAACCCGAATACCCGGGTAACTGCTTCGGGTATCGCGGAAAGATTCATAAGAACGCTGCAAACTTTCCGTTATTTATTTCCAATTTATGTAATATGAGAGCTCTATAAATCGCCGTAGAAAAATATTTTGTCAAAGCACGCAGAAACGCGGTAATGAAAAATACTTTGGTCTTTTTAGACCGAAGTAATTGTACAACATATTTTGGATTATTATACACACATATTTTAGACACGGTGAAACACGCTTAGTCCGACATTAAACCGATTTACAAAATTGAAATATTGTATCACTACTGCACTCGGTGAATTAAATAGGCGCCGAGAAAATTATCGACAAATATCTAGAATTACTATTGGAAATCTCACTTATCCTTGAACCACTTATGCTAGTGCTACAAGAACTAAGCAAAGAAAGGCGACACTAATAACAGCTAAAGCCGCCAAAGACCAAAGTATTTAAATCCTGTCAAAAATGTCCAAAAATTTGGTTGGTCCAAAACTACTTTTCTCCAGATGTTATGGATGTCTGGATGTCTCGATGTCTGGAGGTCTCGATGCCTGGAGGTCTGGATGTCTGGATATCTGTACATGATGTGATGAGTATCCCGCGATTTACGCGTGCAGCATCTACTGGTTTAATTTTACGCATCTCGATTGATTTGATAGAATGCCGCATGCAGCTGGTGGAGAACCATATTGAGAAATATTCGAATCCAAATTTTCAAACCCTAAAAAAAAGGAAGACCAAGCACGACTCCTAACCCACTCAGGCTTACATCTCGCCATTTTGCTAGCCACATTCCACCGAATGCTGAAAAAAATAGAGCCAAGACGACAATGTGCTGTTTGTTGCTCAAAGAGGAAAGAGAATGGTAAAAGAATCAGAAAGGAGACCAGAATATGGTGTAAGCTTTGCGAAGTTGGTCTTTGTTTAGAGCCGTGCTTCGAAATATACCACACCAAGAGAAACTTTTGAATATAATGTATCAAACTATTTTTTGAAATAAATTTGATAAATTTCTATTTAATAATATTTATTTTACTATTACTATTTACTATTAAAAACGCGGTCAGAGGGTTAATGGTATAGTGTCATGATGGTATGGTGGAATAATAATATAATGGAATGATTGTTTAAGGTTATGATGTTACGACGGTACGTATGCTATTATGGTGTGATATTGAGTAGGGTTTGAGTTGAAATTGAGTTGGATTTGAGAGAGAAGTTCGACGTAGAACTTGAAGAAACAACTGGATTTAATGAGCTACAGTGCTTCCTTATATCTTAAGGAACCATAAAACCTAACGATAAAATGGAAGTTTAAACGTCGAGCAAGGAGATAAGCGGATATAAATTTTGAATAATTTACACGAAGGAATTTTTACTATAATAAACCGTATATCAAAGGCTGGTTTTCAGTCGCGGGAAGTATAGTTACAAAAAATCGAAGTTACTTAGCCGTTTCTACACTTTCTACACTTAATGGCTTTTTATTTTTGAAATTTTTTATAACTAAAAAAAAGGTGAATATTATAACTCTTGAACTAACAACAACAATATTAGCTGTTTTACATATAAGAATTTTCGGGTATTTTACGAGCCCTACTTTAAAGATACAGCATATAAAAATAAAAATAAAAATCAATCAAGTAGTTATCTAAAGAGAAAACCTAATCACCTCAAAGGGACAATGGATACGGTAAAAGCCATATGCAAGCAGACTTCTACTGGAAAACTGATCAACAAGATAAAGAGCAATATTAAGAAGGAGGGACTCGCTCATCATGGAGCGGCTCATCAACTTACAGCTTTACGACAATTTCTGCGCAGTGGATGCAAATTCAAATCGGAAGCAAAATTACTATAAAGTATATAAGGAGGCGAAAGATTTACTTCTTGAGGCTCAAAAGCCAGGCCAATCTGGGGACGATAAGCAGCAGGCTTTATATCTTGTTCAATAAAAAGGAACATTAGAATGAGAGCTTGTCAAACGAAGAGAGGATGTATTATCTTCTTTCCTTGGTTACAGATCAAGCAGCAAAACTAATCAATCATCTCACACTGTCGGAAGATAATGATAAGATTGCATGGGATACTCTTATCGTCAGATACGATGACAAACGGTTACTAGCCAGCACGCACGCAAGTGTGTTTGCCGGTCGAATCTGCTAGCGGGTTAAGGACAGTACACGACACCTTTTTGGAATGTCTACACGCAATAAACAACTTAGGTGTAGAGATAAAACAGTGGAGGGCCTTAGTAATAGGTATTTTAACGAAGAAACACACCCAAAAGAAATTCAAACGTTAAAAAATTTCTTTAGTTTCCTGGAATCAAGATTTTCATCGCTGGAAACTATAAAATAGACAAGGGGAACAAGGGACAGCAGCCACAACGCCAACAAAACTTTGTAACCATCCTGTGGGTATTGCGGTGGGTGCAAGACATTCCAAAATTTATCAATATTGGAGCGAACTTCAGCTTCCAGAGCAAAATCCTTTTTTGAAGCTGCCTTCAGAAGTATCATGGAAAATATTGCCGTAAAAGATGTGCAATGTGCAACGGAGCTATTCATACTTTACTCTACGACATCGAAAACGCAACCAAAAAACCACAAGAAACCCCGACCAAAAAACCTTGCAAACAGCTGATAGAGCCATACAAGGTAGAGTTTCATTAGCTACATCCGTCTTCTAATTGATCCACGCTCCCAAGCCACCTTCTTAGCCCGGAGATATAGCAAGCAACCTTAAGCGTACAAGAACACACAGTTCAAAAAGATAGCATGCCTGATAAGATCAATGGACCAAATTATTGGAATCATACCAAAAATCTTATTTGCCGGTCCAATTGATATATTATGGGTAAATAATAATGCCGAATCTAATAAAAGGAACACCTAATGAGCAGACTATGATTATAACCACCAACAAGATAACAATCAGTTAAAAATGTTTTCTAAACTAGAGGGAATAAATAAATCAAGAAGTCTTATTAAAGAAGAAAAATAATGAAGAAATTTACAACGAAGCTCATATGCGCCTAACCGATGAAACTTATAAAGTAAGAATCCCGTTTAATACCGACTTATTTGTTTCCAAACCACTCGGTTAGTCAAGGAAAACCGCTATTGCTCGTCTACTCCAAATCGAAAAACGTCTGGCCAAGAACCCTAAGTTGACACTACAATACGCTGTTTCGATGCGTTGGCAAAAACATTCCCAGGGATATCATTAAATGAAATGATGCTGAATGATCGTACTATCCAGGAGGACTTACTAAGCATACTTTTACGTTGGCGAAAATATAAGCACGTCTACAAAACATATTTAGAAAAATTGTTTTGTTAAATTAAGGTTTTTATAGTAAGGATTGTATGTAGAAAGTCTCCTGAAAAGCAGCTGAAAGAATACAAACTTACAACCATGACCTACCTAGCGGTTGGACTTTGCAACAATTAGTGAAAGATGAAGCCCATAGATATCAAATCGCAAAAGAAATCATTCTCACTGATTTCTATGTTGACGGTCTCATATCTGGAAACAACACACTCAACGACACATGCTCACCACAGAAACAGCTTATAGCACTGCTCAAATGTAGAGGTTTTAACCTCCGGAAATGGCCTTACAACAAGTAAGCCCTACTATATACCTTACCAACTAATCTACGAAATACTGGAATTTTTAAATTGAAATTTTTGCCTTTATTGGAATCCAATCACATACAGCTTTGGATTTCGTATTTTGTTTATTTATTTATTTCATTTATTTTTTATTGACAACTGGGAAAAAATGGAAAAAATACATCAATACATACAGACTTGGCCAAAAGTATTGAGCACCCATGAAATCTTACAGTTTTTTGGAGAGTAGCAAATTGAAATAAATCGAAACCATTTTTACAGATTAATATTACTATTTATTATAAAAAAATAAATATTTTGTAGGCCCACCCTTTGCCATAATTACGGCAGAAATTCTTTTCGGCATAGAGCTGACAAGTTTTTTACACTCTTCAGGGCGTATATAGTTCCATTCTTGGCGCAGGCGGCATTTTAGCTCCTCTTTTGTGTTTATTTTGTAGAGCCTGATTTTGCCATTTAATAAACCCCATAAATGTTCTATGGGGTTTAGGTCCGGGGACTGGGCAAACCACTCCAGAAGCTCAATGCCTTTTTCTCGAAACCATGTCATTGTGCGAGCAGCTTTGTGACATGGCGCATTATCTTGCTGGAATTTAACGCCAGCCATGTTCGTTTCACCAAAAAGTGTTGAAAATGAGGGCAGCAACGCAGATTCAAGGACGTTTATATATTTTGAAGAGTTCATGTGGCCCTCACACATGAACATTTTGCCAATTCCAGAAAGAGTCATGCAGCCCCAGACCATTATGCTGCCTCCGCCGTGTTTTACGGTTGGTACCACACACTTTGGGCTAAATTCTTTTAAATTGACTGACTTACCTGAAAGTTTGATTCGTCTGACCAAACGACATTTGACCAATCTTCTTCGGTCAAACTTTGGTCTTTTTAGGCCTATTTATACCGAGCTTTCTTGTTGTTTTTGGAGAGCCATGGTTTCTTCCTGGCTTTGCAGCCTCTCAGACCAGCTTCCTGAAGCCTTCTACGAGTGGTTTGAGAAGAAATTGGTTTTTTAACTTCTACTGACCACTCAGCACTAAGGTCTGAAGAATTTTTTTTTCTAAATTTCAATGACTCTCTCTCTAAATTTCGGTCCTCACGGTCTGTGGTGATGCGTTTGCGTTCGGTTCTGTGTCTATTGCTATGTGATCCGGTTGCGGAAAATCGCGCAATAGCATATTGCACAGATCGGCGTGAACATTTCGCAGTTTTGGAAATTTCTACCTGTGATTTCCCTTGGTCATGCAGAAGCTGTATTTGCCCACGTTGCTCTGAACTATAAGTTCTTTTTTTTGACTTATTAAGACAATATCACTTTATTAACAATACAAACCACGAAAAGCGCACTAGATCACTGGATGTGTTTACAATAAGCGAAAGTAGCGAACTGATAAATAAATACAGAAATGGTAAAATGACAAATTTTATTGCACCAGATGTTTTATTGCCAGCAGCTGTGTAAGTCATTTTTTTAAACCTTTTTAGATGCTGAAAAAAATCATCCTCCTACAAAATGGTTTGTTTTCGGCTGTACTTATCGTGTACGTGCGAAATTTGTAGGGTGCTCAATACTTTTGGCCAAGGCTGTATTTGAACTGATAATTACATAAAGAAAAAAAGAAAAGAATAATAATAATAATACAAAAATGATGATACAATTTCTTTTATATTAAACTATATTTAACAGAAACTAAATTATAAATCAAAATACCAATGGAGTGAAAACTGTCAAGCCTAAGTTGTGTTGATTTTACTATAGCATCTTAAGTAGCAGTACTATAGTTGAAAAATACAAATTTACATCTTTTCCGAAACACCGACAGAACAGGAATCTAACAACAGAAACTACCAAAAGAGGTCTACTTTCAGAGAGTTCAAATATCGTCGACCCTCTAGGATGGTTAACATCAGTTACCATAATAGCTAAGCTAATCACGCAAGATCTTTGAGTAGTATGCCTTTCTTGGGATCAAATATTATTTCAGATATTAGCTGCGTAATGGCAGAATTTTAAAACTTCACTTCCTTCATTAGAATTAACACTTACCTGTACCTAGATTAAAAAGGCCTATGCAATGGTCATCTGCCCAATGAACATCAACAACAATGGAGATATTTACGTGACGCTTGTTTCATCCAAGACCAAAATAGCGATAGAGAGATTTACACAACACAGTTGAAAGACTACAGCTTATGGTGGACGGGTCGGAAGTGGCTCAATGGGCCGACTCAGGATTGGCCAAAACGCCGACCTAGAAGTAAAATATGTGATGCTAATTATGAGAGCTGAAATAGTTAAGAAAAATTTAAAGATACAAGACCGCAATATGACGCACAACGCCCCATCGACATGTTTGGAACTCAAGGAAGCAATAGAAGAATTATGCAGAATAATAAAACCAGAGGAATTCCAGAAAGGAACTATTTATTTACAAAAACATGACTCTTTTTCAGTAAAAAGACATCTCTTATCGCTTAATCCATTTATTGACGAACAGAAAATTCTGCGAGTAGGACATATCGAGGCCAACCGTGCAATTATATTACCTTCAAAGCACCGCTTAACAAAGCTACTGATAGCTGAATGCACATCCAGCTAATTCTAAAAGAAGGTACTGGAAGTAGAATTCGAGCAAAAATAAATAAGTGTATAACATGTCATCGCTTCAAGCCCACCACTAAATTACAGCTAACATATAAAATTAATTGAATCAAATTCAAAGGAAATAAATAACACATTTTTGATTAAATGCAAAAATGTCAATAAGAATTTTTATTTCCCAATGCGCTTCCTACGTTCAAAAATTGTTTGAACATTATTTTTCAATATATTCTTAAGAAAATGAAAATAAATACGAAAATGACGAAGAAAAATTATTAAATGAGATGTTAAGGTTATTGTTATTTATGTTGTATAGGTTGTATTTCAATTTTTAAACGTAAAAATCAATTAAACGAAAAATTTCTGTTGAACAGAACTAATAGAAGAGAAATTAGTTAACAAAATTTACACCAAATTTGCACTTGTTCAGTTTTTTTAACAAACAAAATGACCGATAGTGAAATAGAGTAGTAGTAGTAGCACCCCCAAGGGTTAGTAATACTTTCATTACTAACCGATTACATCTCATTACTAATCCCTTTTTTACTATTACTGACCACTGGAAGTGTATCCATGGAAATCGCTCACTTTCTAATCCTTAAGAGGTTGGAAACGCTGTATGTTACCAACTGCTCCATCTCACCTACTGCGTCATTTCATTCGGTGCGAGTTTCGTGAAGCATTTATAGGAATAGCAGAAACTTTCAAATATTGTAAAACAGTAGAAATTGGTCCTCAGCTTTTTCTTTGCCTTTAAAAATTAATTTGTGTTTCGACTCAAATAATTTGAGTCCAAACACCAATAGTTTCAGCTGTAATTTTGTTTGTGAATGTTGCTAATTCGAGATTTGATCAAAAATAATTTGATTGGGTACCTTCGTGAGCGTAAAGCGTAAGACGCTTTAGTTATTGGTTTGAGATTTCTTTTAGAATATATGGTAAGATGTATAGGAAATTTGAATCGTTTATTTATGTTTGCTGAACACTCTGTCAAAGGTAGCAGATTTATTTTATAATATGATCAAGGATGAAACTAAAACAAAATAAATGGTTCCTACCTTATATTTCACAACATAAAATTAATAAGAAACTTTATTTATCTTTTCAAAAATGAAATCCAAGTATTTGTTCTTATTTAATTACAAGCAAACATACAATAGAAATTTTTGTTTCATTTATTCACAAAAATATTAATAATTAACCGTAAACAAATTTTATTTTGTGAGTATGTACATAATAATTAGTTTACTTATTGATGTAACTTTTCCGTTTGGAACTATTAATAGTTTTGAGTTAAAAAAATAAAATTTCTATTGTTGTAACTACCAGTCTGACAATACAACTACGAAATACAATGTTACATTTTTAAAATAATAGAAAAAATTTAACTCGCCTGTCGCCACCTGTTTTAAATATTGACAAAAATATTTTAACTCAATTATGCAGAATATTCGTGGTTACATAAAGTAGTTATAACTCTCAAGACTTATTTACTTTGTACTAACTTTAAAAATCTGGAATTGGTCGTCTCTTTAAATTATTCAGATAGGGAATTTTTAATAGCAAGTGAAAGGTTTTTATCCAAACAAATTGAAAAGAACTCAATCGATATTACTAACAAAATTACCTGATATTTTCTGCGATTTTGTCAAATGACTGACTGATAAGAGGGACTAAAATTAAATTTAATTATAATGGCAAAAAATGTCTTTTTATTTTTTTACTAGACTATCATTGTTATTTTGATAAAAGATAAGAGAACCACTTTTTAACACCAATCGATTTCTTCTTCATTTTCAGATAAGACCTAAACAATAGCACCGGCCCCAAATTTAATGTGAGTATACCAATTGACTAAGTATATTTGGATTTGGCGCTAATTCATTTCCGGAATTCCACGAGGTGCAAAATATAAATTCTCTTTTTTGCTTGAGAGTATGTATTTGCGTTATTAGAATAGTTTAATGTAATTTGGGTTTTTCCAAGTCTTAAAATTAATGATTTATAACGTAAATAATACGTGTTATAAAGGTGAATGAATCATAGCACAATTTACAGTATTTTTGGTTATGTAGTATGTACATACATATATCACCGCATTTGCAGCTTAGAAAAGCATCACAAACATCAACAAATGTTTTTTTGACCTTGTAATCATCTGATTAGTTTTGTTGCTATTTATCGTGAGATTTCTAAATTTGAAATTAATTTACGAATAACTAGGTCAAGTTCTGTGTATTTGTCAACAAATTTTTTTTTTAAAAAGAATTTAATCATTAATTATCTTTTAATTTAATGGTTTAATAAGCACGAACTATTTCATCTCCATACGTGCTTATCGTCATTAGGAATGCTAAAGTTGCTAAAACACACAATTAAACAAAGATACGTTTTGGAGGATGTTCGTAATTTGCTTTAAATAAGAAAAGTGTTGACAAATACACCTGACAGGTCTGAGAAGACTCGTTTACGCTTGTTTTATTTTTTATGACAATGAGGCTAAGTGCAGGTAAAAATATTTAGCTATGTGTGTAGTCAATAATTATTTTCTCCTTTTTAGTTCATTTAACTAAATAAAAGCTCGTTTTTTAAACTCTTTTTTTGCTTAATTTATTCCTAAATTTTTAGTGCTACGGTAGAATGTAGTTCGAGAAGTACGTCGTTTCCTCTTCGATGTAACAACACCCTTCGGTGTTTGATTGGTACTACTTTATGTTTTTCAGCTTCTGTCTCGTTCAAGCCTTGAACTGTGTTGTTCTTGCGCTTGGTTTTCGTGAAGGCTTGCCACTTTCAAACGATAATGTTCTAGGCGTTGTTGCTTATTATTATTATTGGAGGGCCGTGCGGGCGATAAGCCACTTCGCATTGCGACCTAAAAGATCTATTGTGCTGGACCCTGCTTAATTATCCGTCCAGTCAATATTCAGGTTCTTAATGAACCTGACAATACTGCCTCCCGGTACGTGATACATACTATCTGGGTTTATTGCTCTCCCTCTTAGATGTTTACTACACAGCATGTAGTTCCGCTAGAAAGACGGTACCATTGGAGCCCAAGGACCTCGATAGGGTTGTCCCACTCCCGTATATTCCTACTCCTGCCCCGTATTCCGTTTGATTTTACGCTTACGAGTTGCTGGGAATTGCAAATCGCCTGTAGTTCACCCAGCTTTACTACAGGAAGGCTAAATAAAACTGGAGGGTGCCTGGTATCCAGAGTCCGCATATTTTGGACTGATTAACCTATCAGCCATTCATCCATCGGCATATGCTGTTCCACCTTAGATTAGGGTTTTTTGTCAAGGTTTTCTCCTTTAGCGCCGTACTTTAGTCTGTGCCAAATGGCCCAAAATGTGCCAAATGGCCTTAGTTACCAGTGGTTGCCACGAGGAGGCAGCACGTACACTTGCGAATTGTGAACAGGTTACCCCTTACACAATTGTACCCATAACGCAGCTGCCTAATGACCGGACCAGAACAGCTCACGCGATGCGCACCCCAGTGGAAGGTTACGGAGCTGATAGATTAATCTACTCAAATTTGGTCCCCCCTCCCCTCCAATAGACGCCAAACCACCAGGCGTTGTTGCTTGGAATCATCATTTTCACTGGCCATATTCTCCTAACGCCTTAATTTTACTTTTTCCATTCACCTCTTGCTTTGTATTACCTATTTCTGTGCTCCATTTTGTTGCAGACTTTATATCCAATTCTTGCCTTTTTTTTCTTGACATGCTCTTTCCATTTCAACTTGGCGTCGAGCGTCATACCTAGGTATTTTGCCGTGTTCGCATGTGGTATTTCCTGCCTATTTATGTAGATAGGTAAGTGATCAACTTTTAGATAGGTGAATGTTGTGTGAATTGATTTTAGCTCATTCAATTTTAATCTCCATTTTTTTGTCCAGTAGACAATCTCATTCACAGTGTGCTGTAATTTGCTGGTTGTTTCTTCGATTGTACTTCCAACCGCCAAGATTGCTGTATCACCCACAAAGGTTGCAATATCTGTTTCTGCAGTAATATGTATGTCTCTCGTATAAAGCTAATACAAGACTGGTCCGAGCACGCTCCCTTGTGGTATGCCTGCTTTAATTCTCTTGAGTGATGAGAACTCTCCTTCATATTTCACTCTGAAATATCTCCCTTCATTGTATGATTTTAATATCTCATAGAACTGCTTAGGAAGGTCGCGATGTAATTTATATTCCAGTCCTCGATGCCAGACTCTCTCAAAGGCCTGGGCAACATCAAGGAAAACTCCAGAATATCCCTTTTTGTTTTCAAGCGTCTTCTCAATCACGTTAGTGACTCTGTGTACCTGCTCTATGGTGGAGTGTTTCTCTCTGAAACCAAATTGATGCGATGGTAACAGGTGTCTTTCTTCAATCCGAGGTTTCATCCTTTTGAGGAGTAATTTTTCGAAGAGTTTGGACAATGATGGTAATACAGATATAGGTCTGTATGACGTTTTCTCATTAGGTGGCTTATTAGGCTTAGGTATTATAATAACTTCTGCTATTTTTCACTGCTGAGGAACATATTTCATTCTAAAAGCTGCGTTAATTGTGTGTAGCAACTTCTTAAGACATTTTCCTGGCAAATTTTTAATAACTTTTCCTGTAATAAGATCGTATTCAGGATCCTTTTTTGCATTTAGGTTATGTTTGAATTCATTTTTGAGTTCTTTCATTGTAACTGGTTGTATGTCTAACTCATTTTCTTTTTGCATTAGAAAGGTATTTTCATCTGCTGTTTGTCTAGTCAAAGGTTGGAACGTCTTTTCTCTGATGAATATTGTTCCACCCCCTAGCTCTTTCTGCTGGATGTATAGAATGGTAACAAGAATAACCTTTTATTTTTGCATAAGACTTTCTAGAGTGAAATGGCTCTCTGCTATTAAGTATATATCAATTTTTTCTGTATTCAAAAAAATTTCTAGCTCTGGAAGTTGCTGTAGAAGTCCATTAGCATTTCAGGTTAATATTCTTAGTGTTTTGTTCATTTTTTTTGGAGTGAAGGATCAGAAGATAAAGCAACTTTTTTGCTAGAAATCTCCTTAATTTTTTCTCGATGTCCTACTTGTTGTTCAAGATTAACTTGTCTCTTGTTTAGAAACTATATTTTCTTCTATTTTAGAAAGGCGATTGACAATAGCATTCAAGGTGTTTTGCATTATTGTCATAGCTTGTTGAATTCCAACATTTTGATCTGTAGGCCCAGGTAGTCCTTGTGAGCATGAGCCTTGCTGCTTGTGAGTATGAGAATCCCTCTGCCATTTTTACACTATGGAACGTAGTGACAGTTTTAGTCGGGATTTCTTTTTCTTTCGTTGCTCTCTTTGGCTGGTTTTTGTTTGTCCTATTTCGCATGTTTTGTAGTGTTTTGGCTACTTCACACCCTCTATAGCTAGCAGGATGGGTTCCTTGGCAGTTAGCACATTTTGCTGGAGTGTTCTTATCTATCACACATTCTTTAGTGTCATGCTTTCCCGCACATTTTACGCATATGATTTCAAGATTGCAGTATTTTTGCGTGTGTTTGTATGCCTGACACTTTTTGCATTGTGGTATGATCCCTGTTGCCTTTTTCAATGGCTCCATTCGGACAACCATTCCCAAGATGTTCTTATGTTGAATATGTTCTCAATTTTCTCTGAGTTTGCAAAGGTCAGAGTGAATAGTGGTTACTTTATTTTATTAACAATACTTCCTCCTTTGCCGGTAGACTTCCTTTCAGTTTTACACAAATTAACTGCATCTAAGATCGTTAAATTTTTTCTTTTGAGGTCTTCAATTATCTCATCTGATGTTTGATGTAGACCCCTAGCAACTACTCTAATGGGTCTGGTATTTTTGTCTTCATATGTATACCATTGGAGACAGTTGAAAGTTTTCTATAACCATCTGGATCAGGTATATTTACCCTCCAGACGTTGTTGTTTAGCGACACAAGGTTATACTCCTTTTTTGTCACTTCTTTCATTAGCGCTTTAATAACGCTAAATTTACCGCGATGTGAGATATTGATTGGTGGTGGTGGTTTTTTTTTCTTGGTCTTGCTGATAGTTGTTGGTTTACCTTTGTTCCCGATATGTTCACACTAGTGTTCATTTCTGGGGACGACTCAGCTTTCCTTTTAATGGAAGAATTTACTTCCTGTGTTTTTTGCTTTTTTAGAGCCCCTTTTTGACTTTCATTATCCAATTGGTCTCTCTTTCTAAATCTTCCTCGTCGTTTGGTTGTTGTTTTCCTGGTTTAGGGCTTCTACTTCAATCGTAACTTCATGACCAGTTTGGTAGTCCATCTTTAGATTATGTTTAAGGTCTTTAACTTCTTCTTCAAGAAGTTGTATATGGTGCTGCATCCATTGAATTGCTTTATTTAATTCTTTATTTTCTTGTCTAGACTCGGCTAGAGCTTTGATTACTTCCTCAGATTGAGGGTTATTATTAGTTACATGGGACGCAGTCGCGACTGTCGCAGTCATCTTTAGTTGTAGTGTACAACTACTTACATTTGGAACCTTTTGAATTGGTGATCTCAACATTTTCGTGCTCTTAGGAAAGTTGTTCCCTTTATTTTGCAATAGTTGGTCCCCCTCAGGATCCATGGTATCGGCATCCAACGATGATGATTGATTTGATGCTGTTAGAGACACATCCGTCTCGTTTTCTAATTTAGTTAGGTTATTATTATTATTTCCTATCATTTTTATTCCCACGAGAAGCACGAGAAGTAACGGTCACCCATGACAGAGCTCTGCATTATCATGCGAAAGCTACGGGCTTAGACCGAACGTCGCCAAATTCGGAGTTCACATACTAACGACTAAGCACCCTCTTAGCCACGCAGCCATCGGCGTATGTAGTGCCACCTTAGCTTGGGTGTGCTAGTTTTTGGTCCGCCGCGGGTATTTGATTTCCCCGATACCTGCCATATCTGGCAAGCTTTCCCCTATCCGTCACCTGGGGAGGCACCTGATAGGGGAACTAGCAAACCCCACACAGGAGAAATATTTCTGACATCTAAATTAAAATATACACAGCTTGGAGCTAAAAGTTCGCAAAACAGAAAACGGTCGAATTAGAAACGGGTTGCAATAGCCGCAGATCATCAACAGTAATGCAGTTTGGAATTACTGTGTAAATATATCCATAAAATACAATATTGCGCAAAAATCATCAAACGCCCTTCGAAAACGCCATACAGATTGAAAGGGAACTACAAGTGTTCCCTAAAAGAATTGTATCCTGTCCGTGGGTTTTATGATTAAATCGTATACAACTTTTTGTAAAATAACACCCTATTATGAATGAGGTTATGCTCAAAATAGAACATTTTATAAATTTTAATTGTAACTTGGCAGCACTCGGAATCAATCGGACTCTGTCTGTCAGTCTGTGTCCTCTCTACAGCCCAGATGGTTCGATCAATCGAACTGAAACTTCAGATTTAAGCTTTTTTGATAAATTGGGAGGTCCAAATCGGCTAACCGGAATTGGCTACTCCCTTGGTCCAGAAAATTTATTTTGCAAATATCTTAAAAAGTATAAGGTTTACAATAAACTACTTAATACAAATTGTTTCCAAAAAATTCAAAAAATAATAAAATTTCTCAAAATTTTCTGTTCATAAAAGAAAGTCGTGTCTTGACCACATCTCCATTTTTTTTTTTTCTAGATAAGGTAGCCAATCCATCTTTCAGTAGAAGCAATACGAGCGATACAATTGCTTTGATCCGTCGCTGTAAGGTTGACGAAGCATTAACCAATTTAATACAAATCTGCAATTCGCTCCAATACACATTCGTCGATACCATACTAACGTGATCACTACATTTGCCTGAAAAAAAATTCAAAAATTTTAAAATCCAGAATAATTTAAAAGTAAAAATCCAGAAAGCAATCCAGAAAAAAATCACGAAAAAATATTTTGCTTAAAACTAATGAAAATATAGGCATTTTTAAACTTTTGTCATCACTTGAAACATTTCAGGTATAACTATCAATAGAAGCGATGTGAGCGATATACATAATTCATTTGTTCTGTGTATGCAAGGTCGATGAAGCAATTTCCATTATCATAAATATTAAGAACTTTACGGAAAAACTCAAATTTTATAGACATTTTATTAATTTTAATTGGGTTGGCTACAATTATCAAAGTGGCCTATGTCTATACAATTTTAGTTTTTCCGTAAAGTTCTTAATATTTATGGTAATGGAAATTGCTTCGTCAACCTTTCAGAGACAGACCAAAGGAGTCTATTGTATTACTCATATCGCTTTTACGAATATAGATCATACACAAATGTTGCAAGTTATTTTGTGGTTGGCTTAATTCGTTGGGTTATTATTATTATTATTGATTGAAGGGCCATGTGGGCGATAAGCCACCTCGCACCGCGACCTAAAGATCTAATGTGCTGGATGGAGCCTACTTAATTATCCGTCCAGTCAATATTCAGGCTCTTAATGAATCTGATAATACTACTAGCCGGTACAAGATACATACTATCCAGGCTCATTGTTCTCCCTCCTAGATGTTGCAGTCTTTGCTGGAAAATGACTGGGCAATGGCACAGAACATGTTCCGCTGATTCCGCTTCCAGATCGCAGAAGCGGCATCTATCTGTCGTACTTAGGCCCATCTTCTTAAGGTGATACCTTAAGGGAACATGACCTATGAGGAAGCCAGTAAGCAGCCTCAACTCAGGTTTCCTAAGTTCAAGACACTCCTTAACCCTGACAGACGAAGGTGATATAAATTTCTTCGCCTGTCGTAAATCTGGAGTTCTGCGCCAGTAGGAGGACTTTTGAACATCCTACCAGCGTTTTACCGCTGCTCTAAGATGTCCTTTAGTGACGCCGCAGAAGGGTTCTGGTCCAATAAATGGAGAGGCAGAACCCTCACGGGCGAGGCCATCAGCTGCCTCGTTTCCTTCGATTCCAGTATGACCTGGCACCCACATAAGTGTTACCTTATTTGAGCCTGCCAGATGTTTAATAACCTTCAAACAATCCCATACCAGCCTTGACTCAACGGTACAAGACCTAAGAGCCTTTAAGGCCGATTGGCTGTCTGATACAATATAAATCTTTGCATCGTTTAGGCCTTTTGCTATGCCTATCCTAGCGCAAAGTTCTATAGCATGTACTTCTGCTTGAAAAACGGTAGCATTGGTACCCAAAGACTTCGAGAGGGTAGTGCCACTCCCGTGTATTCCTATCCCCGCCCCATCTTCTGTTTTTGATCCATCTGTAAACCATACCATGGACCCTCGCTCAAAGGATGGTCCACCTGCACTCCACACATCCCGGTCAGGTAACCTAACACAGAATGGTTTGTGGAAGTCCAGTTTAGCTGGCATACAGTCGGAAGGCATTCCTATGGTAGGGTCTGCCTGAAATTCCTTAAGGATTTCCAGATGACTCGCCATATTGCCTAGTTTGATATTTCCTTCCGCCTGCATTTTCAGGGCCATAATTGCAGCATCCTTTTTAATATGCAGGTGTAACGGTGTTAGTCCTAGAAGTGTCTCCACCGCCGCGGTTGGACATGATTTCATTGAGCCCGTAACACCGATGCAGGCTACACGCTGAACCTTATTCAATAAGGTTTGCGTTGCCTTCTGCTCAGTTTTAGGCCACCATACAACCGATGCATAGGTGACCATAGGCCTAATGATTGTAAGAAATGACCAGTAGATCATTTTTGGTTGTAGTCCCCAAGTACGCCCATAGAGTCTTTGACAGGCCCAGAAAGCCTTGGTGGCTCTATTTTGAACTTTCAACAAATGTTGGTTCCAGTTCAGTTTGTGATCTAGGATAACCCCTAGATATTTAACCTCGCTGGAAAAAGGCACAGTAGTACCGTTTAACGAGGGAGCTGTAAGCGCAAGCTTTTTCCTCCTCGTAAAAGGAACAATGACAGTTTTGCTTGGATTGACACTAAGTCCCTCCTGGTAACACCACTCCCATATTATATTGAGTGCATTTTGTATGCGATCAGAAATGACCTCATCAAACTTGCCTTTAATTATGATAGCCACATCATCCGCATAGCCCTGGACATCAAATCCATAGCTACTCGGAAGGACCAGTAGTCCGTCAATAACCAATGACCACAAAACAGGAGATAGTACGCCTCCTTGGGGACAGCCCTTTACGGCCTTGATGGTTACTGACTCGGCAATTAGTCTGGCAATAATCTCACGATGTTTCAGCATGGAACGGATCCACCTAATTGTAGAAAGCGGAACCCTTTTTCCCATTGCTGCTCTCTCTATAGATCCATAGGAGGTATTATCAAACGCCCCCTCAATGTCCACAAAGGCACAAAGGGAAATTTCTTTATATGTCACTGCTTTTTCAATCCTCGTAACTAGACCGCTAAGGGCCATCACCGTGGATTTACCAGTTTGATACGCAAACTGGTCCCGATGCAGCGGATTCTTTCCAAGGACCTCACTTCTTATTTGATAGTCCAGGATTTTTTCCATAGTCTTCAATAGAAACGATGTGAGGCTAATTGGCCGATATGCCCTGGCCTGGGTGTCTGGACGACCCGCCCCCCTTTGGTATAAAGACCACATTTACTTTCCTCCACAGTTTCGGAATATAGTTCAAAGCATAACTTGCCCGTAACATCTGGATCAAGCTGGGGAGTATTTCCTCAATACCTTTTTGAAGTAAAGCTGGAAAGATACCATCCCCTCCAGCGGATTTGAAAGGTTTGAAAGACCCAATAGCCCATTGCACCTTGCTAGATGTGAAAATTTTCCCAGAGAGACTCCAGATCCTACTGTGAGGCGCATAGGCCACCTCACTTGAGGGATCATGCGATTCCTGTTGGGCTCATACCACTACTGAATCCGGAAAGTGGGTCTCTAGCAGTACCTCTAAGGTTTCCTTCCGGTTTTCAGTGAACCAATGCGTGAGAGAAGATAGCCACCAATGTGAATCTTATACTCGCCCTATTCACCGGTGCGTTTAGCCTTGTTGAATAATCCTCGATTTTTTCCTCAGTTTACCCAGCGTCCTGTTATACCAAGGGACCATCTTTGTGGACTCTCTTCGCTTAACCGGGCAGCTGTTCTCGTAAGCCAAGTGTATAGAATTATGCAGCTGGTTTGAACAGATCTCCAAACCCTCTGGAGACTCTATGTTCCCCACAACCGAGGGCATTTATGATTCGAGTTAGACTCTATAAGATTCCCAGTCGGTCAGTTTTGGAATTCTGATTTCCTGCCGCTGCATGGTCTTAGCCGCCAAATCGAATCTGATGTGCAAGTGATCCGATAATGAGGCCTCTTCAGACACATGGCAGTTTTTGACCAAGTCGCTGAAATGCGGACTAGCAAGTGTCAAATCTAGGACCTCTTGCCTAATCGCATTTATAAAAGTAGGTTTCCTTCCCCTATAGGCAATGTTTACATTATTTGAGATCAGAAATTTAAAAAGGTACTCACCTCTGTTATTGATGTCCGTGATACCCCACACCGTGTGTGGCGCGTTTGCATCGCATCCTATCAGGTAGGCCAGCCCATTGCGTTTGCAATGAGCTATGAGCCGCCTAACGTCAAGTGGAGGTATTAACTCTGAGTCTCCAGGAAAGTAGGCGGAGGCCATTATAGCCTCCTGTTTGCCTCTTTCACCCA
Source organism: Tipula vernalis (assembly GCA_958295665.1). Classification (NCBI taxonomy): domain Eukaryota; kingdom Metazoa; phylum Arthropoda; class Insecta; order Diptera; family Tipulidae; genus Tipula; species Tipula vernalis. The sequence goes on along the minus strand of OY282560.1, from coordinate 65,906,687 downwards.
GAACCTCCACCATTACTGCAACCAAGTCCCTGGAGATGAACTCTGAAATGGGAATAAAATGAATTTGCGAACTGGCCAAAATAGCCGCTCTTGGACTCTGAGTTCCGTTATGATAAATTAACTTACCCACTTGATTTGGTATACCTGTAATCTGGTTACCTATCACCCATGGCTCCTGGATTAGAGCCATGCCAATGTTTTGGCAGATAAACCTACGATAAAGGACGTCCGAAGACGCCTTTCCATGATGCAGGTTTATCTGCAGGCAGGCGATGTATGCCTTCATTTTTTCAAAGGCCTCTTCTGAAGGCCCTGCTTAGCCTCCTTTTCAGCACCGCCACCACCCGCATGCTTTTTTTGTCCGGCCGATGGCTGACCAGTGTCCTCCAGGCCTCACCTGTGGCTTGCGCGGGGGAGCCCTTGTGAGGCCTTCCCTCATGGGACCCCTGACGCCTTCCTATCTCTTTCCCGCCTTCTCTTCAGTTGTCTCCTGGAAAGGGCGGCCACCCCGGTGGTCTTAGCTACAGGTGCCGCTACCGTAGCTTCCACAGGCTTAACCACTTGGATCCCGCCGACAGAAGCCGGTTTAGCACCACTTTGACCATCCTTGGGATGCAATTGGACAGTCCCAAACTTATAGTTGACCTTAAAGCCAACCCGCTTAAGCTTCTCAACTGAAGAGTGGTCCATAGAAAAGGTGCAAAAGGCCGAAGAGCCTTTCGCCTCTCTCCTGATCACTCTCCAGTTGATCGCCTGCATGCTCTCGTTTTGGCTTTTGATAAATCCAAAAAGCTTCTCCGTGGGAAATTCAGCACTATTTGGGAAGGTGACGAACACAATCCTGGCTCGAGGCAGGTTTTCCGTCTCGGCCACGATCAGCTGTGCACCCTCCCATGGCTTGATATTTCCTATGGCCTCCCTGAGCCACTGAACAGTGGCCCGGTCAGCACAGGTTAGTACCAGCTAACCAGACTGTAAGTCCAGACCGGACCGCAGAACCCGAAACCGTCGGGACAGATTCTTCTCCCCTGGCCATTTTTTGTGTCGGTGGAGTACCCTCATCCAAGCGGATTCTCTTTGACGGTGGGGCCTCTGCGGGAGCACAATACTCCCTTTGTGGCCGAATCGCTAGAAGCCTTGTTTCGCTTCCGGGCGGTTTGCCCTCAGCAAGAAGCCTCTTATTCGTTGGGTTAGTATAGCATCAACGAATGTATTGCGAATTGCGGATTTTTTTTTTTTTTTTTTGGATTTTAACTTTTCAATTATTTTGGATTTTAAAATTTCTGGATTTTTTTTTTCAGGCAAATGTAGTGATCCCAGATACAATATTTACTTTAATAAATTGTTTGCGTAACGCTTAAATTATTTATTTATTATCTATTTATTTAAGATTTTGTCTTATTACACTTAGGTTTAAATTTATAAGGCAAAAGTTAGTTCCCAAACTAGCATAAGTTGCACACAATGTAAAGGTAATGAGGTTTAAATTATGACAATTTTTCGCCTGTATTAGATTCTGACGAAGGTATCGCGAAATCGATTTACTGAATATAATTGCTCGAGTCTACAAGTTCGGCTAATTTTGTTTACGAAATATCATTTTCGATCATTATTTGATCGTCACGAGATACAAAGGTTATATAATTTCGTCTGTTTGATTCTCTAAAATTTTTAAACACTACTCGCTTAAAATCTGAATGATGGGATTAACCCCTTTTTTACAAGTAATTAAACCCGCGAAAATTTACCACAGTAAGAATTCATGCCCATTTCTTGATCATACAGTACGTTTAGAAAAAAAAAATTTACTGTCACTTCTAATGACACAACAAATAACTTTTGATTACACTACATAAAAAACATAAAAAACCAACCAACAAAAAATGTATAAATTACATTACAAAACACTTTAAACACAATGAATTGTGTGTGCGCGCGCTATCAGAGGTTATTAAATTCAAATTTGTCACATTCGTTAAAAAAAAGAACACAAATATATAACGTGTGCTGTTTGTGAGTTTTAGGTCGTTTTTTGAGATTTTTGAAATTGATATCACGCATTTTTTTTTTTTTTACCTCTTCATACCCATACATATACAACATCTTGTACAATTCAAGTGCGATAAAAATTTCATGACACTAAAATCTAATTATAATTGTTTAACTTAGAATTATCAGTGCAAATATAAATTTTTTTTGAAGAATGTATCGCATTGTACAATTTTTATTAATCATGCGGTTTTGGATTTTGATTTGGGGCCTGAACCTAATTATCCAAAAATAATTGTAAATTTGAGCTTCTTTAAAGAAAACATAAAATTTAATTTCAATTCGCAAAGCGCTGTAATGTTATGTAATTCGGTCGTAAACTTTAACCTTTGAGAATTTTATTCTTTTATTTAGGAAATTGTTATAAAATATACGAGAAAAATGTGCAAATCGTCCTACATAAAGTTTTGGAATTTGTTTTTTTTTTCTACCTGTTTGTCTAGGGATCGTATTTCGCTGATATTTTTAATCTAATTGGTATGAGTGCATGACAACGCCTTTCACAGGCTGTTCCTGATGTTGAGCCTTCTCAGATTTAACTCAATCAGCTTAACAGAATACTGTTACAAAAAAAAAAAAAAAAAATTAACGGTTTCCTTGGTTGAGTTTCTATTTCCTTTAATTTAATTAAAAATGCCCAAACCAAATAATCAAACTTACATACACAATAAGGCCACTTGACAAATCATTTCTTATATTAATATTTCTAAGAAACTCAATGCCTATGTACCGAGACTTTGTTGTGTATGAGATTAAAAGAAAAAATGAACTCATTTTCTATTTTATTTACTCATTTAAATACGGTAACAATGTAACACAATAAGTAGCAACAAATATTATTTTTATCACTCGTGTTTAGAAACTGAAAGTGTCTGTTATGCTTTATAAGTACAACAATCAAAAGATTAGTTAAGTAATTAAATTTATCAGGCACACATCGTTTTCTCTCTCTCTATTATTTTATACGTACATAATTTAAATACACGATTCAAATTGACCTTGAAACTATTTACATATATGTAATTTCAAGTGTGACCTGATAGAAATCAGAACCGCAATCTGCTTAAAATCTTCCAACGTGAATAGGATTAAAACAAAAGTAAGAAGCAGTAGAAGCTATAAATTCTCTTTACCTTTCACAATGGAAAGTCTAACCATAAATAGGGTGACAACCAGTTCCAAATTGCATTTATCCGTGGTATCCGTGGATTGTGCAGAACATATTTTATTTTGCAATACATAGAATGTGCTTTCACCTCTATCGTAATAGACTTCTCTTACTGACTCATTCTGTTTTTGTTTTACACATTCATATCATACCATATAAGGTAAATATCGTCGGTTACATGCTAACTGGACCATTTAAAAAAAAATTGCTTAAATTTCACCGTTTCGATTATCTGGAACAATTTCAATCTAAAATCAAACTTGACAGAGCTAGTGGTAAAATAAATGATGAAATGTCAATAAAATTTGTTTTAAAACCCCTTGTAAAATCAGTTGCCTTTTTAGTTAAAACTTGACATATCATGCAGAATACTATATAACTACAAAAACTAACTTCCCTTAGTTTAGAAAAATATTTAGACCCCTGCGCTAAGCTTCGACCATCAGTAAATTTTTTATATTAGTTTTGCGAAAATAAGACTAGCGTGGTACAAAGTGGGTCACAAAGAGACAATACTCAACAAGTATAATTTGCATCTTCCTAAATAACTAAAATATTTAACCGCAGCCATCGCTTTATTTGTTTCTGCAGCCAACGAGAAGTTGTTTGATATTGTTAAGCTCTTGTCGACACCCATATTGACGATAAGAAATTAGGTGGTTCTTCTCCGGTTAAATATTTCTTCAGATGAAATTGATTACCATCTCTAGCACTTTAGAGAGCACAGAGAGAGAGAGAGAGAGGAAAAAATTCCGCAAGTCAGTTTTTTGGAACAAAATATAATGGTTTAGATAAGGGTTTGCAATATTTTTTGAGAATGGGAGAACACTTTGACAGAACTTTGGCAACAATTCTGGGACTGAATTTAATATCGGTGCATCGGTGAGCTAGCAAGAGGGACAAGAAAATGAGGGGAGATAATCCGTTTGACGTTGAAAGGCCAAATGTCGAAAGGCCGAACGCCGAAAGGCGGAATGAATCGGAAGGCCGAATGTCGAAAGGCCGAATGTCAAAAAGCCGAATGTGTCGAAAGGCCGATTGTCTAATGGCTGATTGGGTCGAAAGGCCGAATTTTCATTAAATTTTTTTCACTTAATTGATTGAAATCAATATTTAAAACCATTTAATTTATTTCTTAATGTAAAATGATTTAAATAAATTGAAAATACGTGCTAATAAATCTTGTGTATGTAGCATTTAATGTGATCAAATTTTATCGAGAAAAAAATTATTTTGCTTTTTTTATTATAATTAATTAATTTTTAATTATATGACCTGAGAAGATTTTAATATTTAAGGAGATTTACTATTGAAACATTTTTATACAAAAATTTTCATAAAAATGAAATGGCCTTTCGACACAATCGGCCTTTCGACATTCGGCCTTTCATCCTATTCGGCCTTTCGACCTATTCGGCCTTTCGACCTATTCGGCCTTTCGACCTATTCGGTCTTTCGGCCTATTCGGCCTTTCGACACATTCGGCCTTTCGAAATTCGTCTTTTCGATATTCGGCCTTTCGACCATTTTGGCCATTCGGCGTTCGGCCTTTCGGCGTTCGGCCCTTCGACATTCGACCTTTTGGCCCTATTCCAGAAAGCAACGTTTTCCTATGCAGCTGAATATTTCGATTCCTTAAATCAGACAAGTGCTATATTCATTCTTTGAATGTCTCTAAATTCGAAAATATTTAGAAATTTCACTCAATGTCCTTGGAAATTTTCACTCGATGTCCTTCGAAAAAATGTTCTAAACGACTATAGCACCAGAAACAGAATTATAAATGATAAAGAATACTTTTCTGTCAACTTGTTTTGTTTGTTTGTTTGTTTTCTTTTGATTTATTTTTTACCGTCCTACTTTACGCCTGGAGTAGCCAAATCGAGAACGGGCGGCTACAGATCCGTCTTTGAAAACCACCTGCACATTGCATTGCTTCATGCCAACCTTTTCTGTCAACTTAATTTTGTATTTATCACAAATTGTAAAAGTGGACATAGCACTTGTGTGCTTTAAGGTATCGATATGATTGTTCCTCATTTTAGAGGTTGTACAGCCAACCTTTCATCGTAAAGAAAGTTTTACCTTACTAGCAAACTCCCTAAATGTCGGATTTTATTGGTTATGGGTTATTATTATTAGAGGTTATTCTCATGCTGTTGGGTAAAATCGACACGTTGAAACCTGAACGCACATGATATATTCAAAATTTTATGGCAATATGATATTTTCCAAAGACCATGATGTAGGAAATCTGCATTAATAAGCCAATGATTGAAATCTGTAGTAATTCTATAAGCCGGCAGACTTAGCTGTACATACAACAACAATTCAAAGAAATGTAAAATATTTTAATAATACGACTAGTAAAAATTCTGTCCTGGGCCCTATTCTTCAAATTCGATCAAAAAAAGTCGCCCATTATTTTCTAGTGAAATACGTCATTTCAGTCGAAAATTTAAATTGTTTCATACCAAAGTCACCGGCGAATTTTTTCGGTGAGTTTCAAGAATACGGGTCCAGGGCCCGTATTCTTGAAACTCACCGAAAAAAGTCGCCGGTGACTTTGGTATGAAACAATTTAAATTTTCGACTGAAATGATGTATTTCACTAGAAAATAATGGGCGACTTTTTTTGATCGAATTTCAAGAATACGGGCCCAGGGCCCGTATTTTTGAAACTCACCGAAAAAAGTCGCCGGTGACTTTGGTATGAAACAATTTAAATTTTCGACTGAAATGACATATTTCACTAGAAAATCACAGGTGACTTTTTTTTGATCGAATTTCAAGAATAGAGGCCCTGGGCCTCTATCAGAGGCTCTCTCTCAATTTTCTAGTGAAATACGTTATTTCAGTCGAAAATTTAAATTGTTTCATACCAAAGTCACCGGTGACTTTTTTCGGTGAATTTCAAGAATGCGGTCCCGGACACGTTCTAACCATCACTTTTTCGTTTCGATGCATTTTCGATAGACTGTATTCCTTTGATAAAAATATAGAAGTGTAAAACAATTTAGTACTAAAAAACCGTTATTTAATCGAAAATGCATCGAAGCGAGAAAGTTTTGGAGTGAGATGGTCTTATCATCACCATTTTTGATATGATATCAGCAAATACTTTTTTTGCGATAGCGGTTTGCGAGAGAGGAGGAGATCGCAATACGTAAAGCGTAATTGAAAAAGCGAAATGGTATACAATTTTATTTTGGGAAAAAGAGATGTACAGTGAACAGTGAAAATAATGATGGTAGAACAGTCATCCACGGTTAGAACACATGATACAATTTTGTTTATTTGACATAATTATAAAAAGTGAAAGTGTAAAGAAAAATTCATTATTAACATAAGACAGATGGCGTTAGTTCTTCAGCCTAGCTTCGCAGCAACCAAATCTTGTATAAGCGTCATATCGGTTTCACAATGAACTCCATCGTTCTGTATCAAATTACTTTTAACATTCAATAGTTTTCTAAAAGTCAACCTTGGCTCAAGAATAACGCCTAGACAGCACACTTTCGATTTCCATTGAACTTGATCACCATACCAGAGGTAGTTGCGGAATTTTTTCAGATGTACGGCTTCAGGTGATACGATTTTATATGTTGAACGATTCTGTGCAATTGTTGTACAGCAGAATGCCCAGATCTTATATAAGCATTTCATTATCTTCCATAAATGATTGTAATCGGTTTTTGTTAAGTTTCTCGAAAACTTTGCTTGTCGAGCTAGAAGACTTATACGGCTGTAGTGTTCTGGGTTGTTAGATTCCTTGTTGGGTTTGAGAATTGGGGTAATTTTTGCTATTTTCCAGTTTGGGAATTAACATAATTTTAAACAGTCGTTAAAAATCAACAAAAGAGTTTTAACACCGCAATGTGGCAACTGTCTTAGCAAAATGTTAAGAATATCATCCATTTCAGATGCTTTATATGGCCGTGGGGTTTTAATAATATCACATAGTTCATCACGGATTTGTTGAAATTCCTATGGATGGAGATGGATATTATTTGTTGACAGCTGATATTGAGATCACAATCATGAATGGAGCCGAAATTATGGGTGAATTGATATGCATTATGAAAGGTAGTTCAATGATAGTTTTGCCGTACTTTCATCTTTCTGAATTTGCAGTGGCGATATTGGACTTCTTTTCGTTTTCACAAATTTAGCAGTATTCCAATATTTTTTGGATCCTTTTTCAAGCTCCTTAAGCCGAGCTTGCCAGGATTTGCTCAGTAAATCTAGAATCTTTAATCTTTTAACAGTTCTACTTCTGCTCCTTAGCTATAAGCGCCTGAAACTATTTCTGAGCCTGATATGTTCCAGTATACTACCTTGATCAACAAGTTTCGGAATAACCACCGTGTGGCGCTCCCATCGTTCCGATTTGAGTTCTGTTTTTTTGTTAAGTTGGTACATCTGTTGTTGATATTCCCTCTAAATCTTAGCGTCATAGTTTGACATTTGCAAAAATTACGTAGTCAAGAGTACATCTACTCTTTGTGTGTTGGCGATTTTTCCATTATTTCCTCTCGGCTGCTGAAACGCGTTCCCCGTAATGTTTTTTTAACTCGATTGAACAGAAAGAAGTCACAGGGAGCCAAATCAGGTGAATTCGGTGGCTGTTGGATGGTATTTGTTGCATTTTTCATCAAAAAATTACGAATAATGATGGCACTGTGCGACGGTGCGTTATCATGGTGCAAAATTCACGAGTTTTCTGCCCACAATTCTGGTCTCTTTCGGCGAATTGCTTCACGCAAACGTCTCATAACGCCCAAATAATACTCTTTGTTTACGGTCTGGCCTTCTGGCAAAAATTCATGATACACTACACCGTTGTAATCCATGAAAACCGTGAGCATTGCCTTCTTTTTTGACTGAAAACGACGTGGTTTTTTTTTGGTGAACGCCATTCACTTGCCTGATGTCTGGATTGCGTGTCGTACTCATAAACCCACGTCTCGTCTCCAGTAATGATCCTTTTCATGAATGTGGGATCGGATTCAGCCTCGCAAATCATGTCTAAAATTGTAAATAATCACCAACACACACAGAGATAGATGTACTCTTGACTACGTAACTTTTGCAAATGTTAAGCTATGACGCTAAGATTTAGAGGGAATATCAACAACAGATGTACCAACTTAACAAAAAAACAGAACTCAAATCGGAACGATGGGAGCGCCACACGGTGGTTATTCTGAGAACTTGTTGATCAAGGTAGTATCTTCTGTTAAAATTATTTTGTTAATGTTAGTCAGTGAGGTTACAGGAATTGAATTATCTCTACCATTTTCAATGGATTGTAGAAATAAATCAATGGTCGAGTCAATTTCAGGAGGACTGTTCAATGGATTAGTGTGATCAAAAAAATTAGGGGTTATCGTTAGACTAATCAAGAAATCACCGTCGGAGTAATTATATCGGTAGTACATTGGGTTTTTATATGATAAATTGTAATTGTAAGCACAAACGACTGAGAGGTCAGTTCAGTTAGGCTTTTAGATTATATGTTCTAGTGGATTTATTTAAAGGAAACCGTCTCAAGGAGCAGTTTTGAGAGCTATTTAGAAGATTATATATAGAGTTTCCGACCTTCTTTTCTTCTAGGCCCATTAGTTTATGGACAATAACATGCGATAATTCGAATCGGAGCTCCATTTACAAGTTTAACTGATATCGCGAGATTTTCAGTAGCTGAAAGATTTTGATCCTGTCCTATCGTTTCCTTATCGAAAAGTTCAAGTGACCTCCTCTACTAGCTCGGCAGGCTGTCAATCTTTTAACAAAATTTTGAATAACTTTTTCGCATAATGATGGTTCAATTAGTGATATTTGCTCGATGAAGTTGTCTTTGAGGTGTTCTTCGAGAAATTATTCGATTATTAAACTTCTCTTTCAAAAGATCGAAAGAGAATTGTGATTCCGTTGCTGTGTGGCATGTTGCACCATTGTGTTGAAACCACATATTCTGCACATCAATATCTTCCAATTGTCTCCACAAAAAGTTTTTAATCATCTCTCGATAACGAGCTCCATTCACAGTAATTGCATTGCCATTTTGATTTTCGAAAATATATGGACCATCTACGCCACCTCACCATGTGTAGCGATCCATTTTAACTTACCCGAATGTTTGTAATTGTCATCTGTCAAATAACATATGGTACTCTAGTACAAAAAATATAAATGGCGGAATTTGAACACCCTTTATAAAAAGTTGTACATAAAAATTAAATATGTATCAAATGAATGTCAAAAAATATTGAACTGCTTATAGCACATGTGTTTTGAATGCAGATCTGCGTGCAGTACTGCATGCAGAAATTCTCCACAACTGTTTTCAGCATTATGCGTTATGGCTACTGCGCATACTAGAGCGGAATTTCTGTCTGCAGTGACACATGTAGGTCTGTCCTTAAAATGGCCTAAAATGATAGATTTTGCTTTCAGAATATTTTAAAAAGTAGTTACAGTGAAAATCCTTTAACCCGGAAATCCATTATTATGGAAATTTTATAATGCAGGTAGTATAAATCTTTAGACAAAGACGTAATTTTGATTTCTAGTTCAAAACAAAATTAGTTTAACTCGGTATCCCGGAATTTAAGTAACTTCAAGCTAGTTCAATGTAATGAAATGTCAAAATTCTTGATGATTTCAATGACTTAATTGAAATTATTAAATCAATTTCTGAACTACATGAAATTTGTATTGCAAATTTTTGTATAGAAATTGGCGTAAGTTTACCAGAACAAATACCATAAGGTAGTCCTTTTTCTATGTACGAGTTTATTACATGTATCGTTAATTTATGAATTTATCTTGAATTCCCAAAAATTATGTACCCATTCATTATGAAACCTTCAAAGACGGAAAAAATACATAAGCCAGCAACAAATTTCCGTTAGAAGATTCGCTGTATAAATAGAAAAAAATACATCTTATTTTTGTTCAAACGTCAAAAATACACAGATTGAGGTTATGTTGTCCGCAGAATTTTTAAATTGGTTTTTAGTGTCCGCTCCACTTTTCCCCTCCATTCATTCTGTTTACTTTCTCGTTTATTTGTTACGAATTGATACTTTTAATAAAAACGAGCGCTCGACTGCATGGAGCATTCATTCTGTTTGAAACTTTATACATTTTTCGTTGGCCACATTCGTAATGTTTTTAATTTGTTTCTTTTCCTTTGGAATTTGTTAATTCTTTTTTAGTTGTACTTTGTGAGTATGGAAGAACAACATAATAAAGTACAGTCACCATTTACTACATTTCCATGATGGAGTTAACCGGGATTAACGTGGATTATCTCATCATGGAAACATGTCGAGTTTAGGATCTTCGTTAAGTTTCTTAATCCAACTTAACTCAACGAAAGTAGTAGGGTTTGAAGAGATTCTATCTGTCAAAAGCGAAAAAAACAATTATACCAATTCAAAATGGCATTGCGAGTATTCTTTTCTCTCCTTAATACTTTATAAATCATAAAAATCACAATAAAGGTTAAATTTAAAAATTTCCACCATACAAATAAAATTTCTAAAAATGACTTTAAATTGTTGTGAAATGTCAATTTACACTAGAATTTATATTTGCATGGAAACGATACGGAGTAGCGCGGCCATGTTATTAACTCAACGAAACTCTTAAATCGGGTTAACTCTGTCATGGAAACGTAGTAATTGTAATACATTCTCTCGACCGTTCTCTATTGAGTTTATCACTCTTATACCCTAGACTCACTGTGGTTTAATAAATCCGATTTAGCTAAATTAGTTTCTATGCAAAAACAAAGGGATTAGCTAAATCGAGGTTGACACACTGCAGCTAATCTCGAAAAATTCACTAAATCGGTTTTTTTAAATCGCAGTGTGTCTAGGGTATTACTTGTATCATGGTTAGAATATGTCAGCGCTGTCTTTATAGTATCTTAAAACCCGCCTTCTTTCTGCGCGTTGGACAAAAACGTATCAATTAATCTGTTTGCTTAGTATTACCTGATGGATGCAGACGAATTAAATTTTATAAGGGTCATGGGTAAAAGGCCACACTCACATCTTGGTTTTTAGGAACAAATTTAGATAGGCTCAAATTCTTCGTTCCTTATAATTTACTAATTAATGAAATATATTTTTTTTTTATTTGTTTAATTCAAGTATGTAATCATTTTTAGACGTTAGAAACCCTCTGAAGTTTTATTTTAAATAACCTCAGGAAAATCACAAATTCTCTTTGGTCTATTTAAATTACATCCAGACAAGATAGCTAGCCGAATGACAAATGCCGCGTTTATTTTAATTTTTTTGTTGAACAATTTTTTATTTTTTATTTAAGCTAGCCTCATCTTAAATGAAATCCAGGAAAAAGCACGGAGACACGAAGAAAGGTTCCGCCAACATGTGAACATTGATGCAACTCAGCTCCTAAGCATCACGAATTTAGTTCGCAGACTTAAAAGAACCAAACCTTTTGAGCTGGTGTGATTGTCAGTTTAAGCAGCATTATGCTGATCTAAAATCCACAACAAAGATGTGGTTTACTTCAATTTACCAAACACTATGGAACGCCAATGGGAAGAATCCATAGATTAATTTAAGTTAGTAAATTAAGTCAGAAACAAATTGCTCATTAGTCCAGGAGACTAGATTGTAATTACATAAAATAAATAAATAAAATTTATTTTAAATATAAAAAAAAAAAATTTAAGCTAGCTAAATTTTAGTCAAATTTATAAGGAATATTTCTCGTAGTTCGAGGGCAGCATACGAAGAAATTACGAGAAATTCGAAAATATTTTATTTCCTTCGAAGTAAAATCGAACAAGGAACATTTTTTGTTTAATCAGCTGCGAGAAATTTAAAATTGCTCTCCACGCGAAAAAAATAAAAATCTCAAAATAATAAATTAAAAATATCTGTGATTTTGTGGAGAATTGCGGAGACCGAGTTAAAAATATAGTTAGCTGGAGCAACATACACTCGGCTTTAACTACTAAACATTTCTTTATAAGATAATGCTTTTTAAAACTGATAATTTTTAAAACTTCCGTAGAAATTAGGCCCCTTTAACTTTACCATATATTACTTTCTTTTACCTTGAAATTTTTAGAGATTTATTTGTTTTGAGGTCCCCAGAGTCCGAAAAAGTGGGTTTCGAAATGGTGTCTGTCTGTCAGTCCGTGTCCTCTCTACAGCCCAGATGGTTTAACCAATCAAACTGAAACTTCAGATTTAAGCTTTTCTTGATAAATTGGGAGGTCCCAGTGAATTTTACTCCAAATCGGCTAACCGGAAGTGGCCACTGCCTTGGTCCAGAAAATTTATTTTGCAAATATCTTGAAAAGTATAAGGTTTACAAAAAACTACTTAATAAAAAATGTTTCCAAAAAATTTAAAAAAAAATAAAAATTCTCAAAATTCTCTGTTCTTTCATAAAAGAAAGTCTTGTGTTGGCCACACCTCCATTTTCCTTTGTACAGTTCAGATATCTAATATTCGTTTTGGTAATTTTAAAGGATGACTAGCGTCCAAAACTGCTTTGACTTCGCCCCGTTTATTTAGATTGGTTTAATTTTAACTTTTAAGAAGTTGTAAAAATGTTTTTTTCCCTTTAACTTTAGCTTGTAAATATATCAGAATTGACCCTGTATACTAAGGCTGATTGGACCTATCGATTTACCTATGCGAATTTTTTTTTTTTTTTTTAAACACCTTTATTGATATGGCTACTACTATTTTAAACATTATTAATTCATTAGTAAGGTTGACATTAGTACTTATGAGATAAGCATAAACTTATGTGGGTCGGCTGGACCCAGTATCCAGTTCCCTTAAGATATAATATTCATACGGTTAGCTCATGAGGTTTGATTCGTTTGAGCCGCTTTACTTCGTTTGTACTGTCCAGTAGTTGTACGGTCTCAACGTTGGTGTGGTTAAGAAGTCTCTTCTCATGTTTAATGGCACATTCGCGGATGACTTCGTCTATCAATTGTATTTTTAGATCATTGTGTATTTCCCTGTTAGTTACAAATCGGTAAGCGTTGGTGACCATTCGAAGAAATTTATTTTGGCTACGTTGTATAATGTCTTTATTGGATTTATGAGTACAACCCCATAGCTGCGCACCATACATCCATATTGGTTTGAAGATAGTCTGGTAGACTAGTCTTTTGCAATACAGGTTCATTTTGGAATGATGCCCAATTAACCAGTACATTTGACGTTGTTTTAATCGTATCTGTTCAGCTTTTTGTCTCACATGATGTTTCCAGTTGAGCCTTGAATCTAAATGCAGACCAAGGTATTTTGCCGATTCAGCCTGCGGCACTTGCACCCCATTGAGGTATATGTGTAGACTGTTATTTTTGTGTCGGAGCGTAAATGTCACATGGGTTGATTTGAGCTCATTAAGCACTATTTTCCAGTCAATTGTCCATTTAGTAACGTTGTTCATTGTTCGTTGAAGATTTTCCACTGCCCTTGGTTGTGATTCGTCTACTGACATAATTACAGTGTCATCAGCGAACGTGCCAATGAATGTTTTATTCGTTGTAGGTATGTCCGCAGTGTAGATAAGGCAGAGGAGGGGTCCCAATATGCCTCCCTGCGGAACTCCCGCTAGCGTTGGATAAAAGTCAGAACATGTTTCTTCATGGATGACTCTGAATTGGCGATCAGAGAGGTATGATTCAAGCAGCTGGCAATGGTTTTGTGGTAGCATTTTGCTCATCTTGAATGTCAATCCCTCGTGCCAAACCCTATCAAAGGCCTGAGATACATCCAGAAATACGGCGGGGCAATATTTCTTTTCTTCTAACGCTTGCTCTATTACCGTAGTTATTCGATGGACTTGATCTATTGTGGAGTGGTTATTCCTGAATCCAAATTGAAAATCAGGAACGTTTACCATTGGCTTTAGACGTTTTAGTAGTAGTTTTTCAAACAGCTTTGATAAGGTCGGAAGCAGTGAAATTGGTCTGTATGATGTTACTTATTCATCTGGTTTACCTTGTTTCTTCAACATAATAATTTGGGCCGTTTTGAAGCATTTGGGTACATATTTCAATCTCATACAAGCATTAAATAAGTATGTGATCATGATGATTGCTTTGCGTGGAAGTTCCTTGAATAGACCCGGTGATATTTCATCAATTCCTGGTGCCTTTTTTTGGCTAAGACTTTTGTCGATTTCTTCAGCAATTTCCATTGGCGTGACCCTTTTAAAATCCTGATTTGGTTGATAGACAGGTGTTATGTCAATGTTGGATTGAATGTCATGGGGTTGAAACACTGTTGCTAGCTAGGTGTTGAGCAAAGAGTTCGGCTTTTTCTTTGTCATGTCGAACCCAATTGCCTTGAGCATTTCTTATAGGTGGTACTCGAACTACAGGTCGTTTAAATTTTCTGGTTGCTTTCCATAACTAGTAGTCCTTATCCATTTCTGGACCTAGCCCGCTTAAGTAGTTGTCGAAGCAATCCTGTTTGAAGCTTTTGATTAGCCTATTGACTTTGTTACTTATTCGATTGAAGGTGGTTTTGTCAGCGGAATTTCTGGTGAGATGCCATATTCTCCTTGCCTTTCTCCTTTCCTTGATTTGTTCCCTGATTTCAGCCGGGTATTTGACTTCAATCTCCGCTTTGTCCTTTAATTCTGGTGTAGCTAGACTGGCGGCCATACGAGTGTATTCAATGAAATTGTTTGTTTGTTGTTCCAATTCTTCATTACTTTTAATACTAACTTTTAATTCAACTAGCTCTTCCAGTTTTTCTCTGAAGAGATCCCAATCCGTGAATCTATTAGTAAGGTTTTGCTTTTTATTTTTCTTGATGATTATAGCGCTTACTGACAACAGTACAGGAATGTGATCAGATGTTAAGTCGTTAATTCCTTCGACTCTAGTGTAACTGGATGAAATACCTTTTATGATGAAGAAATCAAGCAGATCTGGTATTTTTCCTGCATCCGTTGGCCAATACGTTGGCCCCCTTGGAGACAGATATTCACATTTGTTTTCATGAATGGCATTGAACAAAGCATTTCCTTTCCCAGGAGAAATTAGCCTGGAACCCCAAGCTGTATGTTTTATATTATAGTCCCTCCAATAATAAATCTTGGACCGAGCTTATTAAAGACGTTATTAAATTTTAACTTCGTTGGTGTATGCCGTGGAGGACAGTATGCTGCCGCAATATTTAGATCTGCGCCATTATATTGGATTGAGATAACAGTTGCTTGGATGTAGCTTTCTCGAATATCCTCTTGTTGATTATGTTTGATATTATTTTTAATTAGTACAGCTGAACCACCTCTGGCTCTTTCACTAGGATGGGTTGTCCAGTAGGAATTAAATTCCGTTATTCTGAAAAAGCTTTTGTTGGAGAAGTGCCTTTCTGAAATAAGTGCAATATCTATGTTGTTTGTATGGAGAAATATTTCCAGTTCTTGGGCTCGTTGGTTGAGCCCATTAGCGTTCCAAGTTACAATGCTTAGGAACGAGTTAATCATTTGTGTGTATGCTGAGTGACCAAGTGTCTGTTGAATTTGACTAAGCTTTTTAATAATTTCAAAGTTATTAGACTCGTTATTAACTTCTATGTGTTTGTTGTTTTGGTTTAATTCATCAGCAGATAATTTGGTGATTTGCGCATAGGATAATCCAACTGTGGATGGTGTGATTGTTGTTTGTGGTTTAGCAGCTTTGGTTTGTAATCGCTGTACTACTCTTGTTCTATTATTCTGTTGACTTTTAATTTTGTTCTGATATACACAGCATCCTTTATAATTTGCAGTATATCCTTGTTGTTGATAAAGAGCACATGAAGGCGCGATATCTGGTTGTTTTTTGTATTTTGTCGTGTGATGATCTCCAGCACATTTAACGCATTTGGTTTGACGATAGCAAAAAGTCTTGGTATGTCCAAGTTGTTGACAATTCGTACATTGTGGAATGTCCCTTGTCTTGTTAGGTGGCTCAATTTTAACTATACAGTACGCAAGTTTCTTGATGTTGTATACTTCTTTATTGTTGTATTTTTGTTTTAAGTCGATGTAAAACAATGGAAAGTGTTTCCTGTCTTTTACACCATTAGTTGTGACCATTTTGTATATGTTAGTAATACCTGCGACTTCATGTCCCATTTTTTCTAAGTCTGCTTTAATTACATCGTGACTAATGGATGATGGTAAGCCTCTGATAACTACTCTATAAGCCTTTTCGCTCTTCAGCTGATAGGTGTGATATTCTATATTTTCTGATTGGTTGCTGGGTTCTTTTTTTAATTCTTCCAGTAATTTTTGTACATTTCTGTAATCATTTTCATTTTGAAATGTAATTTTAATGTCACTATTTGAAAGTGCCTTACAATTAGTTGATTCACTAGTGGTTTTTATTACTTTTTGTCGAAAAAGTTCGAAATTTTTGATATTGCTCACGTTAATGGGTGGAGGCAGTGGTATTTTTGGGTTTTTCTGTTCAGTGTTATTGATCACAATTTGTGTAGTATTTTTTGGAGGAGTTTTCGTTTTTGTGCGCCTGCGTTTCCTAGCATTTCTGTTATCAGCACCGGAAACTTCTTTTTCCAGTTCTTCCTCATCTGTGCAATAATCCTCTTGACTCAGAGCACTGCATCTATTATTCTGTTGAAAAACTGGAAATTGCCGCAGCAACCAGTTGGAATTATTTGAATGTTCATGTTGACTGGATGATGGTTGAATATGCTTGGAAGAAAGATTGTTAACTCGTGCTGAATCCTTAGCTATGCTATTTTTAACCTTTTCTTTTAGTGTAGAGTTTTCTCTCTTAAGTTCAGCAACTTCATTGCTCAGCTGCGCGATTAGTTTCTCCATTTTTGAAATTTATTTAACAGCTCCTCGCTGTTTATAATATTTGTTGATGCACTCGGCATTTGTTCTGATAATGAAGTTACTTTTTCAGTGGATATTGCGTTGTTTGCAAATATATTTTGTATTGGTGCTCTGATTGTAATGGAGCCCTTTCGGAATGAAAGTTCTTCCTCGTTACTGTTTTGAGCGTTGATATCGCTTAGCTTATTTTTGGTATCATTAGAATAATGTAGCAATGTTTGGTCCCCCCTACAATCCATGGGACCGACCTCCGGAGAGAGTGGATTTTCCTGAACATCAGGTCTGTCACCTAGGGTATTAATTTCCTTGTTTGTTTTATCCATTGCGTTTTGTTTTTATAGTGTTATTACACTCGCCTCTAGAAGTTCAGCCGTTGTGATACATTAAAAATGCAAAACAAACGTTGCCCAGGTGCTACCGCGTGGAGGTAAACTAGAAACAGTTGATGGTTTCTACATAGTTGCAGCGTTGGAGTATAAACCAATTTATAATTGGCTATAAACGGTCAATGCCTACCCTATTGAAACACACCCAGCACCTATGCGAAAAATAACATTACTGTTCGATCTTACATGGAAGGTATATTTCAATGCAGTTCAAATTCCAATATAATAGAATATTACATGTCAATTCTGGATTCTATTAACGATTGAAGTTATCTTTAAAAATATTCGAAAGATTTCAATAAAATCGAATTACTAAATTTCACGGTTAATTGATGCTGAAACCAAAAAAAAAATGTTCTAAATCCATTTAACTCAGTTGTAATATGTGATTGTGCTATTTTGTTTAGCATTATTTTCAATCGAGTGAATTGTTTTAGATTTGTTTACCAATAATTCAGATTCTCTAATTTATAGATTCAGACCTATGTCAAAAAAAAATCAAACAAATGTAATATGTGAACAAATCTTTGTGTTTAATGACATGAATACGCATCGTTTGTCTAAATATTTCTATACAACAATTTTTTTTTATTATGCTATACGATAGATAACCCAAATATATGTATGTGGAACAGAATCTAAACGCTAAATCTACATTTAATTATTTGGAATCAATATTGATATGTGTGGTGACCTAAAAAACTTCTTTTTTTTTCCATTATATACTATATATTGCCTCAATAAATTTGTAATGTGACAAGAAAGTACTTAGATATTTCATAAAGATAATAGTTTTTGTCTATAGTTTTGAATTAATTGCATCAATAGTAAAATAACCAATCATCGTCTTGTTTGCAATTAAATTGTAAGCTTATATTGTTTGTTTATACAGAAATATGTATGTAAACAGTAAACATATTATGTTTTAATAGCCAGTGGGCGAGTGCAATTGAAATGTTTTTAAAGATGCAGAGGATAATCTTGTAAGATATTTGATTACAAAACAACAGATTCTTACTAAAACTACGCTATTAAAGATACAAAGCCGCCGATTTATAAAACATAACCAAAGTGATTTTTTTTTTTTTGGAAAAATGCCATCGAATTTTTTTATACTCGGTTTTGAGTAGATTATGATAACGATTTTTACATTTTTATTGTGTATTTGGAATAGAATCGTAAATGTTAAACGTTATAGCGTTCAAATATTGATTCTCAACATTTACATTGTTGTCCTATATTAATGCCGATTGGATTAAGCCCAAATTTATTAACGGAAAATTTGCACAAAACAACTAAACTTTTTCACCTGAAATGATTGTGAATGCGGGGATTACGTGCACAATCATTTTGGTATAGTATAGTATTTATTCAATATACGAGTATAGTTTGTTTGTAGGCATTTTTGAACAATTTTTATGGGAATTTTAGTAAGAAAACGAACTTGAACTTTTTATTTAAAGTGTCACGTGCAGCTGAGCATGTACATAGTTCAAATGTTGTTATATTTATCGGCTTGTCCATTTAGTTCCAGATTAGTTTAGTTGTACAAATTACATTCTAAAAGCGCTTAACTAAATTACATATCCGTTCATAGATCACACTATATTTAATATGAATAAAACGTCATTTATCGAATCAAATTAATTAAACATTTCTAAATTGACAAACAATTGTGTACATACAAATGTCTACATTTTTATATATTTAGTATGAGTAGAGAACTTTCGCACGATTTGTAAATTGCAAATAAGATGAAAGCAAGCAGCATCAATAATAAAAAAAACATGTGGTATATGCAAATACTTAATTTATCATACAAGCACAAGAGAAGTCAGATTGTTTTGAATGTATTGTGCATTAATAATGTAAATTATGAATTATGTTATAAAATATTCCATCTATCTATAAATAATAAAAACAAATTATTTTTAAAATTAAATTTTGTCGAATGGAACTCAATTTACCTACCATAAACAGAATGAATTGTTGATGTGTTTTAAACCGATAGTCCGAAAATTGGTGTTGGTTTATCGAATCCATTAAATTGTCACCCAATTTTTATGTTCATACATATTACATATATAGGTTGCTTGGTATAGTACATTTGTTATTTATGGCAAAATTGGATCGATTTTTTGTTCCAAATCTAATTTTCAAAATGTTAATTATTTATTATCGTTTTTCCCCACAGTGCAGATAGGACAAATTGAGTATTGCATATTTGATTATATATTCTACTCATTTATTGTTTTTTTTTATACATATTCATATTAAGTTCTATGTAAATAAATTATTGCATTTCACTTTGAATGTTTCAGTTAATTAATTTTTAGCCGAAATTCAACTTAGTATTTCAACATTTGGACAATATTTTTGATGTTCATGAATAAGGACATAAGTCTAACCAGCTTGATTGAAAAATAAGCCGTGTTTTCCATGAGAACTGCACTAGAACTCGATAAATTTTAAATTCCTTTTATTCTACGTAAACAGAAATAAAAAATAAATTCATAAAGTATTAATATGCAGTGCATTTAACATAAATACACATTTTAAGTTATTACATCAATAAATAATTACAATTATAGCTTATTTTTTAATTACACTTGATAAACCCATGGATTTATGTGTAGTTGCATATAATGACGTCAGCAAGAAATAAGAAAATATTGATGAAATAACTGAAGGGGGAAATTTTTAAACTTAAAATGTGTATTTATGTCAAATACACTACATATTCGCGCTTTATGAATTTATTTTTCTTCGGTTTACGTAGAATAAAAGGACTTTAAAGTTTATCGAGTTCTAGTGCAGTTCTCATAGAAAACACAACTATAATTTATTTTACTTTATTAATTTTTAATCGTTGTATATTAAGCAGTTAGGAGAAACCTGACTTTTTTATAAAGCAAACTATATTTTAGACAACTCCTGGACTAGTTGAAATATTCTAGATGACTCACCTCTCTTTAACACTAGAACTACCGACCCGTCAAAATGACGGATTTATATTTATTGAATTTATTTTTTTCTATTATCAGGTTAGAATTATTTTAAAAATTTATGGTGACTTTTAATATGACAATAAAGTAACTATTTTAAAAATCATCAAAAATTTCCAAAACAATTCTAACATAATAATTAAAAAAATGAATTCAATAAATGTAAATCGATCATTTTGACCGGTCGGTAGTTCTAGTTTTAACAGATGTAGTAGAAAACCAGATTTATGCGCAAAAATGATATTTCTTACAAAAAAATAATCATGAGGATGACCTTGATTAAAAAAAAACTTTTTGTTTCCGGCAAATTATTATAACTGTGAAGGCCTAAATTGTGAAAAGAAAAATCGAATTTCAAAATAGAAACAGAAATTGAAGTCAACAAATACTTTTTTCATTCAATATAAGATATTTGCTACTCTGTGTAGCTGTTAGGCTGATTACCCGTGTCATTCTTCATGTTTCTTCATTTCAAGATGTCACATTCCTTCAAATAAGACAGCAACTGAATTACTACTGCATTTGACTAATTATTCGAAAGAAATTATTTCTTAATACAAAATTCGGTCGTCAAACCGGTTGATAAACGAAGGCCTCTATTTCTCTATTTCTACAGCACATGAAGAATTTGTGAGAGGTTTTAACTTCTAGAGGTAGCTGACGTTTTAAGCGTGCCATTACCAATAAAAATTTCACTTATATGTATTTGTTACCATTTTGATATCTTTAAGTTGTGTATTGCTTACTATTATTTTTACTCTTAACTTTGTTCTACGTTCTTCAAATAGTTCTTCTCACAATAAACACACTTTTCGCCATATCAGTTATTTTGTAGGCAAATATTTATACTCGAGATAAAGAAATAAACCAGCTCCACTACAGTTAGGCAGCTGCACGTGAAAGGCACACGAAATTGCTCGTTAAATTTTGGAAAAATTTTACAAGTTAAACAATTTGGCAAAAACAGAGTTAAAATACAAACTAGAGAGATGTCAATAGCTAACAAAATTTTAAAAAGCATGGACTTACAAAAAATTCACCATTGTACTTCATATGTACCTAATTTCCTATTAGAATCTATTGGCTACATAAATAAAATACCGATTAATGTGGACCTGGAAAATCTAAAAAACAATATCACATCAAATTCAAAAATTAGTAAAATCGAAAGAATTAATAGATGGAACAACAAACATCAAATACTGGAGTCAACAACTGCAATGAAAGTGACGTTTCGTACAACAAATTTGCCAGAAAACATTCTAATCTATGAAGTTAGAAGTCGAGTGAGCTATTACATTCCTAAACCTATGATATGCAAGGAATGCTTGCTATACGGTCACACGCAGAAGCATTGCAGAGGGAAAGAAAAGTGCACAAATTGCGCTGAGCCAGACCATATAAAAATAACTTGCAAAAATGCGGCTAAATGCTACTATTGCGGAGAAAGCCATGTTACAAATAATTTCATCTGTGAGGAATACAAAAAGCAAAAAAAAAAAATACTTGATGGTAAAAAAAAATTAGGTTACGCGGAAGCGTGAAACTTAATAAATCCAACAAGGACAGGAGAATTCAACATCAACAACGAACATTTTCCTAATCTCATATCAAACAACAACAACAACAATCAATAAGTCGAATAACTAAAATAAGAAATGAAAAGCTTCAAAAATAAAGTGAAAGAGGAAAATATACAGTTAAAAAATGAAGTAGAGGAAGTAAAAAACTCCATAACACAAATTATCCAAATAAACCGTAAAATTCAAGCAACAACTCAAAAGCTACCTAAAACTAAACTCATCAAAAAGCGAACCTCAATCAGACCTCATTCTAACAGAAATTTTACAACAGCTGCCAGATAAGGACAAAATAATAAACTCCAAAAATTAAACAACAATGATGCTTAACAATTCAAATAATAAAATTAATATTCTACAATTAAACATCAGAAGCCTGAATACAAATAAAGATGAGTCAGAGCAGTATATCAAAAACGAAAATATAGCCCAATAACAATAGCCCTAAATTTAGCAACAATAACTCATACTTCCAACATAGAGCGGATGGATATGGCGGAGTGGGCTTTATTGTGAATAATAAACTACATTCAAAAGAAATAAAAACCATCAACAATTACGAACCCATAGAAGCTATAAAAATCCAGATAATAGACACTCAAAATAGCACCTTAAATCTAATAGGGATTTATATACCACCCAATGCTAATAACACAATAGTTCTAAACAAATTCAAAACTCTAAATGAATGCACGTCACTCAAACTGGGAAAGGCACAGCAGAGAAGACAATAGAGGAAGATTTATAGCCAATACTATTATGTCTTCTAATTATATAACCCTCAATAACGGCGACCATAGCTGGATAGGACCTCAACGCAAAAGCTCAGCAATATACATCTCAATTACAACGCCAGACCTAATAAATAAAATAGAATGGAGAATCGATAGAACAAAAATTGGATACATGGATCACTTCCCCATCAGAACCATCATGAAAAATGCAAATGCATTCAATTCACAAACAAAACTGAGGACTAATTTCAAGAAAGCAACTGAAGAAATTATACAATTAAATCCATATCATTCATTTGATCTAATCGATTACGAGACTGAACTACAAGCTATAATAGTAAGCAACACCAAAGAAACTAAAAACAATAATAAATACATCCCAAAAGTATGGTGGACAGAAAAACTTAGAAAATTGTGGGAAATCAAAAAACAAAAACTAAAGCTTTATAACCAAAACAGAAGAAATATTTACATAGAAATAGAATTAAAGAAAGCTTCATCTAAACTTCGACTAGAGATTAGAAGAGCAAAAAAAAAATCCTGGAGGAAATTTATCGAAGATATCAACCCTAGCTTAAGTACTAGGGAATTATGGTCAAAAATCAGAATTTTCAACAATAAAAGGGGATTAACAACATATAGTATATCCCCTTTACCCCTATTGGAACCATTTCGAGCTACTTATGTAGTGTAAGACGTCCCGCACTTTAATGTTTTCGAGATCCGAGAGGCAGTCCATCCTGAACTCACCCAAGTGTTTGTGCCTTCTGATTGCCAATGCTGGAC
Organism: Tipula vernalis; assembly: GCA_958295665.1. Lineage (NCBI taxonomy): Eukaryota > Metazoa > Arthropoda > Insecta > Diptera > Tipulidae > Tipula > Tipula vernalis. The sequence goes on along the minus strand of OY282560.1, from coordinate 65,883,104 downwards.
ACGAGCAGAGGAAGTGGACCAATGTCTTTTCCTCCTCTTCGTCCAAGCAGCTTCTGCAGAAGTCATTTGCCTCCAGACCCAGCCTTCTTGCATGTTCTCCAAAAAGGCAGTGTCCCTTGAGAATTCCTACGACCGTTCTTAATTCACGTCTGCGTAGGGATATTAATGCCCTAGTGCGTTGTTATTATAAGTACCACTAAGTTCGATAAATCGGACAAATCATGGAAGTGCCAGTTAAATTAGCCCTCTTTCAAAATTCAGTTAAAGAATCCAAATGAGCTAACTACTTTGATGATTTTTGAATAACCTGTGTATTTTAAAACGCGTATTTTTTGTCTGTAACGGTTTGTTTTAATTCAAGGGCAAAATTAGTTTTGAAACATGAAGGTTGAAAAATGTCTCAATGAATGCAGCTTTTTCTAAAGTCTCCAGCGTTTACTAAAATAATTTTTTTTTTTTTTTTTAGAGATATTACGACTGAGTCTCTTGTATCCATTTAGTAATTTACATTGCATAATAAAGTTTTTGATTAGTAGGCACAATCAAGTGATTATCCCTCGTTTCGTGTAACTCCTCCTCAGATTTTTCGCCACGGTAAGTCTACTGACCTCCTGGTCGCGATAAGTCCAAAGGTTTGGTTCTTTGCAGTCTCATACAGCGTATGTCCAGATTTTCATGCTGGTGCAGACGTTGTAGGTGTTTTGTTGCATGATTCATGATTTCATCCGCGACAAGCTCGATCTTTAGATCTCGATGAAGGTTGTCGTTTCGAATGTACTACGGTGCATTAACAATACATCGCAGGATTTTATTTTGAGCTGTTTGTATCGCCAGTTCAGATTGTCTCCCTAGGAGCCAATGCATTTTTCTAAATTTAATGTTTAGTTCTTCTCTCTTCTTTTTTATGTGTTCCTTCCATCTAAGTTTAGCATCTAAAGTCATGCCAAGATATTTAGCAGTGTTCGCATGCGGTACTACTATCGAGTTTATCATTATTGGTATATGATTAACTTTTAGATTTGTAAAGTTTAATTGGATTGATTTTGCTTCATTTAATTTAATTCGCCATTTCTTTGTCCAATTACATATCAGGTTAGTAGCCTTCTGTAATTTACTAGTGGAGTCATTGATGTTTTTTGCTGTTGTGGCCGTGTCATCAGCAAAAGTCGCCATTGTTGCTTCTGTAATTGGTATATCTCTAGTATACAGGAGATAAAGGATTGGCCCAAGAACACTTCCTTGAGGAACTCCTGCTGTTATCCTTTTTAGTTGGGAGTATTCATTCTCATACTTTACTCGGAAATGCCTCTCTGATATGTATGATTTTAGAATTTGAAAAAATTGCTCCGGAAGATCTCGGTGAAGTTTGAATTCTAACCCCTGGTGCCATACTTTGTCAAATGCTTGCGCTACATCAAGGAAAATAGTTGAGCATATTTGTTTGCTTTCTAATGATTTCTCGATTACATCAGTAATTCGATGTACTTGTTCTATCGTAGAATGTTTTTCTCTAAATCCAAACTGATGTGAGGGGATAAGATTCCTTTCTTCGATAATTGGTTTTAATCTTTTAAGAAGAACCTTCTCAAATAGTTTCGATAATGTTGGTAGCAGAGAAATTGGCCTATATGAAGCTTTATCGTTCGGAGATTTGTTCGGCTTAAGTATCATAATTACTTCTGCAACATTCCATTGTCTTGGTACATATCTTAGTCGAAATGCTGCATTGATTATATGCACTAGTTTCCTCAACGCTTTCTCCGGTAACACTTTTATTATCTGACCCGTTATGAGATCATATCCTGGAGCCTTATACGCATTCAGATTATTCTTGATTTCCCATTTTAGTTCTTTCAATGTTATAGGTGTAATTTTTATTTCATCCTGTTTATTTATCGGAGTAATATTTTCCTCTTCCGTTTGTTTTGAGTAAGGTTGGAATGTTTCTTCAAGGTGATTTGCAAATAAATCTGCTTTTTGTTTAGCATTTCGAGCCCAATTTTCTTTATTTTTAATTGGAGGAACCTGAAGTTTGGGTCTTTTAAGATTCTTTGTTGCTTTCCATAATGAATAATCAGTATCGTTTTGCCCATTTAGAGTGCTGAGGTATTTATTAACTGACTGATTTTTAATGTCTTTTATTAGATATTTTAATTTGTTACACAAATGATTAAATACCCTCTTATTTTCCGGGTTTCGATGTTTTTGCCAATCTTTGCCTCTGGATGTAATGCATGGTAGCAATTATATCCTTTTATTTTACAGAATGAAGTTTTGGTGAAATGGGTTTCTGATATAAGACATATATCTAGTTCTTGAATGTGATGCAATAGCCCATTTGCATTCCAGGTTACAATTCGTAATGTTTTATTCATTTCTTTGGTTTATAACTCGATTTTATATAATTTATATTTTGATACACTCGATCAAGGTTTTCTTCTACTCTTTTATTGAAACTAGTTTGTGATTTCATTCCTTCTAATGCGTTTTGCAGGCTCATTTCCTGCGAAGTAAGTCTTTTGTTGAGGTTCTCTAGATTTCTCAGTATGTCCTGTAAAACGAGATCCACTTTAGTCTGTTTCTGCTCTGTTTGCTGAACTATTTGAGCATAAGTAACGTTTTCATTTACTCGCTCTCTTTGTAAGTTAACATTAGGAGTCAACGATTTTGGCTCCGTGTTTTTTTTGATAGTTTGTACATTTCTTGATGTAACTGGTTTACGTATTTTATCTCTCATTTTTTGCAGTTCTACTGCAACTTCGCATCCTCTGTAATTGGCTGGATGCTGGCCATTACAGTTGATACACTTCGGTGTTGTATTTCGGGAAATTGTGCAGTCATTTCCTGCATGTTTTCCTGCACATTTAACACATCTTGCTTCTCGATGGCAGTATTTTTGTGAATGATTATAATCTTGCCAGTTTTTACATTGCGGAATTTGTCGAGTGACCTTTCTCGGTGTTTCTATTTTAACTCTGAGGTTAAGGTTAGCCTTAATATTATAAATATTTTCGATTTTTTCTTGGTTGTCGAAGGTTAGCATGAAAAGTGGGAGACCTCTTCTTGTGATTTCAACATTTCCCTCCCTGTTTTCTCGTCTCTCTTTTCTGATGATGTTAACTGCATCAACTATTTTCAGGCCTCTTTTTTCAGGTCCTCAATGATTTCCTCTTTTGAACAAGTTGGGTGTAGACCTCTTGCCATTACTTTAATTGAACGATCATTTTGATCCTCGTAAGTGTACCACTGGTGGCCATCAGCATTTATTTTGTTAGCTAGAGCTTTATAATCTTCAGGCTCTGTTGTATTTATTTTCCAGATAGTATTACTGAGCGATATTACTTTGTAGTCATTTTGTACTAATTCTTTCATCCATTTCTGAATAATACCGTAATTTGTTATTCCTAGTATATTGATCGGGGGTGGGACCTATTTCTTCTTTTCTGGCTCATGCAATTTTGGTGCAGTAATTGCATTGGCATTTTTAAAGTGGGTTTGAATTGGCTCAACTTCTGGTGATGATTCAGCTTTCCTCTTACTTGGGTTAGTTTCTTTTCTTATTTTCTTATTTGCTCTCTTGGCTTTCTGTAGTCTCCAATTGGTTTCGCTCTCAAGCTCATCTTCATCAGTGTGATATTCGTCTTATTATCTGAGTACTTGAAATTGGTTGTTCATTAATTCTGAGTTTCCTGCGTTTTTATTTTTATTTACTGTTTGCTTTAGCATAATGTTTTCTTTTTTTAACATGACAACACCATTGTTCAGCTGCGCGATTAACTTCTCCATTTGCTCAAATTTATTTATTAACTCCGCGTTGTTTATTTTAACTGTTTGTGCATTTTGCGTGACTTCAGAAGTTTGCTTGAGAGTTGTATGCTTCATAGAAGAGATATTTTCCTTCTCATTGTTAAGTTCACTCAGCATTGTGGTGCTCGCTGACGGTGGAGTTGAAGGTGGTGTTCTACGAAGTGCCGTACTTCTTCCACCAAAGGGCCATACTTTTATATCTTGTTCTGTGCTTCCAGTAACACCAGGAAAATAATCAGCCAGATATTGCAATAACGTTATTTCACTTGCTGCAGCGAAATTTGCCACAGCAGTAGTAGCAGTGCTTGTAGTTTTATCTGTCCCAGCTGCCAAGTGCACAACTGCTGAGACATTGTGGTCGATGGATTTCGACGTCTGGGAGCCCACTCGCTCACTCCCAAAGGTCGCCGGTACTGGGGGTCCGGATCCCTGCACCGTACATTTTTCTTCTTCGCTACCCATGGTTGGTTTTTGATCAGGGTGTCCTTCCCTTAGCATTCTATGCCTACTGCCAGGCAAGAAATCAGCCGCCTCTTGCATGAGGAACAGACGCTGTTTGAAGCCGCACCTCCTGGAGAACAGACGCTTCTTGCAAGTTTTGGTCTACGAGTGGTATTTTATTTCCCACTTACCCGCCGGTGAACCGGTGAGGGCATCCCCCTATCCGCCACCTGGGGACGCGCCCGATAGGAGACTTGCAACTCCCACGGGTCTAAAATAATGTAAATGCAAAACCCAATCTTGCTTCATTCCAACATGCAAAACGTAATCTTATTTTTAAAATAGTTTTAGTTAATTTGGAGTTTGGGAGTATGTTATCGTATGACAAGGTATTGGGGTAATTATGACTAATTAATCCCACGAAACTGCAACCTTGCAGTACAGTATCCCAAGAAGTTTCGAACACTTATTTAACAAGCATAATAAATGTCTATAACCATCATTGAAGCTACTAAAACTTACTTTCAAATTATTAAACTCTAATACTACTGACACATCAGTGGTTAGCTAACCAAAGTTTCGAAACCTTAGTTTTCCAAATAAAAATAGGCGATATACAAAAATTCAGAAAAGAAAATTGTATTTGGCAGTTCAACCGTTTTATAAAATCAAAATTTTCAATTTTGGGTTGAGTATTCACACCGACATATGTATGTACAAAACACGTGTGTTACGTTAAATTTCGGAACTATCGATTTAGCGCTGTACACACTAAAATGCAACGAAATGTAACAGATTATGCCGTTCTTTCGGCTTTAAATTTGGCAAATTGAGGCCTGAATTGTCCCCGTGTTGCCATATGGCAACAACAATTATATCTCATTTTGTGTCGATATAGAAAGAGAATCAACAAAATTAAAAACGTTTTTGCCGTTAGTTTTGTTTTGTAAAGGGACAACGGACAACAGTTACTTGGCTAGAAAAATTATTTCAGTTGTGTGTTGGCTCTTGAAGAAGGTTGTAAAATTAAGCAAAAAAAAAAAAATTTTGTGAAAAAAGTTAAAATGGACTACATATGTATATGAAAAAGTAAGTTAGATTTTATTTTTAAGTTCCGTTATTTTTCCACAAAATATTTTTAGAAAATAATTAAAGATTCTTTATGCTAATCAACCCTGAATGTGCTACATGACGTAATAAAAATTATTTTAAGGGGTTTTGCACCTGTTTTGGTGCCGTATGGCAACAACACGGGGACATACGCAGAGATTTTTTTCCGTTTTCTCAAAATGTGCATATTCATTGCGGCTTTAGTTTTTTTTTTGTTTTATTGTTTCATTGTGTTCTGTTGTTTGGTAATTTTTTATTAAATTTTATTATCCGTTTTACAATTATTACAATTATTTATGTGTTTTTCAAGAAAACTTACGTTGAAAGAGGCTCTTGATTACCTCGAAGAACTCGAAGGCTTAGAGGATAACGATACGGACGAGGTTCGTACTGTTTTTATTGAGCCTCCGGGAAATGGTGGATTTATAAGCGGGGAGGACGATGGCGAAGATGAGTTGTGCGGGGTTCCCGATGATGTCTGCCCTGGCCAGCTAAAAGCAAATTGCGAAATATTAATGAGAAGTGGTCGCCGAATTACAACTTTGGACGATGAAAATGATTCCGACTTTGAATTGGACGTGGAAAATGCATCGTGTATCCCATTATTTGTAGATGTACATGAGCCTAGTTCTCCAACATCAAACGAACCATCGACCTCAGCTTCAATCGAACAGCCACGTAGAAAACGGAAAATGAAATCTAAAACAAAAAAACCTGCAAAACGTAAATCAACTAGAAGAATTGATGCAATTTTCACCTGGAACGTCGACGACAATTCCACCGCCATGACTTCAATATTTCCTAAAGGGAATTATGAAGATTGCCGAAATTTTAAGCCCCATGAGCAGTTCGAAAAATTTTTTGACGACGAGTTGATGCAACTTATAGCAGACGAATCAGCCAAATATGCGGTGTTTCGCGAGAAAGGCAATCCTAAAATTACTGTTGCTGAACTACGAACATTTATTGGAGTTCTTCTGATCAGTGGTTATAATTATCACACCAGTCTTCGGAGAATGTGGAGCAACGATGATGATTTGCGGAACTACCTTGTGTTCAACAGTATGCGAAAAAACCGATTCAACGAAATTTTGCAATTTCTCCACTTTGAAGATAGTAATCATGCTGGCTCAAGTGAAAACCCGAATCCAGATAAAATGTGGAAGCTTCGTCCAATTACGGACCGTTTAAAATTCAAAATGTTGTTACATTTTCATCCAGAACCAAATTTATCATATGATGTAAGTATGATAGGCTACTTTGGAAGACACGGATGTAAGCAATTTATTAAAGGAAAGCCATTGCGGTTTGACTACAAAGTCTGGTCATTATGCACTCCGTCTGGATATATGGTGAATTTCGAAGTGTATCAAGGAAGAAATCCTCGTTCGAATGTAGACTACGAAGAAAAATATGGCAAATGTGCTGCACCACTCGTTAGCATGATCGACGAATTACCGGAGGCTAGCATAAATTTGCCATTTGCATTTTACTTTGACAACCTATTTACTGGCTTGCCTCTTTTAGAACATTTGAAGTCACGCGGATATAGTGGCAGTGGAACAATCCGCGAAAACCGTATACCTAAATCATGTCCACTTCCATTGAAAAAATAGATGAAGAAGCAGAAACGCGGCCACTGCAAATCAGCAACAATAAATGAAAGTGGAGTTCGTCTAACAAAATGGGTCGATAATAGCGTAGTTTGTGTGGCTTCAACCACTTTTGGGACACATCCGTATTCTAACGCGTTTCGCTACTTGAAAGAACAAAAGAGCAAAGTCGTTGTTCCTCGTCCTTGTGTTGTGACGGAATACAACAAATATATGTGTGGGGTCGACCGTTTAGATCAAAATGTGGCTCTTTATCGCATTGCCTACAAAGGCAAAAAGTGGTGGAGCTCTATTTTTACCTGGCTGGTAGATGTTTCTGTACAGAATGCATGGCAACTACATCGTTTGGGTCAATCGAGAATGTCGCAGCTCGAGTTCAGAAGACACATCGCCAAATACCATTGTCAACATTACGGTGAGAAGCCAAAGCGATCAGGTCCATCAGTCAATCCGAAGCGTAAAGTTAACGAAAACGCTGTAGAAACAACAATCCGTCTCGATGGAATTAACCACCTAGTTATTACCATAACGAATAAAAGACGCTGCGCTGGTAACCTTTGCAAATCTATTGGACGTACCGCTTGCGTCAAATGCAACGTTGGACTTTGTGTGAAATGTTTTCAGCCATACCACACAAAACAATAAGAAATACTGAATTTAATAAATAATTACAAGAAATTTACATAAAAATTATATTTTATTTCAAATGTATATTTAGTTATATATGGAAATCATTTTGTTGAAAAAATTCTCTATGTATGTCCCCGTGTTGCCATATGACAACGGGGGTTTTCCCGAAAACTACAAATGGGGTGGATGTCCCAAAGATATTTTCCAATGTTTTAGACCCCAGAGACATTGTATTTGGGGTTTAAATATAAAAAACCGTTAAAAAAAATTCTGGGACAATTCGAGTTAAACTTAAGGTTAACCATGACATATTGAAATTTTGTGGAAACTAAAGTTAACTTGAAAATTTAGTTACGAAACCCATGGTGTACCCATGGTGTAAAATTCTTTTAAAAGTCCTTTTAGCAAACGATAATTCCGATAAAATCTAAACCTAAATTTCAAATATTTTTTGATCTGTACCTATTCAGGGTTACCAGCTTTCCGTTTGGCCGTAACCGGAGACTTTGGAATTTTTTTACGAAAAAAAAGGTGAATAAAGCAAAAATAGGCAAAAATTAGGTACATATTGGGTTCGATTCTTAAACGATAAAATTCATATTGGGCCCGATTCTGGAACGATAAAATTCTTGTTATGTTATTTTATTTCCTCGCTTCCTATATGAATTTATATTGAAAAAACAAAAATAACATAACATAACATAAAATTTTGGAAGGCAGAATCGGGCCTATTAGGTATGTATTTTCTTTCCCGGCTTCTTATAAGAATTTGAATTGAAAACAAAAATAATCAGTGGCGGCTTACTTGCTGACTTAAATTTCCACGCGTCCTATTAATTAGCCTGCTTTGATCATGTCTCAACTATTTATTAAATTTTGTGATAATAATAATTTCTCAGAAGAGAGTTGAAGAGAGTTTGAGGGTTCAAAATGTCTTAATAAGTATTATTTGGAATTGTCTTAATAAGTATTATTTGAGATAATGCTGATTCATCCAAAGTCCCTCGATGTTTTCGGTATTTTATGTGATTTTTCGAGGCTTATAAGCTTATTCGAGATTTGTTTGGACTGTTACTGTTTGGACAGATTGCTAACTTGTTAATATTTTTTTAATTTTTCAATATTATTCCATAGAATTCTAATTTTATTCGAAATTTGTAGTTCTTGAGAATATCAAAATTATTCGAGTTGGTTCGATTTATGTCGAGATTTTTGGTATTTTATAGGATTTGTATCCGGTTTTTAAGCTTATTCGAGGTTTGTTTGGCACTGAGTCTATTGTAGTAGATATTATTTAAGATTTTAAGGATTTTTCGATTATTCGAAATTAGGTTAGAGTTGAATTAAGCATAGTATTCTGTTTTATGATCTTATTGTGAGATTTCCTAATTTAAATAGCGCCGAGTGGCGTATGACATCAAAATTATAACTGTTATTCAAAATTTTCGAGATTATTGTGATGTCTGCTTGATATTCTTGAAATAAATTAAGGTTCTCGATGGTTTCTACATTCTTCAAGATTATTAACGGATTTTAAATTTATTCGAGTTTTCTGGCGATAATGAGCTAAAGAACTCTATTATTTTACAATTATTCAACCATTTTGAGATTATTCGGATTTTTCGAAATTTCCCAAACTTTACAATGATGTGAGCTGCATCTTGTTACAGTGTTGATTTATCGTCACTTTATTTGTTTTTGGGGTTTTCGAAATTTACCTACATAGCAGTCAGCTACATTCAAGTTTGGAGGATGTTGAGTTACAAAGATGACATTTTCTGGCGATATTTCAAATGTTCTAGAGTTGCTTGGTATCGAGATCATTGTTGAAAAATAATAGAAATTTGTGACATTTTGAGATTAGACGTTCGGTAAATTTTCGAAATTATTGCAGAGTTTCCAGACTATTCGAGATATTCAGTTATTATTGAAAATTATTCTAAGTTCCCAAAAGAAAATAATTCAGAAAAACAAAGTTGTTGTTGGAACAAAAATAGACAGAAAAAAGCGTATGCCTTAATTATTGCTGCTATAAGGTTTTGGTGGAGGGGACCCAAATTGCATGCTCAACTCAAACGTCTTTTTCTGCATTTGAACAGCGTCCGTATACAAGTTTTTGTTTGTGGTAAACCAACCACCTCTGAAAATAACATATACTTATGTAGGTACAGCAACAGAATCAGATTTTATTGGTTTTGAACTAGATTTTAAGACTCAGAGTAATCAATATTGTAGTGTAGCACTACACCAGATCAACATGCTTCGTTAAAGAAATACATCAAATTGTTGTGTTGTTATGTTGTTATTTTTATTTTTTAAAACAAATTCATGTGGGAAGCGGTAAAATAAAATAGCAAACATAAATTTTATCGTTCTGGAATTGGGCTCATTATTCGAGTATAAACCGTTTCAGCCTCACTACGTTTGCTCACAAAAAAAAATCAAGAAAAAAATTCAGAAAAAATATTTCGTAACAAAAAGTCTAAAAACGTTTATAAAATTAAATTTTTTATTAACCCACGCGGGGAACATCCGTCTGTTAGACGGATGTAATTCATGTTTTCGCTGGTAAATTAGTGTTTTAGCCTGTTTCTGACCTTCAACGGGACTGTTACACAATTGGATATTAAATTACTGATGGTTTGCGAAAATCTAGGCATCCGCTTAATGTACAAAAATTATCTTGTGCCTGAAAAGTTAATATTAAAATAAAAAATCCAATTTTAAAGAAGGTTTTATACTTTTGTCAAAACTTGGAACAATTGTGGTATATCTATACTAGACTTCCAGAATCACAAATATTAGGATTCTCAAGGAAAACTCGAATTTTAACTTAGGCCACACATTCGGTTTCGGGGTGGCAGCCCCATCCACTAAGGAATAAAACGAATTAAAATAATATTCCAAAAATTTCTTATATTGAAAAAACTTAACTCTTTGGGATTTTTGTATTTTTAATAGCACTACCACCTAAGAAAGCTTGTTTATTTAACTAATATTAATAGTAATAAACAAAAAAATGTTTTTTAAAGAGACTATGTTCTAAACTACTACTGCTATTAACTGCAATTTTGAATTAAAATTCACAAACCGTAAAAAAACGGACAATTTCTTGCAATAACCGAAGACCGGAGATGTCGCAAAAAAAATCCGGAGACTCCGGGTAACAATCTCGAGTTGGCCACCGTGAACTTACTAAAAGCAGCAAAAACGGTCAAAGTTAAAGTCGGATTCATGGTTGCCTAATTGTCTAACCAAGTTCGTATTTAACTTCGAAATTGAGATCAAACTTACGAAAATACGCATAATGAAGTCTTAAGCTAATTTTAATAGAATTTTTAAATTTGTTTAAATTCTGTCTGAGTTTAATATTTATTAAATTTCGGACAACTCCAATTATTACTTCTTATGTTAAAGAGTTTTATAAAGCTGGCTTCAGTGTATTTTGATTGAGCACAACATATTAAATCAGATGTGTTGTTTGAGGCGAACCTAATTCAAATTACTTGATTCGAAACAGACCGTTGGCTTCGGATTGGTTGAGATATTTTTATTACAAATAGTTTTACCAAAAAATTCACTTATACCGCAAGAACAAAAATTGGCTAACAATATGGCATATTTCAATAAAAAATTGTTTCTCGAAATATTCCATTGGGTCAACTTATTACAAAGCTTTTCAAACTGATTCGCACACAATCGATCTTTAGTGAATTAAATTTTGACGAAATTACTCAAATTTTTGGAAGACTAAGAGTTGGCTAACTTCACTTAACACACAGTACAACCAAGTAATTTGCGCAACTGTTGATTGAAACTTTCGAAAACCTAAACCAATTTGAATCACGACAATAAGCCAGAAGCAATGCGTAAAGCCTGAAAGCTTCAAATAAGAAATTACGAATTATTTATTTGAGACATTTAAAATCATTTAATTCCCTCGTCGAAATGGGAGTGTAGCTTAATATTATAGACATAATGTGTGCGGTATTGCCAGTTCATTAAACTCAAAATAATTACTGTGGAGTGGATCATAATGAAACATGGCCGTCTTGGCAACATATTTATTATTGTTCAATAGAAATCACTATGGATTTTGATTATCACCATAACCACATAAACACGCAATCCATATAAGTTTTATTTTGGTACGGGTGTACTTTAGATATTTTGATTATTTTTCTATGTCTAACCAAATTTCTAATAATAAAAAGAAATAACAAAACTATAACGAATACTTAGTTGTTGTGATAAGTTTTTTTGTTTCATTGTTGTGGTCGTTTACTTAGTTGTGTGATAGTTTCTTATCAATCGAATTTTGTTTATTCGTTACAAGCACTATTATTGCAATATTACTGTTTGAAGGAAACACAATACTTAGTGGTAAGACGTTTTGTTATCTCAAGGGGATTTCATTCGCTATTTAAAGTCAAATTTAAGCTGGTGGTGTTTAAACATATCGCCGTAATTAGTTGAAAGTTAGTGTCATCATTTACTATTACTGTATCTTAGAGATAAAGTCTCTCTCTGAGTGTGTCTGTGTGTACGTGTGTGTGTCTAGTGTATTAATATTTATGCAAGTCAGTTCAAACAGAAAATAGTGAAAGGCGGGGGCACATATTACTCATCACTATTAAACGCATATCTATTAAACTCTTCTGTTCGAAGAATCAATGTATTAAATCGAATTGTCTATTGCTTTGCGATGGCAACCTAAAATTTTAAAAGGATTTAGTTTTTTTACGATAACCCAAATCAAATAAAAATGAAATATTTTTTTTCCGTTAAGACGTTTATGTATTTATTTACTTGCGAAGTTTGTGCCAGGGGAAATGTAATCTAATTGTCATAAATTAATTTCAAGCATAAGTTGTCTTGAAAATAATTTTTTTTTATTTCGCAATTATTTTACCTTTTTCATATTTTCATTTCATTTCAGATTTAAAATTGGATTTCATCGTTTTACGTCTCGAACCAAATATCTAAACCTCATCATCATCATCACCACCACCAACACCAACACCACAATAGCAGAAAATGGGAAAATATACGGGTAAAAAATGTCGACTGTTGTCAATAATGTGGTTGACAGCTTTCTTCTTTTTTGTGGAAATTGTTGTTGGCTATGTAACAAATTCAATGGCACTGGTTGCTGATAGTTTTCATATGTTAGGTGATATAGCCGCTTTAGTCATATCATTTTTGTCGATAAAAATGTCACCAAAGAAATGGTCAAAAAATACATTTGGATGGGCTCGGGCCGAAGTTCTCGGCGCACTAGTAAATGCTGTGTTCTTAGTTGCATTATGTTTTAGTATTACAATTGAGGCATGTAAACGATTTATAGAAGAGGAGCATATACATGAGCCGCAACTTTTAGTTGTTGTTGGTGTTATCGGATTACTAGTTAATGTAATCGGTTTATTTCTTTTATACGGTATATATCACTAATTACAGGTGGTGTTAATTAACGTTTCTAACATAATTAATTATTTTAATTATTAGATCACGGTGGATCATCGCATGGACACTCACACGGTGGTTTGACTGGATCACATAACAAATTAACTCGTCTGGCCAATGTAAACGATGACAATGAAAATAATTCGTTTATCTATCCACCTCCACAGCAACCGACAATCCAGAAAAAGCATCACGGACATTCACATGATCCAACCCAAATGAATATGCGTGGCGCATTTTTACACGTTTTAAGTGATGCCTTAGGCAGTATTATTGTTATTATAAGCGCTCTAGTCGTATGGTTATCAGAATGGAAATATCGTTTTTATATGGATCCGGCTTTATCCATTGTATTGGTAATATTAATTTTACATTCAGTGTGGCCATTATTGCGAGAGTCTGCTTTAATTTTATTACAAACAGTTCCTACACATATTCAAGTAAGTAGCTATAGATTTTGTTTTATATTTCATCGGAATAGATTTTATTTGATATTTTTTTTTTAAATTACAGGTGGATGCTATTCAAAGGAGACTATTAGAAAAAGTGGATGGAGTGTTAGCCGTACATGAATTCCATGTATGGCAATTAGCTGGTGATAGAATTATTGCATCGGCACACATAAGGTAAGATTTTAAAATATTTCTACTTTGGTTAACTCAATTCTGTAAATTTAATAAAATTAGAATGATGCTAAGTGATTTATGTTAAACGACACATCTATCCCGCCTTAGCTTGCTACCAACTTTGTCACTTTGTTGCAACGGTAAGTCATAAGAATATGGCTTTTAGAAATTTTGTCGCAATCTCTGGCAATTTTTTCCTATCTATTTTCTGGAGAACGATGATGATGGCTTTATTGGTTTTCATTTAATTACATGTTAGTTAAGTTAGACCGTAGATCTAGTGGATAGTCGTAATTTCGTTTTTTTTTGGGGTATTTTTTCGGTTCGATAACCATGACTCAACTATAATTTAAAATTCTAGTCTGTATTCTATTTAACAAAAGGGTATAGTAATTGTTTGAAAAGGGACGGATTTGTTATTTTACCCGTAGCAACGTAAGGTTGATAAAAATAAATGGAATTTTTACAGTTTCTTACATATATATGACTGGATTCAGTATTTTAAATCATAGTATTCCTCAAACATTTTGTTTTTTTAAATTTTTATCTCGATAAATCACAACGTTTTGCAATTCAAAGTCAATTCTAATGATTTCCCGACTGAGATATTAAATTGATTAGTTTTCTGCTTTGCTTACTCCCTTTCTCCGTCGAAGTTCTTTAAATGTCGAAATGTGTAAGCTCCCCTTCATCTTTCCGGTTATCACCAATGAAAACAATTAGAGTCGATGAATTAGTCATAGCTGAAAAAACTCATCACGGTAGTCACGGTTATCTTTTTATGAAAAACTAAGTGGTACGAGGAATTCTTTGTATTTTTCTCCATTCCGCAGTTTTGGTCTTAAAGACGCTAAATTGACAAAATTGCATCGCCGATGGCTCATTCCTATTGCTTTGTTGGTCGTCTCGTTGCACAGATTTTTCGCAAGAAATGTTTTCATTTCAGTTGAACGCTTGGCAATGGTTCTATCCTGGTTTTATTTTATTACTTGTGGTATTGTGAAGACGATAATCCTTTCGCTGCCTCAACACTTTTTATCCAGCACTGAGCTTGTCAGCATACATTTCGTGGTCATGATAATTAGGGTACAGCTTTTCCATTCGGCGACTCTATCTTGTTGTAAAGTTTCCGGGACAGTTAATGGTGATTTAATCCTTTAATTATCAAAGAATTGGTGTAGTCTCCATGTCGGGCCCATACCTGATTGTTGACATTTTCCTTTATCAACTTACCATTAATTTTATGAACTAAATCATTTTCTCGTAAATATACGGTGAAACCTTTGTTTAAAGTTCAAATATTTTTGTTGTCCCATTTGTTGTGAACGCAAGGAGAGCTTTGGGAAAGGAACTCAGCGACGAGCTTTTATTCCATTCATGGACACCGTTTTTCTCTCCACAAACACAGTTATTGTAAAATTTTCTTATTTAACTTTATAGTCCGTTTAGTAGATTTTACCACCGGAGAAGGTAGCGTTCCAAATCCAGAACCTCTTGTAACGTTTAAGCAAGATTGAGGTTGGACTTGAGTCTCACCATTATAAAAATTTACCATTACAAAAATTTATTCTAAGATTTGCTCAGTCAAGTAGAGGTTATCTCGCCTCCTCAATCAACCAACCGAAAAATCGCATTATTACTCCGTATTATATACTATTGGTTATTAGCAATGTGGAATAATTGTAAGGTGGGGCACATTTTCATTGCATGTATAATCACATGACTGCCTAAATCGTTTATTCACTGGATGTTTATGGAATTTAACTAGATTGAAAATCCTCCCAGTTGAATAAACGTACGAAACCTTGTGTGTAAAGCGTAAAGTGTCTTTACGTTTATTTACTGAAAGTTGAGCGCACACTTTTAATATGTACAAATAAATTTGTAAATAAACGTAAATGAAATGTGAGTTATATGGGCACGCGTCGCTAGAACTAAGAAAATTCTACGCTAATTCATTTGTTGATTGTGAAAAATGATTATGTACATGATTTATAGTGTACAAACAAATTTGATACAAAACAACTAACGTAATTGCAATTGTAACTGCATCTGAACATTGCCATTAGATCTTTGGTGGAGGAAAACATTTTTTAGGTTGGATTGCAGTTTGCCTTGTAGTTATTGTAGATTGGATATATTTGGTAAAGGGGATGGCAAGTGCCCGTTACACTCTGTTTGTGAATATGAATTCGAAGAAACGTTTTCGAGTCGGATTTGTGAATTCGAAAACGAATAATTTTATTACGCCATTTGAGTGAGGAGAGGATAATTTTTAATTATATACGTAACCATTAAATAAATAATTTTATAATACAAATTCTTTTATTAAAACTGAATAATATTGACGAAGCAGATTACGATATGGAAAACATATCGTAAACATTGACTAAACATAAACATTTTAGCAAATAGCCAATGTAATGAAACATGTGTATTTTGAAATATAATATTATGCAACAGCTAAATAATATACATACGTAATTGAAATTACACTATTATATTTGTTTAATAGAAGAACAAATTTATTGTACGGAATATTTTTGATTTAGGTCAATAAGACGTTTAGGGCAAATTGATTTTTACGATGCCCACCTAAAAAATACGACTGTTTGAAGCAATTTTATGGGTTATCCATTTTATCTTAGGATGTAAGGAACAAAAATTAACTAAATATGTCTAGTTTCTAAACTAATTCTGCAACACAATACATAATTATCCACAACACATGTTCAATATTTTCAAACAGTGAATAATTGACAAAAATAGTAGATTGTTCTACAAATAAAGAAAAGTGATAGTTTTCCAGCGAGCGTAATTATTTAATTGACGAGCGAGCGGTAATTTTTAAAATGAAAAAGGTAGATCTGGTTTGGATCAAAGTATGTGTGCATAGCGTGTACTTAACAACCGCAATAAGCAAATAAATAAAAGTCAAAAATGCAAAATGTTTCTATGAAGAAATGTGTTGGTAAGGAGAAAAGTAGCAGTTTTCTTTACTGTTTTCAATCAAGAAATGACGCTCTTTTCCATTACGCGAAAAACAATATTCATACGTCTAAAATCATTAAAGGTTTATATTTTTCGTATAGGTTTACCCACAAACAAAAATTTCACTTTTGATTATTTAACATTGTATCATCCGTAAAACTGTATTTCAAATAGTCAAACTAAAAAGCCGTGTAAAAAAGACGGTGTAAAAAAAGTTGGGTGTACATCATTCGTTTCGACCGTTTGGTTTCCGTTTTGAAACAAATGCCTGGGTGCCTCATTAAACATTTTCCACATTTCATCCATAAAAGTTTTTAAAACCAATTGTTTGTCACAAATTTTCGGGAAATCGAATTTTAATCTTAGGACTAAAATCTGTTCATCGTTCGAATTACATTTTTATTTTTTGTTATTTTTGTTTAAAATTCTATCATTTCTGAATATTTTACAAGAAAAACAAATTAAATTGTCTTTCTGTTAAAACCGGGAAATACATGTTTCCCAAAATAGTCAAAAATGGATGTAGGACTACTTTTCATATATATTGTTGAAAGATTTTTTTTTTTTACAAAAATTCTAAAATGCATTGGATATAGGACAGACAGACTTAAAATAAAAATACAAAATAGAAAATCAAAATAAAATGCGAAAGATATATTATTTTAAAATTTCCTCATACAATTGGATAACTGGACAAATAAGGATTAACATTTTGATAAACGAAACCTAATATGGCATACCAAACACGTTAATAATGGGAGATATGAATGCGCACCATACGCTGTGGGAATACAACAATAAAATAGATAATAAAGGTAAAACCTTAGCAAACATTATAAACAAATCTAGCTTCATTGTATTGAATGACGGAAGCCATACTCGAATGGAAAATCAAGGACAAACATCAGCGATAGACATAGCGTTAGCCTCATCGGACGTCACGCCGGACATAACTTGGAAGGTAGAGTTGACTAAAATTGGAAACTCGGATCCTCCCCATAATAATAGACCTAAAAAACATAATAATCAATAATATAATAAACCAAAAAATTAATACGAAGTTAGTAATTAATAAAATAAGTGAGCTCAACCCAAACCATTTTTTTGACATGATAGAATATGAAAAAGAACTGCAGGAGATAATAGAAAATAACACTAACAATTAATAAAGACAATAAATACATCCCCAAGATATGGTGGAATAAAAAAATCAAATTATTGTGGAAAATTAAGAAGGGTAAATTGAGAATTTTCAACAGAAATAACAAAAACAAATATGCGGAACTCGAGCTGAAAAGGGCAACGGCAAGGTTGAAGAAAGAGACCAGGATAGAAAAAAAGAGAACATGGAACAACTTCTTAGAAGATATCAACCCAAATGCAACTGATAAGGAGTTATGGGATAAGATAAACATATTCAACAAAAAGGTTAACATCAAAACGCAAATATTTAAAGACGTTAGCACGATGAAGAACTTCATGAAACATAACATTGAAGAGTCTGTAACACCAGAGGACAAAGAAATAAAGTTACCCAAAACAAGAACCACACTACAAGAATTCGACACGGAGGAGATAAAGGAGATTATCAAAAACAACAAAAACTCAGCGCCAGGGATAAACAAAATTTCGTACAAAAACTTAAAATATCTACCTGAAAATCATATAGAATTCATGATCAATAAGCTAAACAAAATATGGGAAATGCAAGAGTACCCAAACGAATGGAAGAAAATAAAACTTATACCTATCCCGAAGCCCAAAAAAGATCACGAATGCTATGAAAATTACAGGGGAATCCACCTTTATCCAACGACTGCCAAAATTATGAACAAACTGGTCAAAAACAGATTAAACTAACATATAGATAAATACAAGACTCTACCGGACAACTCCTTCGGCTTTCGGAGAGGAATCTCTACAACCGACTATTTTAACAAGCTAATAAAAATCCTAGAGTACAATAAAGAGAAAAATTGGAAACGATAATGGTATCAACGGATATTTCCAAAGCATTCGACAAGGTAGACACAAACACTCTAGTTGCTATACTATAAAAACAGGGATTTAAGAGTCAATATATCAGATTGATCTACAAGGCATTGATAAACAGGGAAATTATATTTAGTTATGAAAATAATGAAACCAAGACAATCACAAGCAACGGAATACCTCAAGGGGACCCTTTAAGCCCGGACCAGTTTAACCTATATACCGCGGAGATACATAAAATAGAAAGGGAGAATAAAAACATAAGAATACTACAGTATGCAGATAACTTCGTATTAATAATAGCCGATAAAAATATAAATAACCTAACAGTAAAAGCTAATAATTATGTGAATATATTTAATAATAAATTAAAAGAACTAAAGTTAAACATAAATGAAAATAAAACTACATTCATGCAAGCCACTAATAGGAATATAAATTCGAACATTATAAACAAAATAAATGACATACGCATACAGGAATCAAATTGCATAAAAATTCTAGGCTTCTACCTAGATAAGAAAATGAACTTTAACAAGCACTGGGAATATATAAAAAAACAATGCTCGGATGACATTAATGTAATGAAGATATTAGCAAGAAAAAAAGGGGGGGCACATCCGTCTACCCTAATGAGAATATACAAAGGCCTGATAGAATCTAAGATTAGGTATAGCACATGCGTAAGTTATAAAAAGAGATATATAAAAAACATGCAAATAACTATGAACAACGCCTTAAGATTGTGTTTGGGGATGACCACGAGCACACCTAAAACAGCCATAATAGCAGAAGCAGGAGAGCTGCCAATGGACAAAAAGATAGAATTCAACCAAATCAGCTACATAGCCAAGCAAATAAATAGAAATTCGAAGATAGGACAAGACATTACAAAAGGGAACGGGAATGAGATTCTGCAATAGGTATATGAGAAACACAAAGACACACTTGATAAAATACCAAACACTGAAGACATCCAAAATATGCACGAAGAGGCCACGACAAAATGGGAAATAGATACCGAGCTACACGGCACAACAAGAGATAATGATAATAACAACAAGAGGGGATTGAGAGAAACCACATGGAGATACATCAGAGAGAGAACATCAGGCACAGAGGTATATACAGATGCAGCCTTAGCTAACGATGGCAGCGAAGGAATAGGGATTTTTTTCGAGACGGAAAAACATGTTATCAAGAATAAAATAAAAGAGAAACTACCAATACAAACGCTAGAAGCAATAGCAATCCACGAAGCAGTCATCATCATAATATCAAAAAACATAAAAAAGCCACTATAATAACCGACTCACTACTGACATGTAACATCTTAAAAAAACAACCTAACTACGAAAATTATTATGAAGCACAAATCTTTAGATTGATAAAGATAAATAAACTCAACATCAACATAATTTGGATACCCAGTCACATCAATATAGAAGGTAATGATATAGCGGATGCAAAGGCGAAGGCAGGGGCCATTGGAGGAAATTACTTAGAGGTAATCATACCATATAAAATCGTAATAAGAGAGTTAAAGCAAAAATTGTATGACGAATGGAGAACAGAATTCCTACAAAAAACAGAAATAAAAGGCAAACAGCACAGGGAAAACACCAATAGCAGAATTAAAGACAAACCCTGGTTTCATGAAGTAAAACTAGAAGCGGCAGGAATAAAAGCCTTAGGGCTAGCTACGGACGAACCACGCCTTCGACAAGAAGTACATGAACTTAATCAAAAAAGGATAGCATGCTGTGTCAAATTTGCAATACCACGGAAGACGCCAGACACATCCTAGAAGAGTGCACTAGGCACGCGACGACAAGAGATAAATATCCTATACTAAAAAATAAAAAACTACAGGACATCCTAAGGGAAGAGAATATAGACGAATATACTGCAATATGGCACGCACTTTATAAGAGATTCTGGATGCATCATATAAATAAGACAACAAGAAAGAGGGGATAAATTCCACCTACCTTTGGTGATGTGGACTAAAAAGTCCAAACCAAACAAATAAGCTAAAATTAAAAAATAGCCTTATATTCGTATTCAGCGATCCTATAAATCCGCTAAACTTGACGAAACGCAAACGTAACGCAAGGCGATGCAAAAATGTTTCGTTAGTGTTACACCTGACATAAGAAAATTAAAATGGACGCTAGATTACTTGTGTGTACATATATCAGTAGTTTGTATTTCTCTATTCGTAGATGCACTTCTGGCGAAACAAAAACATACAGCAAGCGAAACTAATGCAAGCGGTATTAAAACATAACACTAGTTGTGTTCCAGTCGACCACCGCAAGTACTTATAAGTACTTAGGTTTATTTCCTTGCTTAAACGAACTACTCGTAACTGCTCATGCTATTTTATCATGAGCAGCTAGAAGCAGTTACGTCAAATTTATCCGCTAGGTGGATTAGTGAAGAAATAATTATTGTTGTTGCTGGGCTTATGTCAAAAAAAAAATTTCTGTGCGAATTAATTTTTAATAAAACCAATTTTGTGCGATAATAAAGATATTTTTTGTGCGGTGTAAGTAAAGATATTTTGTGCGGTAGTCGCTATAAATAAAGAGATTTTTATGCGAATAATATTTTGTGTGCGATATTTTATTATAGCATAATCAAAATTTCGAAAGTTATGATTGAGGTAAAATTAAATCTGAAAATTTTTAATGCAAATAATAAATTATGTTTTCAACTTTTAGTTCCATGATTTTTGACATATGACATACAATAATTTTGTTGTTGTATGTATTGAAATAAATTTGTAGGTTATATATTACTCATGAAATACATTTTTGTGCGTTCCAGTCGTCAATTTAGCAAATACACATTTAAGTACTTATAAGTACTTGCGGTGGTCGACTGGAACACAACTAATATACCGAATATTTTTTATTTCGTAGTTACTTCGTTTGAATGAATAATTATAAAAAAGTTGTTAGAAGAGTAGATACTCATATGTATCGCAAGTTGATAAACTGCGATTTTTAAAGATGGCGATTTTGCGACCCCTTTTTGAGTTTGCTAGAAATCAAATTCTCATCTAAATCCGCCATATTACTTAATATTCAGCACATTGCTGAATTATATATTGATATTTAAATAAAAACATAACCACAAAATTTGAGTACTTGAGTATTTGAGTACATATTTTACTTTAACCTTTTCAACTTTGAATTATTTTATAGAAATAAATTAAGCAAAAAATATTGAGTAGGAACACAGTTATGCATTTTTGGTCGCCTATTTTGAATACAAATTCTGTAATTTACCTAGAGTTGTTTTACATATAATTTTAATTTAAATACATTCTTAACAATTGGATAATTGATATGTCATTCAAAATATTTTTTTCCTGTTCACACAATTCTTTTCAAAACGTGTTCAGCGAGTTGTTGCTTCCTAGAAAGTCGCAAAAACGTTCGAGCATGCCAAAATGTCGTTTTCAGCTCGCAAGTTGCTAATTTGCTTTCTAGCTAGAACGTATCGTATATTTATTATTAATTATATTTAATAAATATATTGCAAATTAATAAATTTAGTATATTTAAATTTTATAAATGTTTCCGCCTCCTCTATTTACTATGCTGCTGGAATCTGTGTATTGTTGTTTCTAGAATAAATAAAACTGAGTTAGCTTAAAACCACCATACGTATACAACCGTCGTCTGATTTCGTCGTAGGTTTTTTTGGCGACTTACCTTAAGTTGAAGCAAATCACTAAAAGCGATTGTTCGATTTAAATTTGCTGATCACACTCAATCATTGTTTTACATATTATATCTAAAGAATATTTTTATTTTTATTTTTTTTTTTTTTGATTTCAGATGTCGTAACCTATCCGAATATATGAAAATTGCCGAAAAAGTGAAAGAATTCTTTCACAATGAGGGCATTCATTCAACAACAATACAACCGGAATTTGTTGAAATTGAAAATTCAAATACAATCACAGACGGTGTAGCAAGTATAAATCCAAATGGATCACAGGATTGTTGTGCATTGGATTGTCCTACATCGGATGAGGGCTGTGTCCGAGCAACATGCTGCCAAAATAATAATAAAGTAATTGAAAAACATTCTATATGTGATGACATTGTTATAGATTTTGCATAGTTAGTTACTAAAATACGAGTAGATAGATAGTTTATCATTATTATACTTCTATAACAAAAATGAATTACGAGTAACCAAAAAAAAAAAAATTAAAAAAAATTTAAAACATTCCTTTTTACTGATAACGATGATTAGGATTACAAACCATATATGTACATGTATGTATGTATATATAATACCACCTATTACTGCACAGATTCATGTTTAATTTTTTTAAGAAAATAATCTTAGTTTAATATTGACTTGTGTAACTAATAATCTAATATACATTTTCTTTATTTTTTTCTTGTTTCTAACCAGAGATACCAAAAAATTGAGATTATTTGTTAAGAAAATTTTTTTAAATATAACACACGAGAATTTATAAATAATTAATTAATGATAAAATTATATTTATATATTTTATAATTATTATTAATAATTGTCTCAAATGATAAACAAATTTTATTTATTTAAATTTTTATATTTTATAAAAGTAGATTTATAAAGAATATAAAATTGTACATTAATTTTTACAAAAAACAAAAGAAAAAAAAAACAAAATACAAATAAAATGTGTTAAAAAATTGTATCTTAATTTTATTTAAGATTAAAAAAAAAAAATCGAATTTCTTTTTTCTTTTTTTTTCAAAATTATATTTACGCAAAAAGTGCAACATTTGAGACAATTTTTATTTTGCCGTGGCCGGCCGTTGGACAAAGTTTGGTGGTTTTATTTATTATTATGTAAAACGTTTTATTTAATTTTGTTTACTTTATTATTTTTTTTTTTTTTTAGAGTTGGAATAATTTAACAAATCTTCCCAATGTTGTTTAATGTTGTAATGTTAGATACCCATTACTATAAAATTTAATTTTATTTTAAATTTAATTAAGAATCCATTTTTCGGGCAATTTAAACCGTTGATAATGTTGTCTATTTAGTATATTGTACATATTTGTACATAAGGGCGAGACAAAGGCAAGTTTTATTTATTTTGTGTGGTGGTTTTTATTTTTGTTTTGTGTTATTATGTACATATTGTAATTCACTGTGTGTTTGCATGCGATCACTTTTTTTGTGTACATATATTTTGCTTTTAGCACTTGTTAGATTATTGACCCGGAAACAACGATAAAATGTGAATGGAATTGAAATTCATGGACTGAGGGCGCATAGTTCACCAGAACGTGAGTGATTCGTGCATATATAAAAATTTAATAAAGGTCTTATTCTCAAATATTAATAAAAGTGAGATTTATAAAAATGTTGAATTGCGCAAATTAAGTTTTTATAAACGGAATGTGGTAGTGAAATTGGCTTTTAAAACCGAAGAGAGTATTATTACCAAGTGGGGTTTCCCCGTATCAAAATTAACAAGGAAGAATTACCTTTGGATTTATCTAATTCAATATCTTTAATGCTGGCAAAAGATAAATTGAAATTTTAGAAGTTTGAAATATTCTTAAAATTAAATCTCAAAGTTTTAAAATTACATATCAAATCTCTTATTTAAATTTAAAAATGATTTGAAATTTTATACCTATTAAGATTGTTAGGTAATTCAATAAAAAGTCCATAGTTGTTATACGTTTACATTACATGTTTTATAATCCCTTCCCAATAATATCATTTGGCGATCTTTTTAAAGTAGCAATTTACATCGATGTCTTATTTTATTTATCAGCAATGTTTTATTGCTTCCTTCCCAACCAGGATTATCAACATTTTGATTCGATTGGGCTAAGCCGGTTACGCTAATATACGGTTTAAGTTAAACCTCATCTTACTAATTCTAATGAGCCCGGATAGTATGTATCTTTTACCGGCCAGTAGTATTGTCAGATTCATTAAGAGCCTGAATATTGACTGGGCGGATAATTAAGTAGGGTCCAGCACAATAGATCTTTTAGGTCGCGGTGCGAGGTGGCTTATCGCCCACATGGCCCTCCAGTAAATAATAATAATACTAATCCAGTTAGGCAGACCAATTAACCGAAGCTCATAGTTTCTTGTAACTTTTTTCTTAATTTGGTATTCCAAAAAGGTGAAATTAAGTACGAAGGGAGTACTAAATTCAGGAAAATTTACGAATTTGGAACATAACGGAAAAATATGGTAATTTCATAAATCGTGTTGGTGACGTAGTCGCAAGGTACCAGATCCCGCGGGACATAATCCCGAGGGTACAAAATCCCTAGAATACATAATCCCTAGGATGTCCCGAATAAAATTGAATTTCGCACGGAACCCAATTTTATTCGGGATTACGGGGTTTTAAATGATTTTCTGATAGAAACAGCTAAAATGAAATATAAAAAGAACTAGGCGATTTTATGAAGGAGGCAAATTGAACCCCTTCAAAAAGAGGTTTACAAGCTTATGGATTTATGGCCATTAAATAGTTTTTGCTTATGTTAGTTACTTTTAGAAAGTGCAACCCATGTTAAAATTAAAATTTATAAAATGTCTATAAAATTTGATTTTTTCCATAATATTTACGAGTGTGAAGTTTGTCCTAACTTTTTTCACTTGAGAATGTATTCGTTAATTAAATTAAATCTCTCGTTATTATGAATTTTTTTTTAAAGTTTGAGATTTTTAATATTACCTGAATAAACAACATTTAAAAAAACTATTTATAATTTTTCAACGTCAAACAATAAAAAATATTTTATTTTAAGCGGAAAATAGAATCTGTTTATCTATACAATATGTACAAAAACACACTATCAACCAATGGTTAGTAATGTCGTAACAAGAGCAATTCGTGAGAATACCGCTTTATCGAGAATTGGTCATTAGTCAAGTAGTCCTTAAATATAAGTTTTGGTCCATAAGTAGTCTTTATAGTTCGCAAGCTCTTGCCTCGAGTACCATTGGATTCTTTACCATTTTTCTACCGATTGTTAGAAGTGATCCTTATAGCAGATTCGCAAGCACTTATCGCATAGCGTTGGATTCGTTGAAGTTCTCTCTACGGTTCGTGTGATTTTCGAAACCACGACGCTATTTCGGGTTATGGTCTTTAGAAGTGATCCTTATGGCAGATTTGCGAGCACTTATCGCATAGCGTTTTCTCGAGCCCTTGGTGCATAGCGTTGGATTCGTTGATGTTTTCTTTACGGTTCGTGACATTTTGTTTAAATTTTTTTTTTTTTGGTGTTTTATTTTTTATTTTTCCAACAAAATCCAACGCTATGCGATAAGTGCTCGCGAATCTGCCATAAGGATCACTTCTAAAGACCATAACCCGAAATAGCGTCATGGAAAATTTTCGAAAATCACACGAACCGTAGAAAGAGCTTCAACGAATCCAACGCTATGCGATAAGTGCTCGCGAATCTGCCGTAAGGATCACTTCTATAGACCATAACCCGAAATAGCGTCGTGGAAAATTTTCGAAAATCACACGAACCGTAGAGAGAGCTTCAACGAATCCAACGCTATGCGATAAGTGCTCGCGAATCTGTCATAAGAATCACTTCTAAAGACCATAACCCCAAATAGCTTCATGGAAAATTTTCGAAAATCTCACGAACCGTAGACAGAACTTCAACGAATCCAACGCTATGCAACTAGAGCTCGCGAATCACCCAAAAGGATTACCTCTAAGCACTATAACTCTTGATAACATTATCGATTTTTTTTCGAAATTCTCACTATTGGTCTTATCTCGATAAAGAGGAACTCCTTGAAACAACATTTCTAATTATATTGAGATGATGAGTTTTTCAATAAAGTCCTGCATACATAGTGTTTTCGATTACAATTTTAAAGATTTGTTTGCTTTTGAGATGGAAAAAATACAATTTTCGGTTTTTAAGAGTCGCATATACACTACAGGCAGCAGTCACAAAATATAAAAATGCTTTACATTTTGCAAAAAATTCCTAATAACGAGATATTTTATTTATTAAACCAATACATTCTCAGACGTAAAAAGATAGGAAAATTTTTGGACAAACTTCACGCCCGTCGACAAATGCGTGAAGTTTGTCCTAAATTGGTCCCAAATTTTGTTTTTGTAATTTTAGGACAAATTTAGGACAAACTTCACGCGAATTAATATTTATGATATTGCAAATTGCTTCGTCAAGCTTCCAGACACAGATCAAAGGAATTGTATCGCTCGTATCGCTTCTACTAATATTTCTACCACAAATGTTTCAGGTGATGATAAAGGTCTAAAAATGACAATAAAATTGAATTTTTTTATTTATTTTAAACAATATTTTTTCTGGACTTCAACTTTTCAATTATTCTGAATTTTAAAATTTCTGGTTTTTGTCAGGCAAATTTAATGATCCAAAACAATGCCACTAACAGAGCGACATAAAATAAAAATTTCCCTTTGCGATTATTCACAAAGTATTATACTCGTAGATGGCATGTATGATAATAGGTATTTTCGACCATATTGAATGTTTCGATAATATCGAAAAATGCGCCATCGAAAAAATTCATGATTGCCTTTCAGGGGTGACATAACCAACACTATTTTCGACGTTCGATTTTTCGAGTGTAAACATCTTTAAATCAAGGGAAAATTGCACCAGCCTTTCGGGATTTTGTATCCTACGGATTTTGTATCCTCGGGATTGTGTATCCTCAGGATTTTGTACTCTCAGGATTTTTTTAAACCTTCGGAATTTTGTACCCTCGCGATTTTGATTCTGGGGATTTTGTCTCTCTCCCTATAAATCTTAAAAGTAAGGCGGGTAGATTTGATTCGAAAAAATTTCAAATTTTGTTATTATCATTTTCGAATTAAGGAAAATGGATAGCCAAATTAGTTAAGTTTAAATAGTTTAAGTTATTGCAGTACAGTTGAAATTTATGTACAAAAAAATCTTTTTCTAGTTTTATGAAACCGAAAATATTTATTTGGCAAAAATAAACAATTTTCCCAAGATAAGTGTGATGTTTTTAATATCTTCGTATTTAATTTACACGAGATGGTTTAAATAAAACACTCTTTCATTGTTGAGCTTACACACGAGAATCTTTATTCTTTCTTATATCGAATTCTTTATGATAATGCTGCGTTTACATACACTTCAAATACGCATACATTACATACCTCCATTCTAAGATTTTATTACAGTATTCATTTTTATTATAATTTTAATTTAAAATACTATACATATTATATGAAAACAAAACTACAGGACTCTTTTGTTTTATTTTGATTTACAAATTTAACTTATCAATAGGTTTTTTCTGTCGTTTAGGACGACTGTTTTTGGGTGTTACAAACAATTCTGGAAAACCCAAAAATTCATCACCAGAACTATCTGAAACATTTATTCCATTTGATACTTCCGGATTATGATTCTTGTTTACAATATTATTTTTACAACCGTTATTTTCGGATAGTTTTAACCTAATTATATCGTAACTGTTCGCATTGTCAATCTCATTGTTACTCTGAGTACTAATGGTTGTACCACCTTTAATTATTTGATCGGTATGTCGTTTTATTCTCCTTCCCGATTCCAGTTCGCACAAATAAGTTCGAAACCCTAATACCTGTACTATTTTAGCAGGCATCCAACTTTTCTTGTTCGGATTTCTGTAGTCCCTAACCATGACTTTCTCCTCTACATCGAAAATAACTCTACGTCTCCCCCTATAATATTGTCGTTGCTTTGACAGTCTTTTGTCTATAATTTTACTGACTTCTTCAGTGTTTGAATTATGATTTTGGTTACTTTCCGATGGTTTTACTAAATCGAATCTAGTTTTGATTTCTCTGCCGAACATGACTTTAGCAGGTGAGTTTCCTGTCGAACAATGTTCTGCTATTCGGTAATCAAAAAGATTCCTCTGAATTATGGTGTCTAAACACAAATTATTTAAATTTTCAGTTTGCGCTTGATCTAGTGCGGCACAAAATGTCTTTTTGAAAGTTTTAACTGCATTTTCAGCTGCACCATTTGTAGCCGGATGTCCCGGTGGACTTGAGATATATTTGATACCATTTAACTTTACAAATTTTGCGAAGTTACCAGACTGAAATTGTGTTCCACAATCCGAAACTATAGTATCTGGTAGACCAAAGCGAGAGAATGTTTCTCTGAGTTTGTTTATAGTAAACTTTGATGTTATGTCACGAGTTCTAAATACTTCGACCCATTTTGAAAAGGCGTCCGTGATAATGAAAAAATATACTCCTTTTAATGGACCAGCGTAATCTATATGTATCCGAGACCAAATTTTATTCGGATTTGGCCAAGGAATTAGTTCTGTTTTCTCCGGGTCTGGACGTGTTTTTAGACAATATCTACACTCTTTGATAAGATTTTCTAAATCTTTGTTAATTCCTGGCCACCACATATATGATCTTGCAATAGACTTACTCTTGACAATTCCAAGATGTGAACCATGAACGCTGTTTAGCATGATCTTTCGCAGTGATGTAGGAATAATAATTCTATGTCCCCACATAAGAATATTCGACTCAATTGTTAGTTCTGCTTCTCGGTGCTGAAAAGGTTTTAAAATATCGCCCTTCAATTTGGAAAAATTACTATTTTTGACCGCACCGAAAACCTCTACTAACATTTCGTCTTTGGAAGTTTCCAAACTCTCGAGATTCTCGTCTACTATTGCAATGTCCTTATCCAGAATAAAATTTATATACGATTTTTCACTAGTGTGATCACTAGTTCGTAATGGTAATCTCGATAAAGCATCTGCTATGTTGTCTATTCCTTTAACATATACAAATTTATAGTCGAATGCTGATAAATTTACCGCCCAGCGCTGAATTCTGCTGGCTGCCATTTGTGGAAATCCTTTAGTTTCGCCAAATAACCCTAATAAAGGTTTGTGGTCTGTCCTTATTACGAATTTTCTCCCTACTAGATATTGATAAAAGTTGAAGATTGCAAAAACTATTGCGAGTCCCTCTTTTTCTATCACACTATAATTTTTCTCTGCTTTTGACAAAGTTCTACTACAGAACGCTATTGGCTGTTCTGATCCATCAGTAGCAATATGGGAAATTACTCCTGATATTCCATAATTTGAAACATCGGTTGCTACTACGATGGGCAAACTTGGATTTGATGGACTAATACCACATCTCTGACTATCTCTATTTTGATATTATCAAACTCTTTCCGACAATTGGAATCCCATTTAAAATGTACGTCTTTCTTCAGAAGATGGTATATACTGTGTATCTTCTTTGAAATGTTTGGCAAAAACTTGGCGTAATAGTTGACCAATCCACTGAACGCTCTAACTTCAGTGACATTAGAAGGTTCTGGTGCGTTGACTATTGCATCAATACGTTCTGACGACTTCGACAAACCGTGTTTTGAAACTTTTGAAACTCACCAAGTATTTAATTTCATCTTTAAAAAATTCGCACTTGTCTTTACGAAGTTTTAACCCTGCGTCTGACAATCTTTGAAACGTAATTTTCAAATTCTCTAAATGCTCTATGGTAGTTCTGCCCGTGACAACAATATCGTCCAAAAAGTTAACTACTCCAGGAATTCCTAACAATAGCTTTTCCAACTCTTTCTGGAAAATTCCAGTAGCAGGCTTGATACCATATGGCATACGATTGACTAGAAAAACTCCGCGGTGAGTGCTCCAAGCCACTAATTTGCGAACCTCTTCCTCTAGCTCAAATTGATTATATGCTGACTCCATGTCGAGCTTTGAAAATTGTTTACCGCCTTGCAATTTATTGAAAATTTCCTCAATTAAAGGTATTGGATGTCTATCGTCAATTAACGAACTATTAAGCGTAACCTTATAATCGGCACAAAGTCTAATGCCTCCATCTTGCTTCAACACTAACCTTAATAATCGATCCAACTCACGATCGACGTTCTCCTTAAAAGCATATGGCATTTGCCTGGGTTTCCGAAAAATAGGTTTACTATTTTCTAACACACTTAATTTTATTTGGTGATATTTAAACGTACCCAACTGACCATCAAATAAATTTTTGAAATCGCTTAACAGTTTATTCAAATCGGACACTTGGCTAGCTTGTATATTATTTACTTGTGTAAAAGTTATACCAAATTTTGACAAAAAATCTCTGCCCAGCAATGCTGGTGCTAAATCATTATTGGTACTTATTGTGTTAACCACTACTAACGGGAATTTGAAAATTTTTCGACCGTACCAAATTTTCGGATAAAATTTACCTACTACCTCGATTTCATGACCTGAGAATGCGGACAGTTTAATATTTGCTGTTTGTAATTTAAAATCTGAAAATTCTTTTTTGTATAAATGCAACGGTATCAATGATACGCCAGCACCGCTATCTAATATGAATTTAAAACTCTTATTTTCTATTTCGATATTTATAAAAATAGAATTATTATTAATACTGATATTTACGTTAAATATGCTTTCTTTATCTACATTACGATCGACATTTGACACATAATTAATTTTCTTTAACTTACATACTGTGGCAATATGACCCACTCTGTTGCATTTCACACAGGTTGATGCTTTGTAATAACAATTGTTACTGGTATGGTTTTTGTACCCGCAGTGTTCACATCTCGGTTTCACTGCTGTATTGTACTGCTTTTGTTGATGATTGCCTTGTTTACTCGTATTCGATTTATATTGTGTTTGATTGTTCACACTTTTTAATTTGCTTCCCTGGTGTTGATTTGTAAATTGTTTTTTTACTGCATTTATTATTGTGGATTGCGGTTGATATTTTAATACAATATCCAACGCTTTCTGTAACGTTAATTTGTTTTCGTCGTCTTCCTCACAAAGCCGTTCGAATGCTCTACAATATTCGCTATGACTGACCACGAATTTGTCTAGTAATTTTGATTCCAGATGTATACCGAAATTACAGTTGCTCGCCAGGCATTTTATTTTGGCAACAAATTCTGCCGCTGATTCGCCTTCTACCCGCGTAGCATCATAAAAACTTTTCCGCTCCAACCAAATCACGATTGGTTTGGTATAATACTTTTTTAATATCAATCACACAGCTCACTATAATTTTTGTCCATCAGTAATGATGGTGTCGCCAAATCGCGTAATAATTTATACACTTTAGCGCCGATAGAGTTCAATAATAAGATTTTCTTACTATCGTCGTCTGTTGTTTTACAGGCATTGAAAAAATTCTCCAACCTTTCCTGTTATAGCAGCCATTCATCTACTTCCGGATGGAATTCCACTCCGAAACGTGTGATATTAACACCATTTTGTGTTTTAATATTTTCGGTATCCGTTGTTGTCATATTAATGCACTTTTTCTTTTTAATCAATCAATAATTTATTGATCAACGTATTAATAATCCTTTTTTTATTTAATTTTTTTAATTTTTTTTACCTCGTCGCCAATGTGATGTTTTTAATATCTTCGTATTTAATTTACACGAGATGGTTTAAATAAATCACTCTCAAATGCTGCGTTTACATACAATTCAAATACGCATACATTACAATAAGTAATGTAAATGTAATGCCAAGCAATGCAAGGCGCGGTGCCACTTACAAACACTCAACAAAATAAAAGCGAGAACCGTTATATAAAAATAAGACTCATCCGTCTTGGATTAGTACCATAGATCTTCAGATGAGAACCATAATAGGGGTATTATAACTATTGATGGATTTCTTTAATTAAAAGCGTGTGACCAATCGAATCCGGTCCTTTATTCACTTAGCACGATTTTTTTTCTATCATCCTGTTTAATGGTTCGATGGATCCCGTTTAATTGAATCAAATCCTCAATTCTAGAAGATACCACTGGCCGCCGACTTTTTTAAGGGAGGCGACGGCAATAGGTGATTTTAATTAAATTTGATAAGCTGAAATTGGTCAAGTTATTTTGTCTCAATCTTTACATTCCGTCTTATTTCCCTTGTTAAGAACCAGCAAAAATCGCCCATAATCATGATCGAAACCCTCTTCTTTCTCGTCATTTATAGCTAACAACTTTTCCGGAAAGATAGCTAAATGCGAATGCATCAAGTAAAATTATACCAACATAGTGCGTTCAATTTGCTTGTAACTACCATGCAGTAAATATTGTATTAACATTCTTAAAGGATGTCTTTGTTCCAAGTTCATGCTCATTAAGGTGCAAGCATTAAATTGAGTGCCAAGAAGCTCGGAGTCCTAACCTGTTTTTCTGAATTCACCTATTGCTTTCTCCGTTCTGAAAAGCTTACCGCCCAGTGTAATTTATCCATTATGTTGGATTAGAATGTTTATTTGCTACACGACGTACTGTTGTGGTGCTGTTATTTAGCCCAGGCTTGAAATTTAGTTGGTGAACTCAATCAATGCCGTCTAGAATATACAAGCCATACTGCTAAGGCCCTTTCCGAAAGTTATACTTATTTATTTAGACCTACTTATTTAAATAAGTATGTTGGCGAGGTAACTTAAAATAAGTATCTTCTTACAAAAAAAAATCTTAAACGAAAACCAAAATTCTGTTAATTTCATTGCATACATATTGTGATATTATGTAGTATTTAAGTTTTATAAAAAATTTAATAAAAAAAATTATTTTATAGTTACAAAATAGTCAAAATAAAAAATAAGTATGTGAAATCAATTCGGATGATTTTACATACTTATTTAAGATGGCGGCAAATAAGTATGTCTAAATAAATAAGTATAACTTTCGGAAAGGGCATAAAAGCAAAAATTATTATTTTTTATTTCATCGACATAACCTAGATGGCAATTAACATTCGAAAAATGAAAGAGTTGAGAGAAACAGAGAATAAAACATTTCGAAACAGTGATGGAAAATAGATTTTTTGAATTGTACTGAAGATTGAAATGATATTGTACTAAATTGAGTTTAATTGTACCTAATTGTTCGTAATGGTTTTTTTTATATAAAAGTAGTACCCAAAAATTATAGCTGCCGTTAAGAATTCACCCGCTGTAACTGTAAGTCGGTGAAACATTAAATCTGGCAGGCAAATCAGTGTAATCTACAAATTGTTAGTGCTATTGGCGAACTTTTGTTGGTCAACTTCAAAACAACTTTCTTTGTACATCTAAGTCTTTGATACTCCCGTTAAACAACAATAATAATCTTTATTCAATTACACTTAAGAAAGCTAATTATTTAGCGTCCAAATTTGCATCAAATTCTTATCTGCTGGATTCGTTGGTCTCAAAGCTACTGAAAGAAATAAACTTTAATTAATGAGGATGTTCTTCGCAATTGTTCGCAAGAACTGCCTTACTTCCGTAGCAAAAACACTTAGCAAGCTATTTCATCTTTCGATGACAACAGGTGTTTTTTCCATCTCCATGGAATATTTTATATATTGATCCAGTACCAAAAAAGGGAATAAAATGAAAAGTTTAGTGTCAATTTTTTCTAAAGTTATAGAGACAATAATAAACTTTAACTATACAAACTATCTTGGGAAATACAACTTAACTTTTGATCGTCATTATAGATTTCGTCCAGTGATTTTATTATTGATTGCATTTATTACTAATAAATAAAGACACAGGGGCCAAAGATCCAATAAATTGAAAGAATTAATGCCATCATTTAAACAGTATTTTAGATCAACCAAGCTTGCTCAATATTCTCAGATTTACACCGTAGAAGCAAGTTTTGGACGAATTAATAAAGTTAGATCAACGTTTTTATCAAGAACCACCAGATTGTGGTATGGACTTGATGAAAGCGCATATCCATCATTTAAACCATCACAACCATAATGTGTCTAAACAAGATATGCCAGCATTATGGGTAACGGCTAAGTTTACTTTAGTGATACCATAAAAAAACATGTCAGCACTATAATGTTCGGCTTAAGGTAGTAGCGGTTTTGTTTCAAGTGATTGTTTTAAGTATATTCAAACTAAAAAATTAAGTTCAAGATTAAGTTCAATGAGCGACGTTCCGACGGTATATTCCGCCATTTTCAGCTGTGCAATTTACACTATAATTTAAATGAAAATTTTTGATATCGAATGTTTTCCTAACGTAACTACATAGGGTAAAATTTGGAAAATAAAAAATACTAACTTTAACCGAAATATGGAATATAAGCCCCCAATTCTGACGTTAAGGCTCCTAACGACTTTTTATAAGACTAAGCCCCCGATTCTGACGGACAGTCGCTAACTAAAAAAGAACCTTAGGTAAGAATTTTTCTGTTAGTTAAGACTTTAGTCTGACAGGTCTATAAACATGTTGAAGAATTTGCAACCAAAAAATTAAGACTGCTAAGATCAGTATTATTAATTATTTGTTAAATTCGTGAAAATTATACCCCCAAATATAAAAAAACAATCTGCTACAAGAAAAACTGTAGTTTAACCTAGACGTACGTTTTTGTAGCAAAACGCAAAAAACTATAACGATATTTTTAAATCACTAAAACTCGCGCACAATCCTTATACAGAATACCAGTAAAAAATAGCTAAGGCAGTCTTAGAAGTCTTAACGACAGGATCGGCGGTAAGTTATACAATTACAAAGTGAGATTTAACTCTTTTGGCATGCTCCATTTTGAGCTTTTGCTCATTCATAATAGAGTATACCAAAACTGTTTTAATAATAAAATGGCTCATTTATTTTGGAGTCAAGATCGCAGCCCACTTGTTCAAATTTACTGAGATCCTTCTCAGTTTATTTTGTATTTGCTCATTGATAACTTCTTTAGATTTGGACACCCAAATAATTTTTATTCTATTGAAAAATCTAAATTTCTAAAAATTCAATGCCAAGGTGTATCTATAAATATACAACGCATTCACTGCATGCAAAACCGAAATCCAATTTTTTCAATAGAAAATAAACGCGCACAGTAAAAATAATTGTTCAATTTCATCATCAACTTTTTGATAGAACCATAACTCTTCTTTTTATCTCTTTCCTTACGTGTCCCACAAAGTTCTAACACAGCTATTTACAAATTTTTAGGCAAGTTAAATTTTTGTTTTATTTGCGTTCATCACACTACTTAGTCACAAGCAAAACTTGTGTGTAGTCGCTGTTTAAATGCAGAAAAAGCCATTTCAATTGAGCATGCAAGTGAAAATATAACATGAAAGGAAATGACGTTATTTTGGTCACCTCGACCAAAACCTTGTAGTAGCAATGTTTAGGGCACATCTATTGGTTTAAACGAGCGCAAATCGTCAAAAACAATTTGTTTTTCCACTATGAATAATTTTCAGTAGAAACCAAATCTCTCGAATAATTTAAAAAATCTCATCAAAAATAATTTTGATAACAAATAATCCTGGAAAATTGGAAATATTCCCAAAAAATATCATCTATGTAACTCAACATCCTCCAAGTTTATCAGTATATAGCTCAATGCTATGAAAGTTGCAGAAAACAATCACTTATTCAATAACAAGACCTAGTGCAAATCCTTGTAAATTTCGAGGAATATCGAGAAACCCGCAAAATTTCGAAATGATCGACTAATCTCGAAATGGTCAAATAGTTATTATTTTCTAGAATATTCTAGCTTAGAAATTCACAAAAAAAAATTCGAATATTCGCAGAAAGTTCGAATTAATTTGGGAACTTATAATAATCTTGAAAAATGAGAAACCACTAAAGATCTCGACTAAAATTTCACAATCGAATAATCTCGACGAAACGGTATCGAATAATCTCGACGAACAATTTGGAAATCTAGATAAATCCAAAAATCTGAAATTAAAATCTCACCTTTGGAAGGTCACAAATCAGAAAACTACGCTGAATCAACTCTAAACCAAACTTGAATAATGGAAAAAAATTCTAGAGCTAGAATTATCGCAATATTCTCAAAAAATTTCTAATATTCCGAAAATCTCGAATAAAATTAGAATTCTAGAATAACCTTGAATAATAAAAATATCAGTAACAATATAACGATCTGTAATAAATACTATAAGCAAATAAAAAGCAACAAGAGAGGACGTCGAATAATCTCGATGGCAAGCAACTAAAAGTTAATCAAACCAGGAAATCTGCAGGTTAATTCCAAAACTTGAAAATATCTCATTTGAACAATCTAACCCAACGCTACGCCTAATTCAATCCAAACAAAATCCATATAAAACGCTCCAAAAAAATCTCGAATAAGGTTATAAACCTTGAAAAATCACATAAAATATCAAAAATATCGATGTACTTGCGTAAGTCAGCAACATCTCAAATAATCCCTATTAAGACAATTCCAATGTAGGTAAATTAAACTTACACTAAATCCGAAAATTGGACATCTGATAGTGTGTTTAATATAAGTATTAAACGAGTTTACAGAATTTTTTCAAAATTGCGACAAAACGCGATTCTGTAAGACATTTCCAGCTCTCGTAACGCGTACATACATAACTGCGTTTTCCTACAATTGCATCTCTGTAAATTGAGTTCACTTAACTTGTAGCTGTAAAAAACGAAATTATAATAGGCACTCAGAGGTTACCCGAGAAAGTGAAATTTGATGAAACTAACAATTTGATTATGTATTCTAATTCTTTTGAGAAACTATTTTTTCACAAAATGATCGTATATTATCGGATCGATTAAACGAAAACTTTAGATTAATTGGTTAACCTTAACCGTTTATGATTTTTATATCTG
This sequence comes from Tipula vernalis, assembly GCA_958295665.1. Taxonomy (NCBI): domain Eukaryota; kingdom Metazoa; phylum Arthropoda; class Insecta; order Diptera; family Tipulidae; genus Tipula; species Tipula vernalis. The sequence continues at coordinate 65,845,726 of OY282560.1, read as the reverse complement.
TGGTCGAATTCTTTCAAATTAGATGCCAAATAAAAAATCAAATCATTTTTGCAGGATTGTTTTCTACCATTAGAAAATAAAATTAAAAGATGACAATATTTGCGATTTAACGATTCAGAAGACTGATCACTACGAAAAACTCATGAAATTTCCTTACTACTGATATGCGGATGTACAAATTTCTAGAAAACCTTCTTTCTGTAACTTCAGAAATATGGAATATAAATTTGGTAGATTTGTGAATTTCTTATTTTGAAAATGGGCGTCCTCAAAAATGGTGAAAATAGCTATGTACTTCATATTATAATAATCATTGCAACTTCAAATTGGAGTAGGTTTAGTAGTTTCGAATTAGTACAGAGTAGATTTATAGATTTTATAATATTTTAGTAGATTTCGATAAATTGAAAGGTCTAAAGGATTTACTTCCCGTTAAGCGTGAAAGAATAATCAATGAAATGTTTTCGGTTTTTCAAAAATTTAAGCTAGCTCAAGAACAAAATCGAGCCAACATTTTATTTCTTCGATTTTTTCAGTGACACATATTTCCTTCAAAAAAACAAAAAAAAAAAAAAAACTTAATCAATGAGGCATGGCCTTACTTTATAAAATATAGACGAGAGTGTAGCAGAAATTGTAATGCTACACAGCGAGTCAAATATTTCTTGTACATTTAGAATAGGAATTCGCTGAACCAAATAGAAATAAACGCAGGTCTCTCGCAGGTATTAATGCAATAACTTATTGAAGGTACCTACTGGCTCTTAGTATAATTCGACCCATACCTATGATTCCCATACTAAATTTTGTAGAAATGTTACGCGAGGATTATTTGGCCTCTAGCTTAAGTGGTACATTTTTCCTCCAATAGTTAAGGAGGCTCGCTGGCTAAGTAACTGCCAAATTTAATTTTATTTTTGGTACTGTAATTTGTAAAATAAAACATTTTCAAATGTAGTAAATGTTTTCAGTTTTCTCTAAGATTACATATGAGTCCGAGAGACTCTACACATGTGTTTACGCAAGTAAAATCACCCGCATGCTGACTAGGGTTAAATAATTAATAAAAAAAATAAGCTAAGAAACCACACATTAATGAGATACTGTAAGCAATTTTCAGTTAACTAAATTTGCGTTTTTTAAATTTAATAGCGCAAAACGTATAAGGAAAATTGTTTTATGTTTAACCCCTTCATAATAATATTATTATAAGATTATTTTCACTAGTTATTTTGGGCAAATACATAATGGAAAGTACAATATGTGACCGGCCGAGTTATCTCGGGTACGATCTTTTTGGACCATATAGTAAGTCCCGAGATATCTCGGGTCTGGTCTTTATGGGATTAAAATAAAAGATGTAAAAAAAAGAAATAATTGAATTTTTTCAGATTGTACTGAATTTCACTGTAATGTACTATTGTACTTTTAAAAATGAGTTGTATCGAAAAAAGTACAATTGTACCTAAAATTCCATCACTGTTTCGAAAATGAACAAATTATTTAGTATTGTCTCATGCGTACGAAAGGAAGGTTGTACATATTTTTATCTCTGCTAAATTTCTGCATAATTTAAAACTAATAAAATTATTAATAAAATAATGATTTAAATATAAATGAATATTAACTAAAAATGTAATATGAGTTGGAAAAATGTATATGAACTATTTTTTATTAATAATTTTAAATTATGAAAAAACACACGACGTACAACCTCCCTATCTTGCGCTTGGATTAACACTAATTTATTTTTTATATTTTCACATGTTTTGTTCTCTTTCATTTTTCTAGCATTAATGCCATCTGCAGAAGATTAATGGAACTGTCGACATAAATTGAGTGACGTAGACAGTAGTATGGCTTGTATATTCTAGACGGCATTGACTCAATCAAGTGAAATAAATAAGGTTAAGTTAATAAGTTTGCAATAGTATTACAAAGCCATTATTAAAGTCAATTTTTTATAAGTTGTGTGAAGTGTTTGACACCAATAATATTTCTGGTGGAATTTTAATTATCTATCGCTCGAGTGGGGTAAACGTTAGAACTCATGATAAGTTAATTACAATTTTTAGAAATTTCAGAGAATTTAATATAATCTAAAATTTGTTAAGAAATTTGGTAATTTCTTCATTATCCCATTAACACCCCAATTCCCATAGTCGTGTCATTTCATGTGATGTGACTATAGTCGTATCACGTCACTTGAGAAAATTGATATTCTTGAAGGCGAACCAAGTGACACGACTGCAACTTGAAATATATTAGGCAAATTTAAAATAAAATCGTTTCATAACAAGAATCTTATGATTTTAAATAATAAAATATTAAAAACAGTGCACAAAATTATTCAAAAAACAATATTTTAAAATATATATAAAATAAAATAATTGCGTCTTTCCATTTTGTGGTATTCGCCTGTCACTTGCAAAAATCAAGTGACATCTGTCGTATAAAGTGACTTTAGTCGTAACAAACGACTAAGAGAATCGCAAAATTGATGTGATGTGACTATAGTCATGAAAAATGACGTGATACGACTATGAGAATTGGGGTGTAAGTCACGCCACGTCGCATGAAAATTGTTATTCTTGAAGTCGGTTCAAGTGACACGACTGTAACTATAAAGATGTCGGCCAAATTACAAATAATAAAATCGTTTTAGAACAAAAAATATTAATTTAAACAATAACTTATTTAAACAAGTGAACAAAGTTACACAATTAAAAACATTTTAAAAAAAATATTAGGACTAAAATTTCGTCCTTCCATTTTGTCGTAGTCGCCTGTCACTTACAAAATTCAAGTGACATCTGTCGTGTCAAGTGACTTTAGGCGTAACAGACGACTAAGAGAATAGGAAAATTCATGTGACGTGACTATAGTCATGAAAAATGATGTGATACGACTATGGGAATTGGGGTGTAAATGACTTACAACCCAATTCTCATAATCGTATCACATCATTTTTCATGACTATCACCCCAATTACCATAGTTGCGTCACGTCATTTTAGATGACTATAATCACGTCACATCAATTTTGCCATTCTCTTAGTCGTTTATTACGACTAAAGTCACTTTGTACGACAGATGTCACTTCATTTTTATAAGTGACAGGCGAATACCACAAAATGGAAAGATGCAATTATTTTATTTTATATATTTTAAAATATTCCTTTTTGAATAATTTTGTGCACTGTTTTTAATATGTTATTGTTTAAAATAATAAGATTGTTGTTATATAACGATTTTATTTCTACTTTGCCTAATATATTTCATGTTGCAGTCGTTTCACTTGGTTCGCCTTCAAGAATAGCAATTTTCAAGTGACGTGATACGACTATAGTCACGTCACTTGAAATGACACGACGGTGGGAATTGGGGTGTATAGTTACATCACATCAATTTTGCGATTCTCTTAGTCGTTTGTTACGTCTAAAGTCATTTTATACGACAGATGTTACTTGAATTTTGTAAGTGACAGACGACTACAACAAAATAGAGGCGAAATTTTAGCCCTAATATTTTTTTTTTAAATGTTTTTAATTATGTAATTATGTTCACTTGTTTAATTAACTTGTTGTTTAAATTAATACTTTTTTATTCTATAACGATTTTATTTGTAATTTGGCCGACATCTTTATAGTTACAGTCGTGTCACTTGACTTCAAGAATATGAATTTTCATGGGACGTGACGTGACTAAAGTCACGTCGCCTGAAATGACACGACTTTGGGAATTGGGTTGTTAGCCCAAATTCTCGTAGTCATGTTGTTGTTTAAATTAAATAATATTGTTGTTATAAAACGACTTTATTTTTAATTTGCTTGACATTTGATATATTTCTTGTTGTAGTCGTGTCACTTGGTTCGCCTTCAAGAATATCAAATTTCAAGTGACGTGACACGATTACGAGAGTACCAAATGAGAGTTGGGGTGTTAATATTTCTATGTAAAACTCTTAAATTTGCGTGAAGAGGTATGTGGATAGCGTGGATTGTATAGCACTTACTTAGGTTCAGCTCTAAGTACAAATAACAAGTTCGAAAATTATATTCAAATTTGAAAGTTGTAGTTAGGTATTCATATCCTTGTTTGCGAATTACTGAAGTAGTAAATACCAAATTTAACATATTTCCTAGGAATTAGCTGGCAGTCATTTATTTAAGATTCATTTGAAAAATTTTCTATTCAGTTTTGCTGGCAGTCGTCTCGGCATCTGTTTATCTATTATCATTACGCTAAGTTTTAGCCAGATCTAAACCAGAATTCCGACTTTTTTGCTTTTTTCTAGTTTAACAAGGTTGAAGGTACACAGAAAAAAAAGATTGTTTGATATCATATAAAATGTGGTCTGAAATCAACCAAAGTTTTCTCTGATTCTCAGTCATATAATTATATTCTTCAAAAATACCGATCTGGATTTTCTAGTTTTGCAAATAATTGTTTTGCAGAATTAAAGAATTACTTTTATGATTTCATATCCCAAATTTAATGATTTAAACAATTCTAAATTGTAGAAATTATAGAATGTCTTCAAACATTCATACAATGCATTCTACGATTACTTAAAACAGATATTCCCAAATTCAAATAATATTATTGCATTAACATATAAAGAATTTGCAATTTCATATAGAGTATTTGAAGATTTATACAATTCAAAATTTTAGGAATCATAGAATATTTTCCAAACATTTATCAATTCATACATATAATACATTCAACAATTATGTAAAAGTGAGATTTGTGAATTCAAATAATATTATTGCAATAATACAGAATGTTTTGGATGAGTTTTCAAATAATATTTTGTAATTTTAAAGAATGTTTTATAATATTTGCAAATCGAATTTTTTGAAATTGAGAAATATTTGGCGATTTTTATACATACATACTTACTTAATTTGCAGTGCTTTGGAAGATCTGTTTTATTCGAAGTCGCAATAAAAAAAAATTTTATTAAACAAATACATTTATTTTCTATTTTATTTACATTAATTAATTCAATTTTGTAAATACACTATGGAAAGTTAATTCTAAATTATTTATGGCTCCCTTTTGCTTAATTATTCATTAATATTTAATACACTTCATTAATACATTAATATCTTTCATATTCACTATACGCAAGGATATTTTCAGTTAAACAATTTATTAATAATAAGGAGCCTTTAGCTTTACAATGACTCTGCCGTCTGGCAATTTAATAAAATGCAGCGGAGGAAATCTTATATCACATTTTTGAATCAATTCATATTTTTTGTTAACATTGTCTCCAATAACAAAACAATCAAAATGGGTATCAAATTCAATTATTTGGAGCACTTCAGATGCAAAGTACGTTTTATCTTCCGTTTCTACTATTATATAAACACATTTAAATAAAATAATTTCATTTGCTTCATTGGCAGTTACTAAAATATCACCCAATCGATAAGGCGTACAATTAATTATTATTTCTTTTAAAGAAAATATGTTGCCAAAATTACATTCTCTTTTTTTGTCTTCAGGTAAGTTATCCCAAATATCAAGATTCATAAAATTTATATATTTGCCATCACCCCAATTTTCCACATTATCCAAAGCAAAATGTCTTTTTGCATTAATATTAAGTGCAAAATGATAATTTGATTTAATAGCCAAACTAATCAGTATATTTTTTCTTGATGTAGTTGTGCTAGCGTAATTCTTACTTTCTTTGTGTTTGGCTTCAAATCTCATTGTCCATAATCTTTTTATGGGACCTAGTTTTCGCATTGAACTAACATAATGCAATATAAAATGATGCTTTGGGTACAAATTCCTTCCAAATAGGCCTAAATATGATTTGTGATGTTCGATAACAATATCATTGAGGTCCTTTAAGTCTTTTAGGGAATAGGAAGGTAAAATGCATGTATCGACCAATTTTATTAAAAGTTTAAGTAATCTCCACACTTTGTCGTTCTTAGGTACAAAATCACCAATCATTAGGGGAATAAAGTGTAAAAAACATTTCGTTTCAGAGGCCGACATTTTTAATTTTCTGTTAATTAAATGTTTAATTTTAATATTTGCAGTCTTATTTTTATTATCTAGAGGGCCATAAACAAAAGAAAATTTTCGTGCATTAAGATCGCATAAAGAGAAATATTTTTTTTCGGAAATAAAATGGTTAAGTATATCGCAAAGTTCATAGTGCGCTATGCCCTCAAAAATATCATGCATCACGTCGCAAGTAGCATTATCAATAACATTAAACGATCTGATGGAATTAAAAATACATTGTTCATTTACGGCTGTCCTTGCAAGATCATTTATATTTACGGCCTCATTATAATTTTCTAAATTTCTTAATTTAGATGTGTCTTCCATAAGTTGCTTTTGCATAGTTATTTTATCACAAGTGCAAATTCTACAGTAGTAATTGGCTGAAAAAGATTTTGTAAATCCTAAAATCGAATTTAAACCTAGGTTATCCCCAGTTATAGCTGCTAATATTATATGAACGTGAATGGTACCATTTTTAGTTTTAACAAATAAACCGTCTTCTTCTAGTTTTTTTAATACTTCTATTAGTGGCATAAAATTCGAAACGTTACCGTGTGATATGTCAGCAGATTTTGTGAAACAGCAAGTCAGTATATTTTCCAATTTTGATATTTTGGAATCTTCTAATAAGGGAAAACTCAAATAGACGCCTGTTATTTTATCCAGCCCAGATTTGGAACCAAGAGGGTTGTTAACCTCAAAATCATCTTGGTATAGAATATAGGGAATGCTGATGCTGTTGTATATTTTTGATTTTTCTTTCCAAGCTGAACCGTGAATTATATTCGAAATGTTTGAACTGTTTTCTAATTCTCGAATTTTATCAATCATGGAAAGTAAATTATCATTGGAAATTTTGTATGTTATACGAAATCGGCAACAAAATACCTTTGGACACCTTTGAATTAATAGTTTCAATGGTTTTTGAAGTATTAATGACATATTCATTAGGGTCTGAAAACAAATTTTTATCTTGCAAAAGTTTTTTGAATTTATACTCTGAATTTATTGCGGAAAAACAATTTTTAAAAATCTCTAAATGATTTTTTATTTCTGGGGCATCAGTCATATTTTCAATTTGATTTATAAAACTAGTAATAAAATTTTCAAAATCCTTTATGATTTCCATGGCTAGTTTTCGATTAAGCGAAGTATTTCCAAAAAATTTTAATGCAAATTGTAAAGATTGATTAGTGAAATCTGAAAAACCAGGTTTTTCGGTGAGCAGCTCATTATAGTTCAGGAATACCGTCTGTTTGCACTTCATTTAAATTTTCAACCGTTTTTAATTCTACTGAAACTTGATGTGGGGACCTTAAATCGTTATGCCTTATCAAATGGCGCCGAAAAGCATAAATATTTTGGAATGACTGTGGACAAATTGTACATTGGAAATATGAAGTATGGCGTGATAGTTTATGAATGAATTTTAAATGCGTTATGTAATTATTTATATCAGTATGTCTTTTTGAGCAAATAAAGCATAAAAACATGATTATGCAGATGCTGTTTGTAATTCAGTTAACAAAAGAGATAACTGTTTTGATTTTTGTGATTCTAAGCTTATTTCATAAAAATAATGAATTAAAAATTCATATACTTGCTTGCAAGGCTCAGGAAATTTCAAATTAAAAACGTAAAAAATTTGTACTAGTACTGATAATCCTTTTAAGAAACTATCTACTTCATAAAAGGTATCGTTTAAATTAATGTAAATTTTACGAATATCGCTTGCTTCTCCTTGTACAACTAGTAAGGGTTGATTAGTTAGTCCTCTTTGCAACAGATTTGCTCTATGTTTCTTGACCGTATTGTAGGTGTTATTTTCGACCTGTATTGATAAGAAATTATATTAGTGTAATAAATAAACTTATATCAGAAGAAAATTTCAATATATGTAGTACCTCAACATGCAACACCAAAAAACTTTCTGCTTCAAGAATTGACGGCTTCCAGAAAGAGCGTTTTCCTTCCTTATTTTTAGTATGAATACCGGTAGGTATCAAAATAGAATTTAGTAGCACAATAAGTAAATAATTCTCGGAATCTAAAATACAATTAAATAATTTATTTACGTATTTCATACAAGATGTCCGACAACCTACGGACAAGTGACTTGCAGCGGCTTTTCACTATGCTCTTTGAATATGTTGAAATTGGGTGAAATAGCGTTGTTTTGAATGTAAAAAATCGACTTTCTCTGGATCAATGCGCGCAAGAAGTACAGTTAATGTGAAAATAAATATTTTGAACTTTGACCGATATTAGAAGAAGAAAACTGGGTAACATTATTAAATTACAATGTTGCCAATGTTGAGTAATTATTAAACTACAAGGTGAATTTCCTAGAGAAATACAGACCATTTTTTAAATTTCAGAATTATATGTTTAGGGAGCACGTAGAAAGGCAGCGAACACTTTGGATATTAGAATTAAAATTTAGAAAAAATATATTTACCAGCACTGATTTGTTCATTCATTGAGCCCAGCTTTTTCTTTGAACAACTATCTTTAATGTTGTTCTTATATATATTCACAATAACCCGCTTAAATTGATCCCATTTGGAAAACAATAGCTGATTTTTTCCGGGATGAGTATTATCAAAATCCAGTTCAATCTAGAAAAATTTTATTAAATTATTAATACAGATAAGTAAAGAGAGTGAACATTTGTTATAAACAATTACCAAAGAGAGTCCTATTTGTTGATTTAAAATCGGCCACTCCGTAAATAAATCTCTATTATTTTTAACCTGACCAAGCCGAAAATTATATGTCAGTCGCCACTTTTCTACAACAAGAGCTTCTGGTTGCTTATTGCTTTTAAGCCACGATTGGCATCCTAGCAAATGTTCGTCAATGCTCTCCTCTTCAACCTCTTCTTGTTCCTCACTTGTGCTGATGTCACTGGGTATACTAGTCTTCTTTATTTTGTAACGGCTTTCAATAATTCCTTTCTTTTGATATTTTCGACATAAGCTGTAATATTTTTGTGCAAGCCGACTCTTAGTTTTTTTATTAGAGCTTATGTAATATTCCTAATATTACAAATAATTGTTGTGAAAAAATCAAAAATTAATTAAATAATCAATAAACTCAATAGAATTGAACACATTCGTGAGCAAAAAAATTAAAGTATTATCCTATCAATACTAGGATTGTATCATTCTCTTTTAATACTTTTTGCTTATTGAAAATTATATCATCGTTTTTTTAATTCTGTTCTAATACGACAGTTATTTTAAGTTTCATATATAAAATGATCAAACTAATTTAACTAGATGTAATGTTTCTCTTTTACAGCTCTATTTCAATAACAAACTAATGATTGCAAAATTTTACTTAAACTATTTAATAATTCGTAATTCAGATTTAAAGACTTTTTAAAAAAATAATTACGTGCAATTCCGAGTAGTCGTAGTTAAAACCGATGTCCACGAATGTGTTAACAAATTAATTCGTAAAAAATAGTTTTTTATATTTACCTCAATTTCGTTAGGAAACAGTTTTAAAATGTCGCTAACGATATCTTTGCAATAAGTTGATGCAAGAACGTGTTCTATGTTATTAGTTATCCAATAATCGACAACAACTTCACATAGGTTATTTCGCGATTTGAATGACAGTGGCTTCTTCATTTTCGACATTTCTAGTATATTTTTACCCACAAACGAATTTTACCCACAAACGAACAAAAACAATTTATTTTTTATAAACTTACATTGAATTTGATTTGATCACTTTTGTTGTAATGGTCATGCAATGTTGAAGGTTCTGTTATGCATGGAGACAGAGCTGGCGGTTATAAAGGAGAAGATGAGTTTGGTTGGCATCGACTTAACCAGTTTAAAACACTCGTATCTGCTGATACCGTTTCGGCAATTGGCATCAGTGGGTAGTTCTATAGACCAACAATTTTATAATTTGTACCGTGTTCACAAAAATAAACATGCATGCTATTATTTATGAAATACTTACGTTGATTTTCCGCCATTCTAAAAGTCTAGTTCTAAATAAAATGCGAACACCAAGCGGTTGATCTGGAATTAGTTTGTCAATGTCGGCTATCGCCAGTTCTTTTAAGCACTCAATATTTATGGATTGTGCATTAAAAACCTCTATCAATTCACTAAAATTCCAATCTATCAATAATTGTTGCACTTCAGTTAAATAAAGGACAATATTGGGATCGTCCGTCTCCACCATCGTTTCTTCCATCATAATAAAAACTAAAACACGTGCTCACGATTTCACAATAACTTTTTTTATTTTACTTTTATAAAATTAACTTTAATATTTTACTTTTATAACAAACACACTGTATTGAATGCACGATTCACTTTAGATATTGAATAAACTAATTAATTGTTTTAGTTATTTTTTAAACAGGTAAATGCACTTTGTTAGTGATCTGATCACATTAATATTCCAATTACGACTGTGGAAAAAATTGCACATTCGAATGACGACGAATACGAACTCGACGTTCGACGAAATACAAAACGAAAATTGTAGAATGTTTTGAAAATTCATCTATTCGTATTATATGATTCTTGCAACAAATTAGGAGAATCATAGAAAAGTTTATTTGAACTTCAGAATTGTTTTTTTGTAGTCTAATTGCGATTAACAATGAGTAAAATAATTGATAATTGCACATACGACCGTAGAAACAATTAGTGTATTTCAATGAGAATTTACAATGCAATTGCTGTTGTAATATCTTCTGATTCTCTTTCTCTTTCTATTTGGATCTATTAACGGACGAATATAACAAAGGAAACGAAAATTGTCGAAATCAAAGAATGAATGTTTCAAAATTCAACTAATCGTGTTATATGATTATTGCAACAAATTTTGAGAATCATAGAAAAGTTTATTTAAACTTTAGAATTTTTTTTCAAAGAATGATGATTCTTTAATTTGACTAATTTTGTTTTTTCAGTGTACCGTTCTACAGAAACCACTCTTCAAATCCCTCTATCAAAATTCTCCACGAAAATTTCCCACCAATTTCTTCTTCAAAGTTCTCCACTAAAAATCTCTCAAAATTTTCCTTAATATTTTCTCCTGAAAATTCAGCGTCAAAATGTCCCATCAAATTTTTCTTTCCTCTTCTTCCTCAAAATTTCCCTATTAAAATTCCTTCCAAAATTTTTCCTCAAAATTACCCTCAATATTCACTAAATCATCTTCATCAACATTTCTCACAAAAACCCCCACTTAAATTTCCCCCAAATTTTAAATAGTTTGAAATCTAAAGTTATAATCGGACCATTGCTTTAAAAACATCGATTGCAAGGTACATGACGAAAAATTCGCCGCATCTTGAATCCTGATAATCCTGATAATATGCGCTAAATTAGATTATTCTTGCACTTGATACACTTTAATGAAAAATTTAGAATCTGGTCCATTATCTTCGAATTCTACCAGGTCGGCGAAATTGAGATGTTTGAAAGTTCTCCAGTTTTATAAAATGTTTAATGCAAAACGTATATATTCGGATAAGCAAGTAGCCTTGAGTAATATCGTTAATTACCAATGAGCTCTGAAAGAATGCATTCGCAATGGAAATAGGTTGAAAGCAAACTTGAAACTTTCTTCATGAACTGAATCAAAAAGTGGATAAGACTTTTGGACAAAAGTTTAAATCTTTGTTTGAACTCCAAAAGCATGTCCAAGTCGAAGTTTTCAAAATTGTTTAAATTTTTCAAAACCTGTTTTTGAATCAATTTCCATCGAAGTTTGTGTCCTTATCTCGATATAGACGCTCGAATTCTGCTCTACCATTCACATTTTGCGAAATGTACACAGTATTAATGTTTTAACCATAAAAAAATTTTTTTTGTTTTTATTTTAGACTCAACAACCATCCCCATCACCATCACCATTTCTATGTCGCCAACGTAATTCAATAAATCGTTCGACGGCTGCAAATTTGGACCCTAGCACTAATTCAACGTCCGGCAATATTACTGGTTTGGGTGGAATTATTAGCGGCGGTATAAATAGCTGTAATAATTTAACGGATGATATGAATGATGTAGAAACCGGTTCATTACTTGATCACAATAAAACAGAATCAGGCTTATTATCATCAATGCAACAACATCAAATTGTTTCGACACAATCAGGTATTATTATTAATAATGAGAATCAAAAGGTAAATGTTTGACAAACAAAATGCGATAATAAATTAAATTATAATAATAATAATTATAGTAATAATCAAACAGTTTTATTAAATATAAATAATAGTAGTAATAATAATCGTAATAATAATTCTCCATTATTATTTGGTGGCTGTGAAAATGGTCGAAAATTTTTAGTTAACAATTTTAGCGGTAGCAAAATGAACCACATTAGTAATAACGTGAAGACTAAAAATTTATCGAATAAAACTCAACTATTTAATATTGAGTTGAGCGGAGGCGGTTTTAATAATACGAATAGTGGCAGTATACCGTTTTTAGGTACGCGTGATTCACCGTTCAAAAATTTGTATTGCCAGTGTAAGCATCACATGAAAGAATAGCTAATATAAGATTTTGTTGCAGTCCAGTGAGTGCAGTAAGTATTTGTACGGTTTCGTTTATTTTGTGTGTTCTGATTATTTTTGGATCAATCCACAAATAAAAGCAACTTGTTGAAAATTTACCCATTACAATGAGCGAGTTAGTTGATGTATGAGAGCATCTGATGTCTTGATTTACACTGAATCTTTAAAGAAGTTACGAGTTACTACAAATCGAGTAGATAATCTTATTCGAGCTTGTGTTCTGAAGCATTCTGACCATAAATGTAAGTTTAAGGATGTTGAAAACAGATTTTTGGTAATTGGAAATAAAACACGTCTCTTACTTATTATGAATAAAACGGAAGTAACATATATATATATATTTTATTTGACAGAATTTTGCCTACAAACCAGCTTATCAACTGTCCCAATTAACAACATAAATTCACCCTATATACCAACACTCCCACTTGAATTTATACTAATTCCCATTTCTTCTCGATGTTGTTGATGTTTCAATTTTGGAAGTCCTTTTGTTAACGCATCAGCAATCATCTGATCTGTTCCAGGAAAGAGCAACGGTTTGTTGCTTACGTGATGACCATGTTATTGCTCCACCGCATTTGAGAAAAATATAACCAGTGGTGGACTTTCTTTCATCAAGATCACTCGCCCAGTCGGCATCACTAAATTCCGTAGTGTTTTCCTGTTCTGATATCCGATAATTTAGTTTCACACCTATTGTGCCCTTCAAATAACGGAAAATTCGTTTCACTGCAACCCAATGTTGTTTGCCGGGATTATTTGAAAAACGACTCACCAAATTCACTGCATAGGCAATATCAGGTCGCGTACCCTGGGCTGCATAGAAAAGGCTGCCTACCGCTTCTTGAAATGGAATTTTCTTCATGTCCTCAATTTCGGCTTTGCTGGTTGGTGACATATTTTTGTCTAACTTGACGTTTATGTCGATTGGTGTCGCAACAGGATTAGATTGCGACATGTTGAATTTTTCCAAAATCTTGGTAATGTATTCTTGTTGATCCAGCGATAAAATTCCCTTTTCTTGATCCCTTTGTCGTAACTCAAAATTATTATTATTTGGAAAATAAAACACAAGAAACTCTTTTTTATTACTTTATAATATGTATTTCCTTCGAGAACATTTTATACACTGAACTTAGTTTCTTATTACTACCTCCACGCCATATTCCCATATGCGGACCATCCATCAACTATAACCAACCCCATCTATCATCAATAACATCAAATATAAAAATTTACATCAAACTCTACAACTCGGCCGTACCTGACGAAACAATCGACTCTGATTGTCTTTCGATATTCAGCGGTTTCATATTAAACGCGGCAAAAACACCGTGGAATGTTTTCTGTGATAAACGCTGTCCAGGAATGTCTTCAACCACATATCGCTCATTCGGCAGTACACGCGTAACTACATATATGGACCTTTGAATTTGGGTAAGAGTTTGTGACATGTTCCGATTTCGTTAACCGTATTTTTAATCAAAACAAAGTCGCCAATTTTGTATTCATACGCATGAACTCGTTTTTTATCAAAATAATTCTTATATTTTTCTTGATTTGTCGACGTATTTTCGACTATTTTGGTTCGAAGTTCGCTAAGATTTCTTTCGTCATTTGTGTTCTGGGAACTAATAAATTGTTTTAATAAATCATTACTCTGAATCTGGTTTACACCAAATAGAGCTACCGAAGGTGTCATTTGAATAGTTCTATTTAAGGTATTATTAATCACGAATTCCGTATCAATTAAAAGCGAATCCCAACATTTGCTAGGTTCTGAATCGCAAATTTTGGCCAGAATAGATTTCAAAGTTCGATTTACTCGTTCTACCTGTCCGTTCGATTGAGGAGAATTCGTCGCATTGAGAACATGTTGAACCTGGTGTTCCGTTAAAAACTTTTTAAACGATGTAGAAGTGAAACAAGTTCCACGATCTGATACTATTCGGGTTGGTACACTAAACTGGCTGAAGTACCTTTTTAAATGAACAAGCACTTCACGCGTTGCAGTCGTTTTGGTAGCAAAAAGTTTTGTATATTTCGTAAATCCATCCACAACCGCAAAAATGTATTTATTCCCTTTCCTCGTTAGATTCATTGGACCTTCATGGTCGATATGTAAAGTGTGGAATGGACGATCGAATTTATCGAAAATATTAAGGAAACCTTCCTTACGAGATTTTGGTTCGAACATTAAACATTTCAAACATTTTTTTATAAACTCATTCACCCGTTCGGTCATATTTGAAAACCAAAAACTCCTTCGTATCATTTCGACTGTTTTATTAACCCCTACATGCCCTGCATAATGATGTTGTCGTATAATTTCGTCTACAAACATATCGGGTATTACCAAAAGAATTCGTTCATTATATTTTCTATATAAGAGATTATCACGTATCTCATAGAATTTATTATCTCCATTTTCTTGAATTTGGTCAAAAATCAGTTTGATATTAGAATCGGTTAACTGAAATCTCGCTAAATTTTGTGAAAGAGTACACTCGACAATTAAAATTGTAGGGGCTCGGCTCAAAGCGTCGACATGCCGCATTTGATTGTTCGCCCGATGTACAATTTCATAATCATAGTTCTCTAAGAACAACGTCCATCGCATAATTCTATTATTCGCATTAACTTTGTCCAATGTGCATTTCAAGGAATTACAGTCAGTAACAATTTTGATGTGAATTCCATGAACATAAACATGAAATCGTTTCAATGCGTAAATGATCGCAAGCGTTTCGAGTTCAAATGAATGATAACGTGATTCGGGCTCGGTTGTACGTTTACTATAGAATAAAACTGGGTGTAGCTGTTCATCAGCCTGCCTTTGGAATAATATAGCTCCGAATCCTAACTTACTCGCATCAGTATGTAATTCGGTATATGCATTTGGATTATATAAACATAATGTCGGTGACGAAGTTAATTTTGTTTTTAGTAATTGAAACGTTTCTAGCTCGACTTTTCCCATTATAAAATTTGAATCCTTTTTCAAAAGGTCGTATAACGGTTTCGCTAATATTGAAAAGTTCTGGATGAATCGTCTAAAGAAACTAACTAAACCAATCAATCGTTGCAACTCGTGCACATTTAAAGGAATAGGATAGTCTTGAATTGCATCGATATGCCTTGATGACATTCGAATTTCGTTTTCGGATATCTCATATCCAAGATAATCTATTTTGGTTTGGAAAAAACTACATTTAGCTGGTTGAATTTCTAAACAATTATTATGTAAAAGGTTAAAAACTTTGTCTAAAATTTCGAAATGTTGTTCAACGGTTTCAGTCGCGATAAGGATATCGTCGATATAAATAATGACATCGCCATCAGTAATAAGATCCTTAAACACACTCACAACAAATCTTTGAAAAATTGCTGGCGCATTTGTGAGACCAAAAGGCATCTTAAGAAATTCAAACTGACCGTTTGGAGTGACAAAAGCTGTGTATTTAATTGACTTTTCGTTTACTTTTATGTGGTAAAAACCACTTTTTAAGTCTATCAATGAGAATACCTTTTTACTTTGCAATTTATCAAGACAATCATCGATTATTGGTAGAGGAAATCGATCCTTAACCGTGATTTGATTTAACGGTCGATAGTTGACACACATACGGTAAGAACCATTTCGTTTAGCAACAAGGACTATTCTACTGGAATAATCACTTTTACTCGGTCTTATAATGTTGTTACTTAACAAGTCATTTAAGATTTCATTTACTACTTGTTCCTCTTTTCCCGATAGTCGTTTAGGGGATCGATGAATTGGCTTTTCGCTCGTTAATTCAATGTTTAATTCTTGTTTAACATCCGGACTGGTTTTAGGGGGCTTTGCATAAAAGTTTTCTATCATCGAGTTAAATCGTTCTTTGACTACATAATCTTTCGCGGCAGTATTGTATAACGGTCCAAATTTTACCATTGGTTTCGATTCGTTACAATCCGGGTAATATTCAACACTTAAGATTTCGTTAAAAAGTTCGCGGCGAGTTTTATGTTCGGTTTCGACATTCGGACGAATACTCATAGATTTAATTCCGTAATTGCTTAAAATTTTAAAACTTACATTTGGATGAAGAATAAATTCCCGTCCGATAAGACAATCGTAAGCCATTGTTTCGTTCGGCACAACACAAAATCTGAGAATAAAAATATTACAATTAATCTTACAATTTAAATTCATAACTCCAAGAATTCTTAACTTTGAACCATTTAGACCATTATAATTCAATCCGTCGAAATCGTCAATTTGATAGCCTTCAGGAACAATTCCAACTTTTAGAAGATTAATTGGACTTCCAGTGTCGATAATTCCAGAGATGTTCCTCTTGAATTCATTAATATAAAACATTAATTGGAATTCATCATGGATTAGATTAACTGTCGGTGTATTAGAATTTACAACGTCACTTTTTCGTTCAAAACAACTTGTTTGTCCTATCGAGTGTACACGCTTACAACGCTCGCATCTATCACGCCGTTGTGGCTTTGGACAACTTGAAGAATAATGCCCTTCTTCTAAACAGTTAAAACATTGAGTTGTATTTAAATTCCTTCGCTGGGGTTTATATGACGTATACTTTTGAGACTGGTTATAATTTGTCAAATCCGGTTTATTTTCTTTCGTCGTCATATTCGATACATTTGATTTACTAGGTTGAATAGGTTGATTGTTTCTAATCTTTGGTTGTATTTGTGGCATACTATTGTACCATTCGATATTCTTGCGGAGTTGTTCTAACGTAGATACGATTTGCGTTCGTAGAGAATTTTGTAGGTTAAACTCGTTAATTCCCATGATAATATATTTGATAACACTTTCGTCTGATAATTCACTCCCTATTGCACACATTTCATAAAAATACTCGAGTAAATGTTGCTCGCATCGTCTCGTATGATGTCTTAACTTATCATGAATTTCAACATCACTTATTTTACTACTAAAATTTAGCACAAAATTATTTTTGAAATGTTCGAAACTGTCACATTTTTCCTGAATAGTGGAAAACCACATTTTCGCTGGTCCAAATAATTTGGATTGTATTGCGAATAATAATAATTTCTCGTCAATATTGTAAATATCTCGAGTCGCTTCGACTCGTTTTAACCATTGGGTCGGTGACAACGATTTGATATCGATTGGATTAAATTCCGGTAAAAATTCCATCACGTCTCGTGCCGATAAAATGGGTTTTACATTATCTCGCCTTGATTGAATCAAATTACGTCGTTCGATTTCCAACAGTTCGCGTTCTCTTTTGACTATCTCCTTTTCACGTTCAATCATATTCCTTTCGATGATTTCGGTATTCTTGTCCCAATTTTCCGTACTTCCATATTTATGGTCGATCGATAAATTATTTTGTACGCTAACTTCATCGAGATCGTTCGTATTATTTGTTGTATCAGCTAGCAGCATCGATGATAATAAGCGTTCCACCATTAATTGCTTTTTCCCGTTAGTTGGCAATCCGCGCTTCTCCAACTCACACTTTAATTGTTTATTATTCATTGTTATTACTCGTTCCGTTATTTCACAATGATTTTCGACGTAGTGCCCCAAATTGGTTTTCGTTCCACGCGGTTTCCACAAAACTTCGTACAAAATAATTATAATAATTATATATGGTAAATAATCGACTTTCACTTTCAATCCCACTTCTGAATTTGTCGTAACTCAAAATTATTATTATTTGGAAAATAAAACACAAGAAACTCTTTTTTATTACTTTATAATATGTATTTCCTTCGAGAACATTTTATACACTGAACTTAGTTTCTTATTACTACCTCCACGCCATATTCCCATATGCGGACCATCCATCAACTATAACCAACCCCATCTATCATCAATAACATCAAATATAAAAATTTACATCAAACTCTACACCTTGTAATTCGGAATCCTAATATGCTTTGCACCTCTCCAATATCTTTCATTTGAAAACGTTTGGCTAGTTCGACTTTCAGACTCTTGCTTTGTGCTTTGTTGGTACTTAAAATCAAAAAATCATCTACGTAGATCGCAACAAACAACTTATGATGTTCGTCGATTTTATGATAGATACCTACACCTATCAGCTTTAGATCGTGTCATGCCGATCTCTACCAACACCTTGTCCAACTTTTGGTTCCAGGCACGGCCGGCTTGTTTTAATCCATAAAGTGCCTTTTTCAATTTGCACACTTTACCTGAACCATCCGCGAAGTTTTCTGGTTGTAACATATACACCGTTTCCCTCAATTCACCTTGAAGGAACGCAGACCTTGCATCCATCTGCTCAACATACATATCGTATTGAACAGCCAATGCCAATAGATAGCGAATTGAGCTATACTTCACCACCGGTGCATACGTCTTTACCACGAGCCGTGCTTTGTATTGAACTGAACCATCTATTTTTAATTTAGTTTTAAACACCCATTTTGAGTTGAGTGCTTTGCCTTTAGCCGGTAAATTGCATAGAGTCATTATTTCGTTTGCCATAATTGCTTCATATTCATATTTCATAACTTGTCGCCACGAATTACTATCACTGCAACTCAATGCTTCTTCAACACTAAGCGGATCATTCGTCGATAACTCAATTGATGAATAAACAAAATCTTCTTTCCTGTTTGACTTTGGTGCCCTTTCTGAACGCCTACTTTCACAGTTCTGAATTACCGCAATGTCTGGACAATAATCGCTATCAGAATCATTTACTTGTGCGTCAACAATCGTTTCATCAATAGAACATTCATCTTCATCGCTTGGGCTGTCATTATCTCCCACTTAATTCGGCAATGGTAAAGAAATACGTTCCGAATGAATTTCTGATGAATCAGATACGACCGGAGTGGTATCCCTAACCAACGATTTGGAAAAATTGAACCTCTCCATTGTTGTTTAAATATTTCCATGATTCGTCAAAAATACAGTCACGGGCTGAGAAAACCTCATCATTCACTGGATTGTACACACGATAGCCCTTTTGAGTTTCACAATAGCCAACCATCATGCAGATTGTTGTGCTGTTGGATCGAACTTTTTCCGCTTTTGTTTTGGCACATAGCCTTTGATCCAAAAATCCTCAAGTTCAACAAATTCTGTTGTCTCCCTGTCCACACCGTCTCTGGTATCCGTCCTGATAACGCCTTTCTTGGTGAACGGTTGATTAAATATACAGCAGTATTCACTGCTTCGGCCCAAAACTGTTTCGGTAAACCAGAATCTAACAGAAGACGCACCTCGTTTTTTCGACAATCGTTCGATTCATGCGTTCACACAATCCGTTCTGCTGTGGATTATATGGAATTGTCGTCTGGTGTTGTATCCCTGAACTCTGAAGAAAACTCTGGAGTTCTTTGTTACAAAACTCTTCACCGTTGTCTGTCCGCAGAACCTTTAGTTTTTCTCCACATTGTTTTTCGACAAATGCTTTAAACCTTTTGAAAACACACACTACTTCATCTTTGGATTTTAAGAAGTAAACGAACGTCTTGTGCGTGTAATCATCAACCAAGGAGAAAAAATAACGCGATCCACTAATTGATTTTTCTTCCATGGGTCCGCACAAATCTGCATGAACCAATTCCAATTTATGACTCGATGATGACGTTGATTTGCCGTACTGTGATTTTGACTGCTTTCCTTTACAACAAACAACACAAACGTCATTTTTGTCACTTGGTTCGAAAAAGCCTATGCCCGCCGATTTTTGTAATTCTTTCATATATACGTCCGTTCATATGTTCAAGACGACGATGCCACAATTCAAAATTGTCCTTGACCACTGATCCGAATGAACAACACACACTCTTGTCCAAATCAAGTTTGTACATATCCTTTTCAAGAGTTGCTGTTGCAATTAGCTGATTGCATTTGTCAAAAATTCTACACTGGCGGTCATCGAAAACTATCACTTTACCATTTTTTGCCATCTGACCAGAACAGAAAGTAAGTTTGTCGATAATTCGGGCACATACATTACGTCAGCTGTGACAGTTGCCTTTTTATTGTCAATTATAATGTCCAGATTACACGTTCCCTTACAGTTGACTGGCACCTTTTCATTGTTAGCCATGATAACTTAATAATTTGCATATTATTTGTCATATGCGATGATGCGCCGGAATCAATATACCATTCATCATGAATTTTTGTTTCATTTACCGCAAAAATTGATAATAAAGCCTGTTTATGTTCCGTCTCCTTTTTCTTGAGCGGAAACCAGCATTTATTTGCGAAATGACCAATTTGGTTACAGTTATAGCATCTTGGTTTAAATCGCTTTCTATTTCCTTTGGAAATAAACGCTGTATTTATCAACCTCTTGGTATCACCGTACTCACTAATGAGTAATTTTGATTTTACGTACTCCCCTGTAACTTTCGTTTCAGAACTTTCCATGGCCATAATCATTGGTTGAAATTTTTCTGGTAAACCCGCAAGTAAAAACGTTCCAATCCATTCCTCATCGACTATAAAACCAATGTCGTTTAACTTTTGAGAAGCACATATGATTGTTGGACAATTTTCAATTTTGTTGTTGATCATTTTTCGCATTAACGCGATTCTATTCGATAGTCCATCATGCTGGAATACTTTCTTTAATTTTTCCCACACTTCTTTTGAAGTTTCTAGACTACGAATATGCATATAAACACTTGAATGCACGCACATGATGATCTTCGATTTTGCTTGTGTTTCCCGCTTGGCCTTCTTCATTTCATCTTTTGTTTCGTCTTTATTTTCGATACAACACCACAGGCCTTCATGCTCAAGATATGCTTTCATGGCAAATTCCCATTCATTATAATTTTCTCGTCCCATTAATTTTTCTACTGGAACGCTATTCGATGCCATGATTTATTTAATTATCGAATTTACTGATACACTTTATACACTAATTACTTTATTGCCCAATTAATAACTATGTTTTTTACCCGATTCCACAATAAAACAGCCAAAAATCTGGGCCCATAACCTGTTGAAAACAGATTTTTGGTAATTGGAAATAAAACACGTCTCTTACTTATTATGAGTAAAACGGAAGTAACATATATATATATATATTTCATTTGACAGAATGTTGCCTACAAACCAGCTTATAAGCTGTCCCAATTAACAACATAAATTCACCCTATATACCAACAAAGGAAACAACAATTAAGTTATGCCCGGGTGTTGCAAGCAGATCCCGAAAAATTAGTAAACAAGGCGTTAGAACGTTGCTTTGGTAATATTCCTATATAAATGTATATCTTATCCTAAAATCCAAAGGTTTTGATTGATTTAAATGGAAAAATGGGCTTAACTTACCTTGTGACATAGTTGACCTCAATTATGTTTTAATAGATTGAGGGTTACAAAATCTCGTCCGTTCCATCTAACAGGGGTCATCTATCGGGTGCCAATTCCGGAGTAAAACAACATTAAAGGAATGATTGTAATACCCACTTTATTAGTAATACAATGGATATTATGTTTATTCTAATTTAATTAAACACGCGTTTTATTCTTATTATTTTAATTTATTACTCCACGACTCAACCTCACTCAATCACATCTGCCACACGAATCCCTTTCTTTCCCTCCTCTTTACCCTATCTCCCATCAATTTGGAATTCTCTTTCATACTCCCAATAAGCAGTATTTTGTGATACTACATTTACCTTTTTTTTTTTTTTTTTTTTTTTTTTTTTAATTCAATTCAATTATGTAAATTCGTCTAGTACTTGTAGTATCCCCTAAATCCATTATATAGCTTTTGAAATAGCCAGGACTTTTCCTTTCCCTAGCTGACCTTCTAATTTCGCTGGTTACTCCCGATAGACTTCCCGTCGTCTCACTCCCATCTGCTCGATGCTCTATTGGCTCTATGCGTCTTGTCGTGTCCGTTCCTGCATCTTTCTCCTCCACCACTGGCATATTATTTTGGTTCACTGATGCCTGTTCCTCTGCTGACTGTACTTCTTCATCTTTTTCTCCGACATTGAATTTCTTGACTTGATCGCTTCGTTTCGTTTGGACCTTACCACTGTCATCTCTAATCTTTCCCATTTTGTCATTCCTGTCTATCACCTGGTACTTTACGTCAGCAAAATTTGGAGTTAACTTGTTCTTCATTTGCTCGTTTTGTTTTAACACTATGTCTCCAATTCCTACATTTGATTCTACTGCTCTCCGCTTTGTATCGGCATAAATTTTTCTTTTCAGCTTTGCTTCTCTATCGTTGTATCTGATATCCTCATCGAAGACTTCTGGTATTTCTCGAATATTTGGAATTTTCTCTTTGAAGTTCCTTCCAAACATTATTATTTATTTATTTATTTTATTTATTTATACACACTTAAAAATTTTCTAAACTTTAGGTATACTCCATTTTGAGCTTTAGCTCATTTTCAATAGAGCATACCAAAATATTTGCCAAAAACCTATACAAAATCAGACGCTTCTGAATTTTGCTGGTTAGTTTTCATCCAACTCGAGTATTTGATTTCCTTGGGCCTGGCTGGCGTTACCCAATCCGCCATCTGGAGAGGCTTCCGATGGAGGAACTAGCAAACCCAAACGATAAGTTATGGTGGATCTTATACCTTGTACCGGGTTGTAAACAGTATCTGTCACTGAATGGATCTGTGGCTGCTGCTATTATTTCTTGCTGAACCATCCACTGCCAATACTTAACCCATTTTGCCATACAACAAATAACACAATGTAATATTAATATTTCCATGCCGCCACTGTTGCTTGGCTTAGTTTTGGTTCACCTTGGGAATTTTATTTTCTCCAATTTGGAAATTTAAATTTAAAAAAACAAAACGAAATTGCAGGAAAAAAAAATATATACATTATTACTGCTGGTGAATATCCTGATGATGGATGTATTGAATTGTTATATAAATATAGCCAATTATTTAGTTCTTCTTTCCAGTCTGACTTTTCGATTTGTGCTATTTTCAGTCTTTTCAGTATCGATCTGTTCTGTCTTTCGACTAGCCCATTTGAAGAAGGTGAATATGGTATCGTGTGCTTGAAATTTATATTGAAAGTTTGACAAAACTCCTCCATCTCCTTACTTTTAAATTGTGGTCCGTTGTCTGTGATGATGATTTCCGGAATACCAAACCGCGTAAAAATATTTTTGAAATTCTTGATAACTTTTTCGCTTGTTATCTTTCGCATAATTTCGACAAGCACATATTTGAAATATTCGTCAATTATTACTAATAAATTTTCGCCTGATGGTAAAGGTCCTAGAAAATCTGCTCTAATTTGACTCCATGACCTCTCTGGTAATTGAAAAATGTATAAAGGTTCCGGCCTTACATTCGCTGAGACAACTTGACATCCTTCGCAACACTTTACAAACTTTTCTGCATCCTTATCCATGCTGCACCACCATACTTTCACACGTAACCGACGTTTCATTAAACTTTCTCCTGGATGACCCTCATGAGCTAAGTGGAATATTCTATCTTGAAGTAGATGCGGGATTACTATCCTGTTATGTCTAAGGATTAACCCATCAACTTCACTTAGTTCGTGCTCAAACCGAGCGTATTTCTTGACATCTCCTCCCCATTTCCCCGACTGTAACACTTGTTTCAAAAGTATTAGCTCTTCATCCGCTTCCGTTGCTTGCTTTATTTGCTCCAGGCTAATTGCTTTCAATTTGTTTATTTGCAATATCTCCCTAATATATATTTCACCCTTCTCATCATGAGTTTTATTTTCCTGCTCTACTAATCTTGATAATGGGTCGGCTATGTTTTGCTTCCCTGGTTTGAAAATTACCTTCATGTCGAAACTTTGTAATCTTAACACCCATCGTTCTATTCTGGCACATGGTTTTGAAGTAGGCTTAAACAAGGTCTCCAAAGATTTGTGGTCTGTGATAAGATCAAATCTTTTTCCAGTGACGTACATCCTGAATCTTTCGACACCCCATACTATTCCTAACGCTTCCTTTTCTGTTTGCGAGTATTTCCTCTCTGTTTCCGTTAAACTTTTTGATGCGAACGCAATTATTCTGTGTTTCTTGTTGTTCTCTTGTACTAACACCGCGCCAAGTGCTACTGGACTAGCATCTGTTATTATTATGCATTTATCCTCTACATCAAAATACCCCAATTGAGCTTCATTTGCTACCAAGTTTTTCAAATTTTGAAAAGCCTCCTCTTGTTCCCGAGCCCACCGAAATGTTTCATTGTTTCTTATCAGTACTTTTAGTGGCTCCGTAATCGTTGCTAAATTTGGTATAAATCGCCCTACAAAATTTACAAGTCCCAAGAAGCTACGTACCTCTTCTTTGCTGACTGGCGCTCTAAATGATTGCACATCCTTTACTCTGCTTTCTGTTGGTTTTATGCCATCTTTTGTAATCAAATGTCCCATAAATACTATTTCTGCTTTTCTAAATGTGTATTTCTTCTCGTTCAATATTAAACCGTTGTCTTTCAAAAGTTTCAAAACATCGTTTAGTCTTTTATCATGCTGTTGTAGATCTTTACCACATATTATTATGTCATCTATATACACATGTACTCCCTTTTCCCCCATAAGTAAATTATCCATTAATTTTTGAAATATTTCACTGGCACAGTTCAGTCCGAACATAAGTCTTTTAAAACGGTATAGCCCTTCGTGTGTTATAAAAGTTGTAATCTCTCTCGAAGACGGCGCTAAGACTACTTGATGAAATGCGTTTTTGATATCCAACTTGGAAAATATCGCACTCTTGGACAAATCAGGTAGAACGCAATCGAATATTGGTAATGGATGAATTTCTCGTTCAATAGCTTGATTCGCTCGTCTCATGTCCACACATAACCTCACATCTCTTCCTTGATCCTTCGGAACAATTACTAGTGGCGAAATCCACTTGGATGACCCTTTAGCTTTTTCTATTATATCCTCTGCCAACAGTTCCCTCAATTTTTCAGACACCTTTTCTTTTAACGGTAATGGCACCCGTCTATACTGTTGAATGACTGGGTTAACGCCGCTATTAATCTGGAGTTGAACTTCCACACCCTTCAACTTTCCTGTGCTACCCGTTTCCTTGCTCTTTATCGACTCTTCAATTTTAATTGAATTTATGTTGAACTGCATTATCTTTAATTTTACGGCTGTATCACACCCCAGTAACGATACTCCGTCACCTTCGACTATGTACACTTCACAGATTACTTCCACATCAGCATACTGCATCGTCGTTTTTATGACCTTTATGACTTCAATCTGCGACCCGTTGTAACTACCTAAATATTTTTCATGTCCTTGGACTTCATTTAATACTTTTATATTTCGTTTCTCAGCTTTTTTCCACGTTGCATAGCTGATAAGATTCACCGCTGCTCCACTATCGATTGTCATTTTGATCTTCAATCCGCCCATTAGACATATGGCTTTCATGCCCTCATTGTCTCTTTGCACTTTTAATATTGTTAAGACATCGCTCTTTTCACTACCACTACTTTCTGGTTGATCTCGTTCAATAAACTTGACTCTCTCATTTGTTGCCTTGCGACACACCAACGCAAAATGTCCAAATTTTTCACACTTGGCACATTTCTTATTTCGTGCTGGGCATCTAAAATCTCGTGCATAATGACCATGACGTCCACAATTGAAACAACTATTTGTCCCTTTATTGTCACTGTATCTGTTTTCTGCATTTTCTTTAGACCTGGAATGATCTCGGCTTCGGTTGTTGCTGCTGAATGACACACTGCTTCGTTCTTGACTTCTTGAATTTTTAAAATTGTTTCCGCCGTTGTATGTCTGCCTTCTGTTTATATCTACTTTATTTATCACCTCATCTGTTTCTTCTGTGTTGCCTATTTCCATTGCCTGCACCATCTTTATCAACTCGTTTAAATTTACAGCACCTTTCTCAATCACTTTCCTCTCCAAATTCTTATGTCTACTGCCAATCAAAATTTGTTCTCTAATTCGCTCATCGTTATCTTTAAATTCACACTTGGCTGCTTGCATCTTTAATCGCAATACAAAATCATTGATGTTTTCTTTATTTTGCTTCAAACATCTAAACTTATTTTTCTCTACATCCGAGCTGGACTTTGGATTGAAGTGATTATCCAGTATCTTGATCGCTTCTTCATACGTTTTGTTTTCTTCTTCTCCGGCTAACGTATAATAAATGTCTTGTAGATCCATACCGCCAAAATGTAACAAATAATTTTTTTGTCTTTGTCTTCAATTATTTTCTTCGTGTTGAAATAAATATTTAACGCACGTTTCCATTTCTCCCAATTCACTGATACGTTTCCGTTCATAACATCTAAAACCGCCATGTTGTCGACATTAATCTTGAATAATTATTTATTGCCCCTTCTTTGAACCATCTACCGATCCGAAAAATGATGTAATCACTTTCTTCTTTTTTTTTTTTTTTTTTGTATATTCACAGACTAATATGCGCCTCCATGTGAACTCCAAATTCTAACCTTATTTTTTTTTTTTTTGTTTTTTAATCCTCGTCGCCATATGTAATACCCACTTTATTAGTAATACAATGGATATTATGTTTATTCTAATTTAATTAAACACGCGTTTTATTCTTATTATTTTAATTTATTACTCCACGACTCAACCTCACTCAATCACATCTGCCACACGAATCCCTTTCTTTCCCTCCTCTTTACCCTATCTCCCATCAATTTGGAATTCTCTTTCATACTCCCAATAAGCAGTATTTTGTGATACTACAATGATACCTTCAGAAACTTATTTATCGAGTTTTGTATATGGTGCCGCAAATACTGTGCACCTGGAATTGGCATCTGATATATCAAAGATGTAATTTCGGACAATGGACATTATTTGATTGGTTCCAATAATCAATTAGGCTAGTTAGTCAATGCTAATTCCAAATCACTAATGCTATATCGAGTTTTTCTTGAATAAATTGAATGGCCGGTTGATCGCTTGATTTTGGAATGCACACTTATTTCAACTGCACCAATAATGTTTCAATTAGTTTAACTCACATTCCTTTCGTTTGGCTCAAGATCCGTAGCAGGTTAAACTTGAGTAAACTCCTTCAGAATGTAATCGAAAATTCTTTTTCCTGGAGTACATCTAGGTCGTAGGTTTTAACCTTTTATCTTTTAAGTTTGTCCTAAATTAAAATTTCTGTTCACAAGGCACAGGTTTGAATCAAGCGGGTGCGTAATAAGATTCTCGCCGTTTTAAATTTCTCACATTGATACATTTTATTATTTACACAAAATAATGTGTCAACAGAAAAAAAAAAAAAAATCCGTACAAATATTTTTTGCGCTCACTGTAAAATAAATAAAACCTCATCTTCTATTCGATTACGATGCCATCTACTATCAACTAGTACTAGTTGTAAATGTAGCACTAAAAAATGTTTTTAAATTTCGCTCGAGCTGAATTTTTTTTATATACGTAAAAATTATGTATGTCAATGACTTGTTATTTATTCAAAGACTATTATTATTAATTAATATAATTTTAATATAGAAATTAATTAAATAAAATGAAAAAAATCATATTTATATATAAATAGATCAAGTATTATGAACAAAAGTTTTTATAAAAAAAAATCAAAAAATAAAAATCATGTAGAAAGCAATTTTTAATTACTATTAATAAAATGAATTAAATATAAAATATTTTATAACAACAACAACATAAATAAATTTATATAAATTCTACATATTAAACGTATTTTAATAAATAAATAAAAATTCAAATTGAATTTGATTTATGTATACACATTTTTACTATTAATAATTATGTATTTAATTGATTCGTATACATTATTATATAAATAATTAATTAATAAACAATTTAGATTTTTTATCCAAAAACAAAAACAAAAGAAAATTTTTAGAAATGTTGTACATAGCTAATTATCGCTTCAGGTAAAATACTTTTTTGTTTTCAATTATAATCGAACAAACAAAAGAAAATCCGAAATTAATTATTAATTAATAAATTTTTAATTGTTCTGTAATTTATTATACAAAAAAAAAAAATTGGATTTTAAGAATTATAGCATTGGTATGTTTTTTTTATCTATGTGTGTATTTTTAATATTTTGTGTATGTCTCAAGTGTGAATGTGTTCAAATGAAATTATTAAGATTACCAAAACAGTAATAATAATTAAGGTAGGTTGTGATCCGATGAGCATTTTTCTAAATTTTTAATATTGCTCGAAAAATCATCAAAAATTAATTAATTTCCGAAATAGTTTGTAA
Organism: Tipula vernalis; assembly: GCA_958295665.1. Lineage (NCBI taxonomy): Eukaryota > Metazoa > Arthropoda > Insecta > Diptera > Tipulidae > Tipula > Tipula vernalis. Next base: position 65,816,873 of record OY282560.1, on the reverse strand, counting down.
ACAAATTTAAAAGACGTTGAAAATTTGAAGATTTTTAAATTTTAGAAATGTTGTTATATTTCTATAAATTCTTCTAAATTCATCGTATTGAAATAATTTGATTTTTGGAAATTTATTATTATTCAATATAAACTTGGAAATTGAATTTAATATTTTTCTGAATACATTGAATTTCAATATATGAAGAATTTGAAAAAAAATTTTAAAATTCAAAAATGTCAAAATTCTAGAAAATTTTGATTTTAATTTCAATACATACAGAAATGGAAGTTCCAGTGAATTTCCAACTTAAGTTGCAAATTTTGAAATTTGAAATTTTGTAATTTTATCACAATATAAATCATCTAGTAACTTTCATAGTTGTTAGGTCCACTAGGTCTAATGGCTTGAGAGATTTGGCTTCGTTGAATTTGATTCTCCATTTTTTATCCAGCCACTGACTCTAATAATTATTATTTGAAGTTTATTTGAAGCTTCTACCACATTGTTCCCTACTGCCAAAATTGCAGTATCATTAGCATAAGTTGATATGATTGAATCTTCCATTGGTGGTACGCCCCGAATCTGAGTATTATTATTCTTATCTTACACGGAAGAGCCAGTTAGTTATTGTTGAAATCATTGTAGAATTTATTGCTGACTTTATTAAATAAATGAACTTTAATTTTGAACAAAAAACAGAAATTTTAACCACATGTGTTTTATTCAAGAAACTTTATAAGAGAGAGTTACATAGATTTTGAACACAAAATATTTCAAAGACATACGGTATAAATAGGCGTGACTTGATCATTTTTATAAAACATAATATCAGTGTGTATGTGCAAACTAAACTTAATTCTACAGTGTTGCCAGAATGGTATAAATTGATATATAAATAATATGTATGTATTTCATCAATACCCCCATGATTGCATTTCTTCCGTAGGGCAATAAATAAATCTTTCTTTTCTAATAGATTTCTTTTTCATTTAAATTTCTGATGAAGCTGTACTTTGTATCAATGTGCTTTGATCTATTACTAAACTTGTTGTTTTGGATGTGTTGTAATTTATTAGGCATCGATCAATAAAAATCAATTCTAGTTAATCCTTGTTTTATTCACATTTATTTTAATTATAAAACTATTATACATTTCTTTTTTTGTTCCTACTTTTGTGACAACTTAAAACGAACTCCCCACCCATTACTCGTTTCCACTGAACGATAATTAATAATCGTTGAACCCAATAACCCGTGCAACGTAATGCCAGTTATATTAGTTCTTCCCTCTCTAACAAAATTCATTACTTAACTTATACTTATAATTGATAATTTAATCAATTTATAAATTCAATTTCTGTGGTACTTTTCTAACTCTGCTTGACCTTCGCAATGTATTGCCCAAAACTGTGTCCTCAACTACAGTACTCCGCGCTTTCTCCGAATTTCCCCCGCCGGTAAGGCCAGAAACACACGTGATTGGCTCTAAACCCTGATCCTCACCACGCTCAATGAGATCGGATCTTTCTATCGCATCCCTAGTAACCGTAACCTGTTCTGTAATCGAATCCGCCACCTTCGAAGATAAAGAATCAACTAAACTATCTCTGTCCAACATATTTTCCCCAATGGCTCTAATTTGGTCCGCATGTCTTTCCCATAATCTACCGTCATCTAATTTCACTCTATACCGAACTTGTCCGATCCTTTCTATTATTGTACCGAAATTCCATTTTATTCGCAATCGTAAGTATTCCCTAACGGAAACCCTATCACCTTCCTTAAATTCCCTATTTGCTATGTACACATTCTTTTGTATATGTATATTTTTAGACGGAATCAACAAATCCAACCTTGATCTTATATCTCGGTTGAACATACTCATGGCTGGCGTTTTCCCGGTACTTGGGTGAACCATTTTTCGATATGTCAATAAACTGAAACTCTTTCGAGGTAAATTGGGAGCCGTGGTCGCTCACTAACACGGACGGTAATCCATGTATGGCGAATATTCTCCGACAAATCTCAATTGTTTTATCTTTCAACGTAGCTTCACTCAAATCTGAGACTCGTATTGGTAAGGTTTCAATTAAATTTATTTCAACAATATCTGCTTCTTGCATATTGTTTTCAACCATTGATAAGGGTAATCTTGACATCGCGTCTGCATTACAATGCTCTTTTGTGTTACGATATCTAATATTGAATATAAAATTGCGCAAAAATAATTCATAGTGCTGCATGCGCATTGCAGAAAACGTTGGCAATCCCTTATGTGGCGATAAAATTTGAATTAGGGGTCTATTGTCCACATATAAAATAAACTCCCTACCAAACAAATACTGCGAAAATTTTCGAACACCAAATATTATAGCGTAAGCTTCCTTGTCGATTTGAGTATACTTTTGTTGTGTACTTGATAACGTCTGCGATGCGTATTGTATAGGTCTTTCCGATCCATCTTCCAAAATATGGCTCAACACTGCTCCAACCCCATAACTACTCGCATCGGTCGCCAATACCAAAGGTAATTTCGGGTTGTAGTGAACCAAGAAACCATCTGATTGCATTTTTCACTTGTATAAATGCCTTCTCACAACTCGCATCCCACTTGAAATCAACATTCTTCTTCAGCAAATTGTTTATTGGATATAAAATCGCACTTAAATTCTTTAAAAATCGACCATAATAATTTATCAAGCCGACAAACGCACGCACTTCTTCAACATTACTCGGCTGTTTCATGTCCTGTACCGCCTGTATCTTGGCCTTCAGCTTATGAATCCCTTGCTTATTAATTAGGTATCCACAATATTGAATACTATCCGTAAAAAAATCACACTTCTTAACATTCACCCGCATATTATGATCTCTCAATCGCCCTAATACTGTTCTTAGTCGGTCTAAGTGCGTTTTATCGTCCGGCCCTGTAACACGAATATCATCAAGAAACACTGCTACACCTTCGATATCTTGTAACAACGTCTCCATGTGCCTCTGCCAAATAGCAGGTGCTGATGCCACTCCGTACATTAACCTTGTAAATTGGAACAACCTTTATGGGTATTAACTGTTAGTAAATGTCTATCCTGCGGGCGAACCTCCAGTTGAAAATGCGCCTTCGTTAAATCTAGCTTGGTAAATTTATCACCTCCTGCTAGTGATGCAAATAATTCCTCTACAGTAGGCAGTGGATGATCATCAACGATCAGGTATTTGTTGATCGTAATTTTGTAGTCGGCACACAAACGTATTGTGCCATTCGCCTTCATAACAGGCACTAATGGGGTGGCCCATTCACTACGATCAACCTTGACAAATATGCCCTCACGTACCAAGCTATGTAATTCTTCTTCAACTTTAGACTTTATTGCGAAAGGGATTGAACGGGTTTTGCAAAAAATGGGCTGAGCATCGGCTCTTAAATTTAATGTTGCTTGCATTCCTGTAATTTTTCCCATCGTATCCTCCATAACTACCCTGTACTCCGTTAATAAACTTTTTAATCTACTATCCTGAACTTCTGAAGTCTCCGACACACTATTTACATTCAAAATTCCATTCCAATCTAATTTCAAATGTTTCAACCATTCACGACCCAGTAAAGCATGACGATCCGTGTCCACGATATACAATGGAAGCAACCAATTCCCATTACCATGTGTAACTGTCACCTTAATGTAACCAATAATTTCCAAATTTGTATTACAGTATGTAATTAACTTTAAATTTGTATGAAAAACTTCACAGTCTCGAAAAAATAATTCTTTGTGACTCATACCACAAATTGTAACCGGGCACCCAGTATCTATTTCAAACTCTATCGAATTACCGTTCACCGCAATTGAAAACAACAATTTTGAGCAATGTTCATTCCGAAAATGGTCAATATTTGCTAACACTAACTCAGTTACTTCATTGTCATCATTGTCATCATTATCATTATTGACATCTGATTCTATTTGATTTACATTCTTTTGTTTTCTCTTGCGACACATTTTCCCTATATGCCCTACGATACCACAAATATTGCACTTTACTTTAATAAATTTACATCTAGGTGCTAAATGAGCTTTGTCACCACATCGAAAACAATATAAACTACTTTTACAATTAACATAATTACTATTTACTGTCCCACTAGTAGTGTTGACATTTTGAAATCTTACCGAATTATTCTTCGTTAATCGTTATATTGTTGCACTGGTTGCACTCGCCTATAGCCCGATGTAATGTTGCCGCGTTCTTCGTTGACACTTCCAACGCGCCAGCAACTTCGATTGCGTTTTTTAACGTTAAGTTGTTTGATTCCAATAACCGATTTTGAATCACTTGACTTCGTAAACCGAACACAAATTGGTTTCGTAATGCCGTCTCCAAAAAATTTCCAAAATTGCAATTCAATGCTGATTTCCGTAAAGCTGCCCGATACTCCTGTACTGTTTCGCCATCTTTCTGTTTTCGTAGTTGAAATTTGAAATTTTCCATAATCTCCAACGGAGCCGGGTTGTAATATTCCCGTAACAAATTAATAATTTCGTCATATTTCTTTGTATACGGTGACGTCGGAGCCAGTTTATCACACACTATATCATACGCCTCCTGTCCGATAAAATGCAACAACAAATGCAACTTTCGCTCCTCTTTTGTATCGAACATCTCAAATGCCCCTTCCAGGCGTTGTACCCATCGATCCCAGGAATATGTATTCCTATCGAATTTATCTATTTGAAACGCTGCTTGCATTATTATTTTTAACTATAATTATGTACTGAATGCAACAACAATATTTGTAATGTATGTTACCACGTATATGTAAAAAAAACTGGTATATATACCGCATGTAGAATCTCTCTTGATTACACAACGAGACACAAAAATCCTCAATAGAATCTTCAATTATTGTTGGCATCCAACCATCCTCGTCGCCAATTGTTGTAATTTATTAGGCAGCGATCAATAAAAATCAATTCTAGTTAATCCTTGTTTTATTCACATTTATTTTAATTATAAAACTATTATACATTTCTTTTTTTGTTCCTACTTTCGTGACAACTTAAAACGAACTCCCCACCCATTACTCGTTTCCACTGAACGATAATTAATAATCGTTGAACCCAATAACCCGTGCAACGTAATGCCAGTTATATTAGGATGAGACTTCAACAACTTTGATTATCTTCATAAATAGTTGTTGCATCACCTTGCTTTGATCACCTTGCAACCTTTCGAATCCATAATGCTTCCTGACTCGCTTCACATAGAGCAACAAATTCAGATTCAGTTGTAGACAACGAGAGACAGGTTTGTTTCCTGGATGCCCAGCTTATGAGTCCGCCATTGTACTTAAAAACAAATCCGCTAATTCTGTCCAGTCTGCGTCTGAATACCCGACTAAACATTCTTTGGCGTTGTTATTGCTAACTGCTAATTTTAAATTAATCGTACCCTTCAAATATCGTACAAAGCGTTTTAATTCATTCCAGTCTTGATTTCTAGGTTTACTTATTCTGCGACTAATGTCGTTTTCGATTGATTTTTTACCCCTCTTTGAAAGTGTAAACTCAATTTCTTCGTCAATCGAACATAAATACCGAATTGCGTTCCGTCATCTGTCAAACCATATTAAAACGACAAGTCAAATCGAAAATGATAGTACTGTTTAGTGCATTTGTAAAAGGAGGGGTAAAACTACCAAAAAAACTGGAGTAGTCGAAATTGCACTGGTGTAGCTGTCAGTGCAATTTTTTTTGGTCAATCGAATATTTCCAGGGTAAAAAAATTACACTTTTTGCACTGATGGCGCATACTCGAAAATTCATTTCAGTAACTTTTATGGTAATTTCGCAACAAGCGAACTTGACGGAGATAAACTTTTCTTAATATTTTGGTAATTTTTTTCCCCTCCATACATAAGTTGGTATGGAGGGGAAAAAAATTACCAAAATATTGAGAAAAGTTTATCTCCGTCAAGTTCGCTTGTTGCGAAATTACCATAAAAGTTACTGAAATGAATTTTCGAGTATGCGCCATTAGTGCAATTCAATTTGGTCAATCGAAATCCACATTAGTATCGATACACTGGCTGATGTAGCAGGTCTTGTATTTACTGCAACATATAGCAGTTGGCCTATTAATTTTTGATAGTTTTTGTTATAATCAAGTAAATGTTCATCTGTCATATTCCTAAAATATTTTTATATTGATTTCCTCAATATAACTTTCCGATTTGAATTCCCAAATAATGTGTTACACTACCAAGATTTATGATTTCAAAATGTTCTGATAAATTGCGCGCAAATTCTTCAATAATATGTTCGTTCTTGCACCCAAAAATGATATCATCAACATAAATAAGAACATAACATTTTTTAGCTTTGTCTCCATTAATACATAGACATGGATCTGAGCTGCTTTGAACACAATTACAATCTAGTAAAATTTTATGAATTACCTGATTCCATGCTCGTGCTGACTGTTTAAGTCCATATAATGACTTTTTTAATTTACACACCTTATTAGACATACATAACTGAATCTTTAAATCCGGGTGGCTGTTGCATAAATATTTCTTTTTCGATTTGGCCAAGGGGAAATCACTGACATTCGCCTTTTTGCTGCAACTGATAGTAGTAGACGAAATGTTGTTTGACGTGCCACAGTCGCAAACACTTGGTCATAATCACATCCATATTGCTGACTAAACCCTTGAGCAACAAGCCTTGCTTTATATCGACTTATATTTCCCTTATAGTCCTTTTTCACCTTAAAGGCCCATTTGCATCCGATTGCTTTACGTTGTGCTGGAAGATCAACTAAATCCCATGTACCGTTTGTCTGAATAGAATCCAATTCATCTTGCATAGCCGGTTTCCATTTGTCCTTATCAGGCCCTGTTAATGTTTCCTTATGATTCTTTGGTTCTGTTGGTAAGACCATTTTTAATTTATCAACTACATCACAGTATAATTCTGGTTCGATTTTAGTAGACTCCTCCTCAACTGTAGTATCATTTATGAAACGAACATCGCTACTGATTATGATATTGTTCGTACTGGAATTTAATAAACGATATCCTTTAGTATTTGCATCATACCCAACAAATCGTAACTTTATTGCCTTTTCATCAAACTTTTTACGTTTCTCCTTCGGAACATGTGCATATGCAACCAAAAATTTGAAAATGTTCCAAATTTGGTTTTTCACCAAACCAAAGTTCATGTGATGTTCCTTTAATGGATCTTGATGGTAATCTATTTTGTATATAGTTGGCGGTAGATATTGCTTCACCCCAATATTTCTTATCCAAATTTGCATCTATAAGCATGCATCGAGCACTTTCCACCAAATATCGATTTTTACGCTCCGAAACTCCATTATGTTGTGGTGAGTATGGTGCCGTATATCAAACTTAATACCTTCACTTAATAGAAATTCTTGCAATTTTTTGTTCACATATTCGCCTCCACGGTCTGACCGAATAGTAACAGGTTTGTTAAGGTTGGTGTGCTCTTGCGAAAGAGAGACAGAGCTCATCACAAATTATATTTTCTTTAACCACACAAGCTCTCGCTTTCTCACTTTTACTGTCTTTCCATTTTTTTATACTTTATACAGTTATTTTTGAAATGCCCTTTCTTTTTACAAAAATAACACACTTTATTGTCTTTATTATTGGCCATATTCACACTAAATGCTTTATCTTTAGGCTCACTGGTATTTTCTTTACGTTCATACACTTCAATTAATTTAGCTTTGACAAAATCTGAAGTTAATTCAGCTTCTTTTCTAGCTTCAAGAGCTGTTATTAAATTATCATAATTTTCCGGTAAACTGCTCAACATTAGAGAAATTAAAATACCATCTGTGAACAAATTTTCACCCAGAGCACTCTACTGTTGTGTTAAATCAATCATCTCGTTCAAATGTGATTGCATATCGCCATCTTTAGTCAACTGCATGCGAAATAATTTACGCATCAGAATTATTTTGTTGGTTACATTTGATTTCATGTGATGCTTTTCGAGATTTTCCCACATTTCTTTAGCACAATTTGCTGACCGAATTAAGATTAATTGGCTGTCTTCCACCAATAATCCTATAACCGCAGTTGCTAAAGTGCCCTTTTTTATCCAATCATCCGAAACTGGATCTGGCTTTGGTTTTGAAACTATATCCCAACATTCGTCCTTCTTTAAAATTAGTTGGGTCTTAAAACTCCAATTATGATAATTGCCATTGCGCAATTTTAGCATATTTACGCCTGTTCTGTTAAAATTGCCCATTATAACCTTTAGTAACAATTATCACACACTTTAAATTACTCTACTTTAAATTTATTGAATAAATCAATGCTCCAATACGTTTAACTGGACCCATAACCTGTTGAAATCATTGTAGAATTTATTGCTGACTTTATTAAATAAATGGGAAGTGTACGTTCTGTAATATCTGTGATTCTATGAACTTGGGCTACAGTCGAGTGATTTTCTCTGAAACCAAACTGGTAGATAGGAATAAGATTTCTACCCACCAGTATGGGCTTCATTCTCTTCAAAAGCAGTTTTTAAAATTTTGTTCGAAATCGTTTGGAGTATGAATATGGATCTGAATGACATTTTATTGTTACATTTCTACTGCCTTGGACCGTATCTTAGTGTAAACACAGCATTGATTATATGTAGAAGGTTGCATATCGCTTTATTTGTTAGTTTTTTAATGATTTGTCCAGTTATTAAGTCTTATCCAGGAGCTTTTCTCATGTTTAGATTTTTTAATTTCCTCTTTTAGCTCATGTAGGGTTACAGTTTGTATTTAAAATTCATAAGATCTGTCCATTGGATTGACATTTGCATCAGCGGTTTGCCTGGAGTAAAGCCTGAAACGTTGCTTCGTGGTGTCTCTCACCGTGTTTGGTCCTGTCGAAATTGTTAGTCTCTTAAGTACTTTCGTTGTTTTCCATACAGAGTATTCAGAGTCTTTTTAGCCTGATGAGAAATTTTACTTTTTTTCAAAGGCTATTAAGCACGTTTTATTTTCTGTATTTCGATTTATTTGTCAAGACTTTTCTCTATTTACATAAATGAAAGAAGTACTATGCCAACACAGCGTTTAAATATTTTTCCTGCCCATTTCACAGTCGCATTTAAATATTTTTCCTGCCGCCTCGAACAGCCCTTTCCTTTTTGGTGTTATAACTCTGGAACCCCAGTAGGTGCATTTTGCATTGAAGTTACTGTCAATGATGAAACATCGCCCCCATGCTGTTAACATTGCTGACATATCTACTTCTTTGTGCTTTGTTTGAATTTTAATAGTTGTAACTTGTATATGATCGATGGCGTGGTAAAATTCGTAACCATGGAGTCTGACATATGAGGACCTAGTGAAATGAGTTTCATGCCAATTTTTCGTGAATATAAAAATATTTCCAGCTCGGGGATGTGTTAGATTGGTCCATTCGCAAGTTTATTTATCTCAGACCAATAACTAAATAAATTCTGAAAATAAATTTCATTTCAGAATTTATTCAGTCTTAAAGCTAAATCTTATGTCTTAAATTAAAGAAATGAAATTGAAATATTAAAATTCGTTTACAAAATTCTTTATAATTTGTAAGTTTTTTTTAAAAATTTGGAATACAATTTTCTAAATTTCAATTAATTAATCTGTAAAGTTTAACTCCAAATTTTGGAAAAATTGACAATTCAGAAGATTTACAAAATTTAGTTCAAAATGCAAAGAATGTTTAATTTTGAAAATATTAAAATTCGTCTTCCAAAATCTAAATTTTAAAAATATTAAACTTCTATAAATTTTTCAAAATTTGAACTTCGATTACTTTCAAAATTCTTTCAGGTATAAATTAAAAATTTAATAAATAATTATTATAGATCTTGAAATTTTGAAATAAGTTTGGAAGCAAGAATTTAGAAGAATTCATATTTTGATCATTATTTTAGTAAAATTCGGAAAAATGTCGAATTCTGAGAATATTAAAATTCTAAAAATTATTAATAAATTTAAATTCTTCAAATTTTCTAAAATTTTCAAATGAATGGGAATATTAAAACTTAACATTTTCCAAATTTATATTAATGAAATGAGTTCAACAGATTTTGGAAATAAATACTGTAATTGACTATTGCACATTTTTTTCTGGAATTTCGATAAATTACAATATTTTCACAATTTTATTTGAAAACCAATTTAGTAAAAATTAGTAATTCACAAATTTTCAACAATAAATTTTTGGTTGGTAACATTTCGAAAACGAATTTCAAATTTTCTAGAAACTGTTGAATTTTTAAAAATTTTTTCAATGAAAATTAGTAAATTTAAAAATTCAATATTTACAACATAAGCTAAATCATGCTGTTCGAGCTCAGATAAATTTTCCACATATATTTGACGTAAAATGCAGCTAGCAAAAAATAAAAAATGCTAAGTTTAACTATAGTTTATGCGTAACTGAGCTTTAAGCTTAAAATTTAGAAAAATGGCGAATTCTTGATATATTAAAATTCGATAAATTCTGGAAAAATTGAATTTTGATTCCAAAATTAATCTCAATATTCCTAAAAATTTATTGACCATAAATGATTAGACAATTTTAAAACTCAGATTTACAATAAAAATTGCAGAATGACGTTAATTGTAAAGAAATTTAAAACTGTTTGGAATTTGAAACTTAAAAAAAAGTAAAATTACCCAAAAAAGTTGAACATGAGAAAAATTATAAATTCTGAAAATATTAAATAGTATAACAGTAATTAGGTAATCTATAAAGATCAACTTTAAAATTGACAAGAAATTTAGAAAATTTGACAGTCCAGAAGAGATTTGGAAGAATTTCGAATTCTGAAAATATTTTAAATACTAGAAATTTAACAAATGTTGTAAAATTTTGGAATTCCTCTTCTAAAAATTAAATTATTTACTTAAGTTTTACAAATTCTTTAACTTTTATATATGGTATGTCTCGGGTTGGGGAAAAGTATTTAGAGATTTTTTGTCATTTTTTGATTAAATTTTTCTTTTATTCAAAATGAATTTTATTTAAGTCCTTGTTTGAAACCAACTTTAGAAAAGGCAGGCTATACCGTGGATGGATTAAAATTTCCCAGCCAAGCTGGGAGGTGTGGCGTTATCATAATAGAAGATAACACCCTTGGATTGTAAGCGAGGAAACCATCTATATGCTGTTACATTTATGGGACTCGTGTATTTTTTGTAGGAAACAACTCCCATAAAAAATTAAGTATTTACTTATTTTAACAAATTGTATTTTATTCAATATTTATTTTTACCCAAACTAGGCAAATTATTCAATCACTCGTTTGCCACTTAAAATAAATACAAAATTAAAAAATACAAAAAATAGATTAATTTAGATTAAATTTCGCTTGTCGTGTAACTCGTGTGTCGATTGCATTACGAATACCTCATTCATTTTTCGTATTTCCTTCATCACCCTGCGATGCATTATCATAATTTTGATTCACGTTGTACCTTCGATTTTCTAAAGGGCAGCGAACCTATTTTTTTCTATTCAAATAGTTCACGGAGCGCCCACACATTCGAAAAAGCATCTCGATCGTTAACACTACAATTTTTTTGCCCGGGCTTGGGCAGCGTTTTCTCCTTTTTCGTAACGGCAAAATATAGTGAATTTTTTCAGAAATTTCACTCACTTTCACACTAGTATAACTTTTGACACGATTGACGAAATAGGAAGCTATCTTCGTGAAAATTGTAGATTGATAGGCCACCTTTCAAACACGCATGATATGTAACACCAAACACCGTCTAATGACAAAAATCTCTCAATACTTTTTTCCCAACCCAATATTTCTGTAAATATTGAAATCCGGTAAATTCTTGAAAAAATTTCTTAATTTTCATCGTATTGAAAATGGTAAAATTTCCGACAAATTTTCTAAAATTGCAATGATTATCAAAAAATTAATTCTTCTATTTTTCAATATTTTCAAAATTTAATTTGAAAATTATATTAAAATTCAGAATTTACAATCAAAATTAAATATTCTGTAAAATTTCGATAACTAATTTCATAGTTTCCAAAAATAATTGAAATTAATTTGAAAATTCAGAAGAATTTCGAATTCTTGAAATATTAAAAGGCATTTCAAAATTAATCGAAAATTTGACAATTTTAAATATTTTTAGGATATTTTTAAGATTTACAATTTTGAATGTTGTAAATCGTTATGGGGTTCGATTTCCTGATATTGCTCAGAAATGTTGTTGTAAATTCTGAGTTTTAAAATTTTCTTCTACTTTTGTTTCAACAGAATAGAGTCTTATTGTCGAAACGTATGCTGGGCAACCTCAGTTTTAAAATTTTGTGTTTTTAAATCGTTTTAAATTGTATAAATAATTAAACAATTAGTGAAAATTGGCTTCAACAATTTTTGAGTCTATTCTTTTCACCCCTTTAAGAAATTTACAAACCGATCGGAAATTTAAATTTGCCGGAATTCCTCTTAATGTTGGTGTCTCAATTTTGAAATTTAGTAAATTGCATCGAAATTCGGTATATCATTTTTGAGAAGTTCATTTGGAAAATTTACATAAACATTTAACATTTTGGAAAAGAAATTTAATATTTTATTTGAAATTTATTAAAATATTTCAAAATTTCAAAATTCAAGTCGAAACTATCGTACCTATATAGTAAATATTTACATAAAAAAATTAAGTAAAACGGGTTTAAATGTTTTAACCTACGAAAGTCAGATGTGTGTGAGTGAAAGTTTTAAAACTATTAAGCCGATGCCTTTTAAAATATCAAATAACATTAAAAAACATTTCAAAATTACATAAAATTAAATAGTCAACCTTCTATTATATTTATAAACCGAATTGTTGTAATTTAAACCTACAAAATTAGTTTTGGTGTTGTCATTAATTTTTTTGCCCGGACACTGCAATAGGACTTACGTTTAAGCCATTTATGTTTTCAACGTCTTTTATTTTTCAAAAATACGATAAACTTCGAAGACTACAATATTAATACTAATTAGTGTGAGTTCGATTTTTCACAAATATGCCGCATTAAAATATCTATCACTAGTACAATATTTAATATCAAAGGTTTTTGAATTTAGCTACGCTTTACATATTTAACACACGTATTTTTCACTGCCCAATTAAACTCTAGTACTTACATATATACAAAATTACATATACAATCTTTCCCTAAGTGTTCCCAAATAATTATATTGTATAAATAAAAAACATTTCTTCCAAAAATTCGACAATGTTAAAAAATGAAATAAATTAAATTTAAAAAAATCATCGAATATTTACGAATTTAAAATAACCAAAAAAATATTATATTTGTGACACAAAATTGTGACATATTAAAAAAAAAACAAATTATCCAATTCATATATCCAATTGAAGCGGAAAACAATTTTAATAGATTTTTATAAAAAATAAATTTTATGGCATAATCAAAAGTATTATAAAAAAAAAAGATAAATGCGAAACATTTGTAATTAATTTTTCGAATGGTATTGTACATAAAAAATTAAATAAATAAATTTAAAATATATTTAGATATAGTGTAAATTGTGTTTCTTTTTCTAGTTGCTAGTGTGCTTGCTTATAAAATTTTAAAACTTGTATTTTTGGTGAAGGAGCCCCCATTAACGACATTAACATTTTGGTACGTTGACCGCAAACGGAAGCGTCCGACTATTTCTGAGCAATATTTGGACATATTTAAATGCAATTCAAGTGAGATTTAATGCCTTTATGTAATTTAACGTTGAGTAAACATAAGGAATCCATCTCTACATTTCAGAAACGAAAGAGCAGAACAAATAGGTGTCGACTATTAACTATATTTAGAAACATTAAAAAACGGTCACAGTACTAACTTTGCCTCGAACTGGACCAATTTTACGGTGGATTGATGAGAAAGGGACCACCGGACTTGGTAAAGAAAAAAATTATCTTCCACAATGATAAATGAAGACACGTCTCCAGATTTGGATGACAAAAGCCATATAGCTTGTAAATTATACTGAGAATATCGTGTCTGTAGGGTCCGCACTATTCTAGATTGTGCGGTGTGAGAGGTACTTACTAAATAAATCTAAAAGGTAATATTTAACATGCTCCAGCCTAAAAGGCGTTCCATTATAATTATCATCAGTCTACTACACAACAGTTGGCGACATTGGATATTAAAAAGTATTATTACGTAAATAGTAAATTAAAATAAAGTAAAAAATCATCGACACATTGAAGAAATAATTCCGTCAAATTTCATCGACTTATATGTATGTGGTGTGAATCAAGAAGCAAATTCGACAGATATGGATAAAAAGTTGGAAGGAGCTTTCAAAATTTACAAAATCGGAGATGAAACCACACGTAACGATGTATTATGTGATAATCTTTACATTCCAGAACTACTGGAGATCGCAGAATACAAATTTCATAACTACGTCCAAAAAGTTGGTGAATCAATCCATTATTATGTAACAACGCTTCGCAAAATGACGATAATCAGCAACATCGGAAATTTTTTAAACACAGCTTTAAGAAATGAAATTGTTTGGTTTAGGACAAAACTGAATTAATGGCAGATTGCTTGAGATAAAGGATCCACTACAGGAAATAATTTAAATCATTGTAGTGATGCAAACAGCTGCAAAATGTTATACCACAAAATAAAGCGATAAATGCAATTTTTCACAGAAAGAAAGGCGCTAAAAAGGTAAACACTTCTACGAATATCAAGGTCGATAATTATTGAATTTTAAGAAAAGTGATGGTCCATCGCCTTTTAATACTAACAAAACTGTGAAGTGTTTTCGATGTGGGAGTGGGGTCCGAATTACTCAAAGTAAATGTCCAGATCGAGTATTTGTAGCGTTTGTAAAAGGCAAGGACATATTCAAAAAGCTTGTTTGAACTGAAATTTGAATACAATCGTGAATGTAAATAACGATATAGATTCTATTAGTGAGATTATTACATAAAATAAAATTTGGGTCTAATTTGCAACTTAACACAATACTCAACACAATCATAAAATCAACCGCCAACCCAGCCTTCAATTCAATCACCAATTTAACCCCAATTCAAGCCCAAACTCAACGCCTAACTCAATCCAGGAAACAATCCCCAAATAATTGGCTAACCGAACCCCTCACTCAACCTCAACGCAAGCTAACTCAACCTCAACTCAACTTCAACTCAACTTAGCTCGAACCAAATCTCGACCCTCTACTCAACTACACACTCAACAGCGAGCTCAAACTCGAAATTAGTTAGATTCGAAAGCTACATGCGTGTTTCAACACAACTCAAATCAACTCAATCTAACCTTACATTAAAGTCTCAGCTCATCCCTAAATTAATTCCCAACTGAACCCCTTCCTCAAATCCACCTCAACTACAACTCAAACCTCCGCATCTACGCCCTCCCGCATCGTTCATTGGCAATACACCGCACTAGTCAGACTCACTCTTTTGTATGGGGTTACGTCTGGTGGCCTGCTTTGGACAAAACTATCAACCTAAAGCTGTTGACGAAAGTTCAGAGAACAATCTCCCTGGTGGGTTAGTGGTGCACTGAGGAGCACATCCACTCAGGCACTCAAGAACTTCTCTTAATCAGTCCAGCAGTGGCAGCTAATCGCGGTAATCGCTTCTGTGCAGTAGACATTTTAGTTCAAATATTGCATTGCACCTTTAACCTTTTTACTGTCTGGTTCTAATTCCAGACGAAACAATCGCTGAGGCACTTTATCCCGATTAAAAATATTGGTAATAGTTCTGCATTGGAAACCTTTTTCAGCGAGAGCAGCTTGTATTTCGTTTGAATCCACGTAACTCTTTAGTTGGTACAATGTTTACCAACTTTGTCAAAATGTTTAATTAACGCTCTATAATCATCAATATTGAGCGATTAACTCGATTGTTTTTGCAAGTTCTCTATTTGATTCTTACCTCAAATAGATTGGTGGCGGCTACTCAGTTTTTGGAGTTTTTTCAGATGGCGCGTCGTCAACAACCAAGCAAGAATACCTATAACGCTAGTTACCTTAGTGATTTTATTTGCGCTTGCACTGACCGCTGATCGAGGGCTTCTCCTTCGTTTTGATCGGACAGTAATATACCGGTCTATTCCCGTTCACTTCCATTTAAATTGCCTGGTAAGATAATTTTTTGAGCATTTAAAATTTGTTGTCGCTTTGGACTATGCACTTTTGTATTTTTATTAATAACTAGCGGAAGCCCGGCGTGCGGTGATGAACAATATTTTTTGTCTTTCCGTTCGGAGAGAAAACGAATAGCGCCGATGGTTTACCTACTCTCGAGCACGCCACGTACAACTGCCCATGGGAAAAACATGGAAATTTAAATTTTATTCCACACACTTCCAAAGATTGGCCTTGCAATTTATTAATCGTCATTGCAAATGCAAGGCGAACAGGAAACTGGACACGCTTAAATTGAAACTGAAAATCGGTTGTAATCAGTGCGGTATTCTTGGAATCAGAACACCGAGCCAATCTTGAGCTGCAAATTATTCGGCGGCTTACCTGGCAAATCCAATGAATTCAGAAATTCAACTGGATAATTGACGACATCATCTGGATCGGTAATTGAATCGATCGACTTAAATGAATGCAATTGGCCAGCGATTTGACTTTGAATTTTTATGTTCAAATCGTCTAGGTCCTTATTTTTCGCTGCCAAAATAGTTCGTTCGCTCAACAAAACATGGTTTTTGTAATGTGCGCCATAATTCGGGAACACTTTCATGATCAAAATTAGGTGGAAACGAAATTAGGCCAGTGGAAGCGTCAACTGGAATTTTTCCATTGCCAATATCTAATAGTTGTGTGACTTTAAGCAAGCGTTTATTTCATCAGCATCTGTTGATCTTGGAATGACTGACGACAGCGTTTGCCGAAAATCGCCGGCCAGTTGAATCATTGTACCTCCAAAGAGGTCCTGATTATTGCGCAAATGTTTCAACGCTCTATTGAGTGCCTCCAGTGCCCGTTTGTGCGCCATCGTACACTCATCCCAAATGATTATTTTGCAATTCTGTAGCAATTTCGCCATTGCTGATTTTTTGGTAGTGTTGCACGTCGGTTCATCTGCCGTTTGCAAATTCAGTGGCAGCCTTAGGGCTGAATGGGCTGTTCGTCTTCCTTCTAACAATGTGGCAGCGATTCCTGATGATGCTATGGCTAGCGCTATTTGACCTTGTGCGCGAATCGAAGCTAAAATCAATGAAATTACGAAATTGACTGCTATCATCAATGTATTATATACGTGGTTCGATTGTATTGCCGTTCTCGTTCAAATTCTCGATTGAATGCATCATGCATGGGGCGATTCGGCGGTGGCATTCCTAATTTGTGTAACATCTTGCCGGACATTATCAGGCACAAATCCTCTATAGAAATCAACGCCTCGTTGTGGATCTCCGTGTTAAATTCAAGTTCAGGACTCGCTGTTGTTGAACGCACTCGATGCAAAATATCTTCAGCCATATTGTCTTTGTATTTGTTCCATAAATGAAGTGGGTTAGATGGAAAATATGTTGAAAGGATGATGGCAAAAAGTGATCTAATTTGATGAGTAGTAGACGAAATAACAGCATCAGCAAGTGTATGATCACAATGAAAGTCATCTTCGAGCAAATGTAAACGCTAGCACGCTTCTCGATATGTTGCGCACAACTCACCGTTGACAATTCGTATAAATTCAAATGAAGTCGGTCCACGAACGCAGGTAAAAACATTCGTCATTGCTCGGATGAATTGTGTAAGTACGCCCCAATCCATCGGTTGAATATACATTCATGTATCCAGGAACAGGCTTTCCCTGGTTCCGACGTTGGCATTTTTTTGATGATGCGTTCCATGTAAAATATCTCGGCATCTCCGAGTAAAGCAGTGTTTTTGCAAATGGATCACTTGCGCATGTCGCGAAGCAACTTGTCAGCGTTGTCGCTGGTGGTCGCTCAGCTCTCTGCGCTGCGTTTGCTACTGTAAAATAAACTCATTGTTCATTCTCCAGGTGCATAGCTAAACGGACCACAGTGAGATAACGTTCGTGAATGGCGAATGAAAAGATTCTCCAAATCGCCTCATTGCTGATGACACATATTCCTATTTGATATTGCGAAACTTCATCGTTGGCATCAGTAGATGCAACGAAAAGCAGCGGCTGTTATCGACTACAACGTCCTCATTCTTTACTTTTAACGTTATAGTTCTGCCGTTTTCCTCTGCAGAGCGACGACGATACAGGGGGTAACCGTCGTTACCCGTGATTGTGTCAGCCAACAATGCACGCGGATAACGTTTGGAGCATTTGTTTTCGATCATACATGGCGATTCCCGGTTGTCATTTCCACATGGTCCATGAATCATATTTGTCGTCACAACTTCATACAACTCTGGATCTGTTTCCTTATCTGGAATTTCTGCGCAAATGATGGCGTAAATTTCATCCGGTCTTATTTTCTCGACCATTCACAGGAAAATATGCGTATGAGGCAGCCCTCTTTTCTGCCACTCCACAGAGTACATCCAACATCGCACATCTCCGAATACATGATACTTCACAATGAAGTACTTTAGCGTATTTAGATTCAGCTTGAATGATTGACCGGATAATAACAGCTGTGTGATTTCGATCCATTTTGCGCTGCAAGTGAAAGTGACGAATAAGTCTGGTCGAAGTCTGGTCGACCGTATTGGCGCACGTAGGTCATTGCATCTTGCGCGTATTCCTGCATGTGCCTAGGACTTCCAACAAACGTCGCTGGATTTTGTATCTCCGATTTTGTGTTCTATAGTCCAGGTGATTTTCAATAAAATTGAATTTTCTACAAAATGTGTAGAAAAATTCGAACGATCCAAATGCCTGTTGGCATGACAATTACAGGTCTCAACGCTTATTGATAGAGGTATCAACCAGGGAATCGGAGCACAATTGCAGATTTTCGATTTTGTAGCTCTGATTTTGTGGTCTATAGTCCAAGTGATTTTCAATAAAATTGAATTTTCTACAAAATGTGTAGAAATATTCTAACGATCCAAATGCCCGTTGACATGACAATTACAGGTCTCAACGCCTATTGATAGAGGTATCAACCATCGGAATCGGAACACAATTGCAGATTTTCGATTTTATAGCTCTGATTTTGTGGTCTATAGTCCAGGTGATTTTCAATAAAATTTAATTTTCTACAAAATGTGTAGAAATATTCGAACGATCCAAATGCCCGTTGACATGACAATTACAGGTCTCAACGCCTATTGATAGAGGTATCAACCATCGGAATCGGAGCACAATTGCAGATTTTCGATTTTGTAGCTCTGATTTTGTGGTCTATAGTCCAGGTGATTTTCAATAAAATTGAATTTTCTACAAAATGTGTAGAATGTTCGAACGATCCAAATGCCCCTTGGCATGAAAATTACATGTTCGCCTGCTGGTCTTTTGTCTGCTTGGATCACTATGTTGTGATCATCCGAAGGCATCATTTCTAGTGCAGTCTTGAACAATGTAACCATTTCATTGTATTTATGTAAGAGTTGTTGTAGTTGTGCAATAATCTCTCGCTTTATCGTACGGCTGATGGCACAACACTGATTGATTTCATCATCAGAATTTCCAAGGAAATAAACCTGAATGAATTTTTGATCATCATTCACTGTCGGCAACAATGCTCCTGCACGATGTTCGATTGAAGTTCTTGGCCTGAAAGCAATGATGCTAGTGGCTCTGGTGGCAGTGCCAATTGTGGTGACCTTTCCGCTTGCACAACATAATACTGGCGGTTCATGTCGAAACCTCAAAGCATTGCAATTTTGACAAACAGTGCTCATGGTTCCGAAGTTGACTCCGCGGCGTAATCGATTGTTGTATTGTCAATTTACGCGGAACCAATTAACTGCGTAACTCGAGGGAAACCTATGTATATAGAGAGATAACGATGGTTATGTACATACATATGTATATCAATATTTCTGTATGGCTAAAACAAATTTACGACTAAATCAATTCATATCGCCACCATATTTGTAAAATAGCCAATAAAAATAAAAGCGAGACCTTTCCAAAACTTAAAGACAGTAAAATCAATCATCTTAAATACAACCCATTACATATCTTTCATCCCATTTAACTTTCCCTACTGTAAACACAAAATTTTTTTTGTTTTTTTTTGGTTAATGAATCGATAAAAATGATTGTGTTGTACTAAACAAATATGACCCGCAGCATCTAATTTATCTCTAATATTTATTTCTAGATATTTCTAAAAATTACATTAGGAATTGTGTGTGTAGTTTGTCTCTCAGTAGATTTGACTTTAACACAAACGGCATCGAGTCGAATCAATATATTACAGTTATAAATCAAATTCCACATTATTTAATTTAGTGTTAGAGATAAAATGGTTTCGAGATATATTAAAACTTCACATATGGTCATCTTCTATAGCACAATGCCAGCACATATTAGTTAGTACAAAGCGAATATGAAAAATTCAAGTCACATTCAAAGTTAAGAATTTATTGCAAGATTGATGCCGCTTAATCAGCTTAGTTTTTAATGTTGTGGTTGTTGAAGCAGCTGAACGATGAAATATTGCAGTGTCTAGACTTGTGAAATGTTTGCTGGATAAATGTTTAATATTAAAACCGCAACATCATAAAGTTGAATATTCATCCTTCGTTTCATGACATCATGACATTCGACGACAAATCGCTTTGTTACTTTGTATTCTATATACCACTAAATTCGACTAAATTGGGGTGGGAGAACCTATAAGAGGAATGAGATTTTTCTAAACAAATTGGTTTTTGTTTTCGGCCAATGCAATAATAGTTATTCTTATGTTACAAGGGCGGTAAATGTATTGTTACAGTACGATGTTTATCCAAAATTACGAAACAAGTAGAAAGTGACCCGCGCAAAGTTTTATTTCATACTATCTAAGGGGCATTAATTCTATTTTTTTTTTTAGATTTAAAGCAAATGTAAAGCAAAAATATCAATTCAAATTCCATTGCTTGTACTTTAAATGAAAACTTGCTTGTATGGCTTTTAATAAAGCGAAATCTAAACAACTTTACATGAAATATTCATTCGATTAGGAAGGCCTGATCACTGCTGAGAAATCGATCCTGAAACAATTAGCTCACAGAATCAAGTCTTGGTCTTCTCTAAAAATATGCTAAAAATATCCATGGAATACCTTAATACGATGACATCCGAGAGCAAATAAAATTGTCGGGGTAATACCATTAACACCAAATCCCGACCACTTTGAATTGTTGCTATGTATCAACAAACAATTCATACATAAAACTTAACTGTAAAAACGAGTCAGACATTTTTACTTTGGGCACTGCTGCCCTATGGTGCATCAAAAGTTGCGATAGTGTATTTCTAATGGCAAGCCTCTGGTTCTGATATAGATTATAAACCTTTGGACAAAATAAATCTACTCAAAATAATCTATAAGGGCGTTTTTGGCCATTGAAAAGGCTCATTTGGATAATTTCTTGTACAAACGAATTCATGAAAAAGTTAAACGAAATAGAGAGGTTATGTTCAGTAAACCGGAAAACTCTCAGACCATGACACGAAACTTCGGTGCTTCACGAAGTAGCCAAATTCGAAATAGATAATCCTGAGTTATCTAACGATCTCTATTTTTTCGTTGTGGACCAAAGTAATACGTTAAAAGAAATTTTAATTGAATAATAGTCTTAAATGCCAACATACACGATATTGAAACGTATTCCGAATTAGCTGATTTATTTTCGTTCGAGGTAAAGGAAATTTATCGCCAACCATCGGTTCTTATTCATCATA
Source organism: Tipula vernalis (assembly GCA_958295665.1). Taxonomy (NCBI): domain Eukaryota; kingdom Metazoa; phylum Arthropoda; class Insecta; order Diptera; family Tipulidae; genus Tipula; species Tipula vernalis. The sequence continues at coordinate 65,794,997 of OY282560.1, read as the reverse complement.
CGTACAAAATTAGGATAAAAATGTAATGCAGACTTCGAATTTAAAAACGAGATAACGTTAGCAGATGAAATAAACCCAGTACGCTGCCAGAAATGTCTAAAAGTAAACCGGAAATATTTGGTAGAGAAATTCAAAAAAAAAGTACAAAGAATTACGATTAAACTTACTTATAACACGAGGATGATTTGGCGTCTACTGAAGGGGGGGGGGGATCAAAGTTGAGTAGAGTAATCTACCAGTTCCGTAACCTTTCGGTGGGATGCACATTACGCGAGCTGTTCTGGTCATGTTTTAGGCAGCTGGCGTGATGGGTACAATTGTGGAAGGGGTAACCTGGTCACAATTCGCAAGTATACGTACTGCCTCCTCATGGCAATCACCGGTAACTGAGGCCGTTTGGTACTTTTGACCATTTGGCACAGGCTAAAGTACGGCGCTAAAGGAGAAATCCTTGATAAAAAAACCCTAATCTAAGGTGGAACAGCATATGCCGATGGATGAATGGCTGATAGGTTAATCAGTCCAAAGTATGCGGACTCTGGATACCAGGCGCCCTCCAGTTTTATTTAGCCTTCCTGTGGTAAAGCTGGGTGTCCCGCAGGCGACTTTCTTTTCCTAGCAACTCGTGGGAACAACATGTTAAGACCAGTAAATAAAAATAAGGATGGTGACGCTCCTAATGCGTCACTCAACAGCGATACTTCCGCGGTGGTTTTCGAGGACCTCGGCTCTCTTTCCGCTGTGTGATTCTCGATGAGTGGTCCATCGGATTGGGAGCTCCGTTCGGGGCTTGAGAAATTAGGTCTCAACTCCGACATGGACACCTCAGGAGATGAGAACTCGGCCCCCGGAAGTGGGGGTATCTCCTCTGTGAAAGCAGGGGAGAGTATAGACGTCGGGGAGGACCCGAAAGGTAATGTTAGCGGTATAAGAGGCTTCTTGCTGAGAGCAAACCGCCCGGAAGCGAGACAAGGCTTCTGGCGGTGCGGTCACAAAGGGAGTCTTGTGCTCCCGCAGAGGTCCCACCGTCAAAGAGAACCCGCTCGGATGAGGGTACTCCACCGGCACAAAAAAAGGGCAGGGGAGAAGAATCTGTCCCGACGGTCTCGGGTTCTGCGGTCCGGTCTGGACTTACCTTCAGGCAGGCTGCGGAGTCGGAGATCGTTCAGATCTTGCCCTCTGGTTTTCCTGAGGTTGTCCTCACCGGAGAGCAGCTTAAGGCTGTCTAAGAGGGCATCCTAGATAAGGTGCTAGAGCAAGAGGCCAAGGAGCTTAAACCTAAGTTCCTTGGCAGCCAGCTTCGGCCTGGTTGGCTGGTACTAACCTGTGCTGACCGGGCCACTGTTCAGTGGCTCAGGGAGGCCATCGTGGACGAGGCGGAAAACCTGCCTCGAGCCAGGATTGTGTTCGGCACCTTCCCAAATAGTGCTGAATTGCCCACGGAGAAGCTTTTTAGTTTTATCAAACCCAAAACGAGGGCATGCAGGCGATCAACTGGAGAGTGATCAGGAGAGAGGCGAAATGTTCTTCGGCCTTTTGCACCTTCTCTATGGACCACTCTTCAGTTGAGAAGCTCAATCGGGTTGGCTTTAAGGTCAACTATAAGTTTGGGACTGTCGAATTGCATCCCAAGGGTGGTCAGGGTGGTGCTAAACCGGCTTCTGTCGGCGGAACCCAAGTGGTCAAGCCTGTGGAAGCTACGGTAGCGGCACCTGTAGCTAAGGCCACCGTGGTGGCTGCCCTCTCCAGGAGACAGGTGAAGAGAAGGCGGGAAAGAGAGAGGAAGGCGTCAGGGGTTCCACGGGGGAAGGCCTCACAAGGGCTTCCCCCGCGAAAGCCACTGGTGAGGCCTGGAGGCTCCCAGGCAGCGGGGGCCAGCAGAACGTCGATGGAGGACACTGGTCAGCCATCGGCCAGACAAAAAAAGCATGCGGGTGGTGGCGGTGCTGAAAAGGAGGCTGAGCAGGGCCTTCAGAAGAGGCCTTCGAAAAAATGAAGGCATACATCGCCTGTCTGCAGATAAACCTGCATTATGCAAAGTCGTCTTCGGACGTCCTTTGTCGTAGGTTTATTTGCCAAAACATTGGCATGGCTCTAATCCAGGAGCCATGGGTGATAGGTAACCAGATTAGAGGTATACCAAATGAAGTGGGTAAGTTAATTTATCTTAACGGAACTCAGAGTCCAAGAGCGGCTATTTTGACCAGTTCGAAAACTAATTTTATACCCATTTCAGAGTTCATCTCCAGGGACTTGGTTGCAGTAATGGTGGAGGTTCTGGGTGAAAGAGGCAAACAGGAGGCTGTAATGGCCTCCGCCTACTTTCCTGGAGACTCAGAGTTAATACCTCCACTTGAAGTTAGGCGGCTCATAGCTCATTGCAAACGCAATGGGCTGGCCTACCTGATAGGATGCGATGCAAACGAGCACCACACGGTGTGGGGTAGCACGGACATCAATAACAGGGGTGAGTACCTTTTCGAATTTCTGATCTCAAATAATGTAGACATTGTCAATAGGGGAAGAAACCTACTTTTATAAATTCGATTAGGCAAGAGGTCCTAGATTTGACACTTGCTAGTCCGCATTTCAGCGACTTGGTCACAAACTGGCATGTGTCTGAAGAGGCCTCATTATCGGATCACTTGCACATCAGATTCGATTTGGCGGCTGAGACCATGCAGCGGCAGGAAATCAGAATTCCAAAACTGACCGACTGGGACTCTTATAGAGTCTCACTCGAATCAGAAATGCCCTCGGTTGTGGGGAACATAGAGTCTCCCGAGGGTTTGGAAATCTGTTTGACCAGCTGCATAATTCTATACACTTGGCTTACGAGAACAGCTGCCCGGTTAAGCGAAGAGAGTTCACAAATATGGTCCCTTGGTGGAACGGGACGTTGGGTAAACTGAGGAAAAAATCGAGAAGATTATTCAACAAGGCTTAACGCACCGGTGAATGGGGCGAGTATAAGATGGCCTTGACGGAATATAATCTCGAACTAATAAGATCCATGAGGGCTACCTGGAGGAATTTCTGTGAGGGAATCAATGAATTGCCCTCTGCAGCTCGTCTCCAGAAAGTCCTTTCCAGGGATCATTCAAATGCTTTAGGACTTCTCCAGAAGCAAGATGGAAGGTTCACTGAAAACCGGAAGGAAACCTTAGAGGTACTGCTAGAGACCCACTTTCCGGATTCATTAGTGGTAGGAGCCCAAGAGGACTCGCATGATCCCTCAAGTAAGGTGGCATATGCGCCTCACAGTAGGATCTGGAGTCTCTCTGGGAAAATTTTCACACCCAGCAAGGTGCGATGGGCTATTTGGGTCTTTCAAACCTTTCAAATCCACTGGAAGAGATGGTATCTTTCCAGCTTTACTTCAAAAAGGTATCGAGGAAATACTCCCCAGCTTGATCCAGATGTTTCGGGCAAGTTATGCTTTTAACTATATTCCGAAACTGTGGAGGAAAGTAAATGTGGTCTTTATACCAAAGGGGGGAGGTCTGGACGAACACCCAGGCCAGGGCATATTGGCCAATTAGCCTCACATCGTTTTTATTAAAGACGATGGAAAAAATCCTGGACTATCAAATAAGAAGTGAGGTCCTTGGAAAGAATCCGCTGCATCGGGACCAGTTTGCGTATCAAACTGGTAAATCCACTATGATGGCCCTTAGCGGTCTAGTCACGAGGATTCAAAAAGCAGTGACATATAAAGAAATTGCCCTTTGTGCCTTTGTGGACATTGAGGGGGCGTTTGATAATACCTCCTATGGATCAATAGAGAGGGCAGCAATGGGAAAAAGGGTTCAGCTTTCTACAATTAGGTGGATCCGTTCCATGCTGCAACATCGTGAGATTACTGCCAGACTAGGTGGCGAGTCAGTAACCATCAGGGCCGTAAAGGGGTGCCCCCAAGGATGCGTACTATCTCCTCTTTTGTGGTCATTGGTTATTGACGGACTACTGGTCCTTCTGAGTAGCCATGGGTTTGATGTCCAGGGCTATGCGGATGATGTGGCTATCGTTATCAGAGGCAAGTTTGATGAGGTCATTTCTGATCGCATACAAAATGCACTCAATATAATATGGCAGTGGTGTTACCAGGAAGTACTCAGTGTCAATCCAAACAAAACTGTCATTGTTCCTTTTATGAGGAGGAAAAGCTTGCGCTTACAGCTCTCTCGGAAAACGCTACTACTGTTCCTTTTTCCAGCGAGGTTAAATATCTAGGGATTATCCTAGATCAATAACTGAACTGAAACCAACATTTGTTGAAAGTTCAAAATAGAGCCACCAAGGCTTTCTGGGCCTGTCAAAGACTCTATGGGCGTACTTGGGGACTACAACCAAAAATAATCTACTGGTCATTTCTTACAATCATTAGGCCTATGGTCACCTATGCATCGGTTGTATAGTGGCCTAAAACTGAGCAGGAGGCCACGCAAACCTTATTGAATAAGGTTCAGCGTGTAGCCTGCATCGGTGTTACGGGCTCAATCAAATCATGTCCAACCGCGGCGGTGGAAACACTTCTAGGACTGACATCGTTACACCTGCATATTAAAAAGGATGCTGCAATTATGGCCCTGGAAATGCAGGCGGAAGGAAATATCAAACCAGGCAATATGGTGGGTCATCTGTAGATCCTTAAGGAATTTAAAAGAAGAGACAGACCCTACCATAGGAATGCCTTCCGACTGTATGCCAGCTAAACTGGACTTCCACAAACCATTCTGTGTTAGGTTACCTGACCGGGATGTGTGGAGGGCAGGTGGACCATCATTTGAGCTAGGGTCCATGGTATGGTTTACAGATGGATCAAAAACGGAAGATGGAGCGGGGATAGGAATACACGGGAGTGGCACTACCCTCTCGAAGTCGTTGGGTACCAATGCTACCGTTTTTCAAGCAGAAGTACATGCTATAGAACTTTGCGCTAGGATAGGCATAGGAAAAGGCCTAAACGATGCAAAGATTTATATTGTATCAGACAGCCAATCGGCCTTAAAAGCTCTTAGGTCTTGTACCGTTGAGTCAAGGCAGGTATGGGATTGTCTGAAGGTTATTAAACATCTGGCAGGCTCAAATAAGGTAACACTTATGTGGGTGCCAGGTCATACTGGAATCGAAGGAAATGAGGCAGCTGATGGCCTCGCCCGTGAGGGTTCTGCCTCCCAATTTATTGAACCAGAACCCTTCTGCGGCGTCACTAAGGGACACCTTAGAGCAGCGGTAAAACGCTGGGAGGATGTTCAAAAGTCCTCCTACTGGCACAGAATTCCAGGTTTACGATAGGCGAAGAAATTTATATCACCTTCGTCTGTCAGGGTTAAGGAGTGTCTTGAACTTTGGAAACCTGAGTTGAGGCTGCTTGCTGGCTTCCTCACAGGTCATGTCCCCTTAAGATATCACCTTAAGAAGATGGGCCTAAGTACGACAGATAGATGCCGCTTCTGCGATCTGGAAGCGGAATCAGCGGAACAAGCCGTTCTCGAGACACCATGGGTGATAGAGACAGACATCCAGACACCCAGATAGAAGGACGAATATTTTTTTATGCTTTTCAAAAGGGCTTTCAAAACGTCAAACTCAACGCCCAACTCAATCCTCAAACCTGTATATTATCCTGGTTCAAAGATTGAGTTGGGCATAGAGTTTGCGGTTGGTTGAGTATTGTTCCATTTGTGGGTTGATTTGCGGGTTGATAGTTGGGGGTTGGTTATGGTTTAATGATCAATTAAGCTGGGGATTTATTTGTGTGTTGAATTGACGTTGAATTAAAGTTAGCTTGAGTTAGCTTCATGTAGGTACAATGTAGTTTTGGTAGTTGAGTTGGGCGTGTATTTAGGGTTCATTTAGGGGTTAGGTTGCAAGTTAAGATTGGGGTTGAGTTGGACACAGTGGTTAAATTAGGAATTTATTTAGGCTTATGCGAGGGTTGAGTTGGAAGTTAGTTTGAGTTGAGTTAATGTACGAATGTAGTTTTTTAAATCGCACTGATTGGAGGATTAAGTTAGAGATTGAAATTATCTGGGTAGAATTGTGGGTTGAGTTGGAAATTGAGGGCTGTTTTTTGGGGGGGGATTGAGTAGGGCGTTGAGTTCCGGGTTAGTTGAAGGCTGCAGTTTTGGTAGAGTTGGGATTGATTAGGGTTGGGGTTCATTCTGCTGTTCAGTTGGGAATTTATTTGGGAGTTGAATTGAGATTTAAGTTGGAAGGTAGCTTCACTTAGGGTGAGGCGTAAGGTAGCGGTCCACTAGAGCCAGCATAGACACAAAACTGGTCCGTTTATTCTCCAACTAATTGATACTATTTTGAGCTATCAGCAAAACGCTGGATACTCCTGACGTCCATCCTGCTGCGGTCCATCAGGCCATTGAAAAGGAATGCCCCTAGAAACTTTAGTCTGTTTTGTTCCAGACGAAAGCAGGTGCAAAGAAGATGAAGTACTGTCTCTCCTCCTCTTCGTCGTCGCAACTACGACAGTAGTCATTTGAGAAGAAACCGAGTTTACTCACATGTCTTCCTGTGAGACAGTGCCCTGTAATCACTCCAACAACCACACTGATCTGATTCCGCTGAAGTGAAATCAGCTGTTTGGATCTCGCTGAGTCCAACTTTGGCCAGACCTCGCAGCCCCGACTTTCCCATCCCGTTTTGAACTATCAGTGAACAAGTTTATAATTCCTGGTTCCAAAACTGCATCCATCATACAGTCCTTTCTGGATGGGATCCTAGTTTGAAACTTTGCGTCAAAAGATAGTGACGGGACAGTATAGTCGGTGGTTTTGGGGATCCCTTTGTTGCACAATATAGATGAGTGCCCTGTATTGTTACAGGTCCACATTGCGATGGATTTCGGTCGTATGACAGTAAAAGCTGCCAACTGTTTTCCCAAGATATCTAGAGGAGTCAAAAATAACAGAGTCTCCAGTATTAAAAAACTACGAACTTACGAAATATGAGAAAGAAACCTTCCGATAATTTTGTAAATTATAATTCGGCTTGAATGCTTTAAAGATTTGAATTTGTTGGTATATTTACTACTTGTTTGAAAATTACTATAAATTAAATTACTTTATTCTGGTACTCTGGCAATTTATTTTGTTTCTCTTACGTTATTCCATAACCAAGTCAAGGCCCCGTAGTGGTGTTCTAATAATTCTTTAAAACAATAATTTCAACAAATATGTTTGCCGGTGTATAAGAAATCTTCTCGCACACAACAAATAATTATTACACCTGAAGGAGAGATAAAAAACTTAACCAATAAAATTCGCGGAAAATTATTGTTCACGTCGCTTATATCACGCGACACATTAAAATAATATCGCCCGTTTACAATTCCCTATCCCAACCAAGTTAAATCATAAATTTGTATTAAGTGCGTACCGCTTTGCCATTCTTCTCAACATATATTTAATTAGCGGATAATTTAAATTTTTTTTTTGTAATCCCTCACCCGTGTGATGTATTTATCCTGGTGTATGCTTACGTACGCAATTTTTAGTTTATTTCATAATTTTTATGTACCAATTCATGTAGTTTTTTCAATCGAATATTGGTGATGCGTCAATTATAAATTTTGATGGTATTTAACAAATTTTATGCGGTCTTATATGGAGGAATTCTTCAAGTCAATGTCTCATGCTCATTAGTATTTTGCTTGCGTACAAATTTATTGATTCTTTTTTATTGAATGCTTTGTTGTGCGTTGCGTCGACCACCAAAATACATAAAATTATGTTCTTCAAAAGAAATTTTGAAATTTTTCTACAGCTTTCAAAATCGTAAAATTTTTATCGATTTTATCTGCGGATGCGAGACTATGTGTATACTCGTAACAATATTCAAGATTGCTCTGTAAGAAGCGCTTTTAATTACTTTATTTTAAATTAGAAGTGCCCTAAAAAAATTGTTTATGTCTTTTGGTGGTAATAAAATTCATTAACCGCATAACGTTATTAAATTTTTTTTTGATTTGCTTTTTTTATGTTTGTGTCTTCCGTGCGTACAATTAATCAAATTTTTTCCCTTCACAATCTTATAGTACAAAGGACAGCACAAGCTGAGCATTAGTTCAATTTGTTCGTTCCTCAGCTTGAGCGGAATATATTTGTGGCTTAATAGTTCTTACCAAGTAAAAATACACTTTACTGTTCACCTCCTGATCACTAAACTTCCAAGTCAAAATGTCTGTTTCTCTTGCTGTTGTTAGTACCGCGCAATCTTTAGCCCTGTGGCTCATACGAACAATTGGAGCTTACAAATTATTTTATTATCATAAACAGTAGGTATTGGATGGTGAATTACAATAATAAGATTCATGCTTGCCATCAGTTAGTGTTGGTCGCAATGCAACGTTGTTGTCAGGTAATCCATTATAGGTTGTTGTTCTGTTGTAGGGTTCGCTAATGGTTCAAATACATTTTTTTCTTTTGTTAAAAGCGACAGCTTTAGCTCGAAAACAATAAATTGTCCACAGATCCTGCCTCTATAGGACATGATTTGATACAAGATCACAAATTGGTCAGGATCTTGATGTCCAGGCAGTAAGACGTCTAGAGGCATGTGCAGTGGGTTGAATTGCATAGTCTATGCATCGCCAAAGCTGTGAACCTATTGCCCTTATTAAAGTCGTTTATGGTCTCTGCCAGTATTTTTTTTAGTACGTTGATGGTAGTGTCGGAGGTAGAAGTGTTTTTATGAGCTGTACTAAGTACTTTTCATTTATTTTACTTTTTCTTGTTGGTAACGTTCAGCATCACGCCTATCGAGCATTCCAAATTGCACCCGCTATATTTCCGCACCTCCTTTTCGTCTGCTAAGTATCTCATTTCTTGATTTTCACTAAGCAAACATTATGACTAGGCTTAGGATTCTTAGTTAAAAAAATATTTTTTTTGGGAAGTCCAAACCAAAAATTGGTTGGATAGTTATTCTTTTTACAAGGAATAAAAGCGAATGAGCTATATATTTTACCACATATTTTTAAATATTTTTGCATAATCAAATATTTTTACATATTTCCACTTATTTTACGTTTTACCATAATATATCTTATGGTTTATTCCAAATATTTTTAATTTTTCTTCAAGAATAACGTAATTCGACTTTCATATAGCTTAAAATTTGATAAATCAAAAATATTTTATAAGCTAAATTTTAAATTTTGGTCAAAAAATATAAGTAGAATAATTAGGCAAAATTTTAAATTTAACTTACAAATGAAAAAATTCAGAATTCTAACATATGTTTGTGAATTTCAACATATCGAATATAAAATCAGAATTTTGAGCAAAAATCTGAAATAGAATTTGAATTCCCAAATGTAATTGAATAAATTCTTGAGTAGGAACTTAAATTGGATTTAAAAATTGAATTAGAATTGCAAACTAGATTTGAACAACATCTTGTGTTTAATATGAATCAAAAGCTAATTGTAGTTTTCAGCAGAAATTTAGTTATAAATAAAGTTTGAATTCCAATATTTAAATAAAAATTCCAACCAGTGTTTGACTAAATATTGAGTGGATTTAAAAAAAACCTCAAGTTTTAAATCCATAAATTTTCAGTTTGAATTTAAACAGATACAATATTGAGTTACAATTCGAACTACGACACCAACAACATTTTGAGTGAAATTTAACATAGAAAGTAACAAAATTTCTGGATTAAACTACATATTCGTCTAGGTATTGAGCAAAAATTTGAGTGTAAATTTGTTGTGCCAAACTAGATTTAAACATAATATAAATAAGAATTTAATTGCAATACAAGATTTCATCTCAAACAACCAACAAAATTTCTTTTGAATTCAGTTTAGAAATTTGAATCGGAAATTTTGAGTGAAATTTGAATTAGGAATTTAAATTTAAAAAAATTTGTTTTGGCAAACCAAATAAAATCTTTGATATAAATTATATATAGAAATTGAGTTACAACTCGAAATATAGTTTACATTGTACAATAGATGTACTGAGTGGGTTTTCAATTAGAAAACAAAAATATAAGAACAAATTAGATGGAGCAAAGAATAGACACATATGCCAAGCGAAACCCAAAATACATATTTTGAAACCACTTTAAATTGCATCAAAAATTAGACTGGAAAAGAAAATAGTTTTAATGTATTCGAATAAAACCTTGGATGCATCCAGAATAAAATTAGATTACAATTCCAGCTGGATTTGTGACATTTTATTCCAAAATTAAGTTAAACTTCCGCACTGTACTCGAATGTTGATTGTAATTTTGATCACGCTCATTGAATTAAATTGAAATAAAAACTTGAGTGAAATTTAAAATTTTAACAAATATTTATTTTACTAATTGATTATTGTAATGTTCTTTTTAATATGTTGGTGGTATTCAGACTAGTAATCTAGTTAAATATCCAAATTGGATTCGAAAAAAATTAAGATTTTTAGTCAGAAATTTACTACCAAACTGTTTTCAAAGTTGAACAAAATGATAAATGGAACTTTGAACATAAATCTAGTCTAAATTAGTCAACTGCATTCAACAAAGAAGAAACTGATTAAGATAACGAAATTTTAAATAGAGAAAATTGGCTTGAATTCTAAACTCGATATAAAGAGTTTGAGTTAAATTTTAAGTATAGAAATTATCTTCTTTATATTGCATTTGAGAAACTCGATTTCAACAAATTTTTTAGTTCAACTAGAAAATCAGGAATCGAGCAAAAAATCTGAATGGTTCTGGTTTTATAATAGAAGCATTTTAATTTTAAACCGTAATTGAATAAAATCTTAAGTAAGAATTTACATTAGCAATAGAGTTTAAATTACAAGTAATTGAAGCAAATACAAGAGCTTAAATTAGCTTAAAATTTGAATTTGGAATCTGGACTGCCTTTAGTAACAGTTTCAGTGAATTTTAAAATTTGGTTAAAATTATTCGAGCAAAATTTTTGTTTTAGAACGGGGTAAAACAAGATTTGAACAAAGTTAGGACTAAGAATTCAATTTCAATTTAATCGACAGTTTGAGCTAGAATTTGGTTGCAATTTAATTAAAGAATATTTAAAAATTGGGTTTGAATTCGAAATTTAATTAACACAAAATTCTGGTTGCAATTAAGCTAAAAATTTTATGATATTTTGTTTACAAATTAAGTAAAAATTCCAACCTAGATTTGTCTAAATGTGCTTGAATAGAAATTTGGAGTACAACTTCAGCTTTGGTTGCAAGTGCATTTAAGAAAAATTCCAGTGTTATTAGAAATGCTGTGTTAGAGTCGAAGTTAAAATTCTAATTTGCGTCAAAAGGTTTGTTAAATTTGTATCTAAATTTTGAGCAGAAATCTGAGTAAGTATCGAAGTATAGTAATTTGGACTTAGCAAAAACATAACTGTAATGTAGTTTTAGTTTAAAAGCTAAGTTTGTATTTCGAATTGGACTGGCAAGAGAAAAATTAAAGATTAAGTTACAATTATAAAATAGTAAAATTCTGGAAAAAGTTGTTCCAAACACCATTTCACTCGATTTGAGATGTGTAATATCCTTGACACATTGCGATTTAATAAAACCGATTTAGTGAATTTTTCGAGATTATTCGCAGTGTGTCAACCTCGATTTAGCTAATCCCTTTGTTTTTGCATAGAATACTTAAACTAGTTTATCTAAATCGGATTTATTAAACCACAGTCTGTCTTGGGTATAAGTTTGATATTCCAAACAAAATTTTAATGAAATTAGTAAAAATTGCAATACGAAACAATAATTGCAATAAAACAACAAAATCATTTAGTATCAGCACGATGTATAAAAGAATTTGAATTTCAAACAGTAATTGAAATCTTGATGGCAACTTAAATTAAAAATTGAGTTTGAATTACAATTTGAGTTGAGCAAAAAATATGAGCTTTTATTTTAGTATCAATGGTTACGGTGTTCTTTTGAAATAAGTATCGCTTACTAGTCCAAATTTTTAAGTATATGGATGAATGGTGGAACCATTTTTGGCTACTTCTCCAGCACATTGTATCCCAGGAAAGTTAGTTATCCAACCTTATAGCCAAGAACTTAATGCTTTTTAGTTAATGAGTTAATTGAAATCATCTTAAGATAAGGTCCAGTTCTGGTTTTCTTTTCAAAATTTTACCACATTTTTTTCATTTTAATCACATATTTTATCACATATTTTGCAATTTTAGTTACATGGTTTAGGAACATATTTTTGATTTTTTAGAACCTAAAAATCCTAAGCCTAATTATGACCCATACTGTTTAAGCATAGCTGGTCCAAATTTCTTACCCAGGTTCGAAGCATATTCGGCTCTATATTGAGCATTGTCAGATTAAAATAAGCGATGATTTTCCATTAATTATTAATTATTCGTCTGTTTCTAATTTGCTCGAAGTAGATTCACGGTTCATCAGAAAAATTGGTTTACTTATAAGAAACGGCGTTCATTACGGTTCCATCAGGGATTCTTGGCATTATGTTATGTAAGTAAAACATAAGGATTGGTAGCAGTTTGACGCTGGAGGTTGTACAGGTATACATACCTGCATGCTTCGAGCTACCTTCTGTGGTAATCACCACAGTAATGGGAAGAGGGCTTATCTTCGTAATAGGTCGCATAAGTTGTGGTGCTACTGCTGTTTCTGCTCGTAACTACTCTAGTTAAATTCGAGGTGTGATTCGATAATATGCCCAAGATGCCACCTTGTAAGTGGTATATTGTTAGAGTTCCACTTGCCGCACCTTGCTAGATAGAAGAAGTCTTGAATAATAAGTTTGCTTCTGGAGCAGCAATTAACAAGTTTCCTATTAAAAAGTGGCCGGGCATGTGTTTTATATCATTTGGATCTGCTGATATTGGTGGTAGGTACTTCATGGATTTTACTACTGCCTCCCAAAGCCATCTGAAATGTGGTGCTGAAAGTGTTATAAAATATCCACTGAGCTCCGACGAAGTTTCTTCCATTATCAGAGCAGAAGTGCTGACACAGGCCTTTGTAAGGTAATAAACCTTTTGAATGTTGCTAGACAAGCGATTGAAGTTTGGTCTAAGTGTATTGCTTTTGTTGAAAAGCATAAAATACCGCTTTATATCCTTTGTCGTATTTCGTACCTCCACCCTTTGGTACTCTCGAAAGGGCGAAAGGGGACTATCATTTCTTTAACTAAATCTGCCATCAGTTGTAGCCTAACATTTTACGCATTTATTGATTTCCGAGCGCCCTCTTTGTTTGCTGTTTATAAACCAATAAATTCTTCGGAAATAGGCAAGGGTTAGGTGAGTTTCTCAATGAAATGTTCGTAGATGTGCGTCTGCAATCAGTAACTTCGTTAAAAGATGTTTGGGTGGCAGAAGAATCGAATGTTTGATATCGAAATCTAACTCGCTGTTTGTTATGCGACCTCCTACTCGAAGTATTCCTTTCTCATCAATGAATGGTTTAAGTGACAGGATGTTGCTTTTTATTGAAACTGATCCATCTCTGCATATATGCATCTAATAAAACATCCAAAATAGCCGATGAGATGTTGCGGAAAATTTTATTTACATCAGAGATCCTGTTTAGTAGCTGCCCAAACGGGTTTATGCTTGCAGAGCTTATGATTGAAAATACCTGTATCAATTCAAGAACTATATTGTCGTTGAACGAAGTCTGTATTGGCCAGTTTTGACTTGTTAATCTTGGCCATAAAGGGCCAGTCCACCATTAGGTTGAATGCACTTCTGTAGATGCATAATCACACACAAGTTTGCCACTGTCCGAAAGTAGGCTCCGTTTGGTAGGGTTCTTGTTTTATGAAATCGGTGATGATATGCGAAATTTGAAGCTGTCTGTCACTGGATTCCAATGTAGACCAAAAGTTTTGATTTTGTCACCGAGTTTGAATTCATTGAAATCCTGTTATTTCTCGGTTTTGTTTCTTAGATTAGTCGTTGAACTTGCTTCTTTGAATGCAGCATTGTTCATAAGCTGTTGGTGTTTTAACGCCAGTTCCGTATTTTTAGCAAGGCACTTTTAAACTTTCAGTAGCCGAGCAGTAGTTGTTTTCTTTGAACAACCTAAAGGTTTAGACGCCAATTGCTCGATGTTGAAGGGAATTCTTTCTTTGTGTCTTCTATTGGCTTGGCGCGAATGTCCTTTATTCTAGGTTTCCTCACATTCAGTTTCTTATTTTGTGAATTCCCTTTTTATCTTTTTATCCACTTCTTCAAGCTTGCAGAATTTTTTTGGCCACCAGTCGATCTCTGCTGTCGTTACGACATCACGAGTCATTACCATGTTTACCTCGGAAATTGTGTTACCGGTGACGATTCATCCTAATTTAGTTTGTTATACAATTGAGTCATTTGTTTGACTTTCAGCAGATTCAGCATTATTATTTGACCGTAGTAATTAGCTCCTAAAAGTATATAGATTGAACCAGCTTCATGATAGGTCGGATCTTGTAAGTTGTCTTGGTTGGAGCTTCAGGCTTCCTTCCTGGCTCCTTTTGTGAATATCGTAGAGTACACTACGATTAAACTGTGATGAACTCGTGATACTTCCGGAGACATTTTCTGCATAAAGCTTTCGCACCTTGCTTGGAATTTTTTGCAGCTGGTAATTTAATGATCACCTCTACATAGACCCGGTTGGAGATGGATCAGTCATTACAACATGTGTTCTCCTCTTAGAGTTGGTTTCTGGATCCTTTTTCTTGTTGAACTTTTCTCTAACGATTGGATATTGGAACCAATGTCAAGTGCGGCAATGTTAGCTAAAATTAAATTAAAACTTTACCTAGTTGTTAGAAAAAGATAGCAGATCTACATTGGCTTTTCTTGGTTCGGTTGATGATATCCCTGAAAATGGATGACTTCGGGTTTTATTCTGGAATTCTTTCAAAAGAATCCCAACTGGCCATGCAATTGAATTCATCAGCTTTTCAAACTCGGCATCCGAGGCTCTTACCAGATGACAATAAAAAGCCTAAATGGTATGGCCCAAAAATTCTGCAAGATGTGATTGGATCTATTTTAAATTTGGAACTATTCATAGAATCGTCTTAATATCTCAGATACAAAATTTTAAAAAATTACATCAACAAATGTGTGTGTTCCATTTGGTGCTGGAAGCAGAAAAAATTGGCAATCGTCCATATCAATACCAGTAGTATGAGTATAGTGTTCCAAAATATTTCTTGCCGTTGGGCCATGCTTTAATTTACAAATTCTGATCCTAGCCCAACCTTACTGCCGAAAAAATCCCCAGGCCATAAAATAATAGATTTTATATTAGGAACTATTTATAGTATCCATAAAATATTTCAGATATAAAATTTCACAAAAATCCACCAACAAATCGACGGCTTAATCCGCAGAAAAGCCAACTCTAAGAGTGTTTCTTTTTCAGTAGCATTATAAAACTGTGTAATTTACTCGATATGAGTGCGAGCAGTTTCAAGCCTTTTAGCTGCGATTTTGAATTGGTCGCTTATTCAGAATTATGACGGCTGATATTATTTAGCTGCCGGTAATAAAATGTGTATTTCGACCAAAATTGGAGTTGGCGTTTTTGCGGATTAAACCGTCGAAATGTGATTGTTCCATTTAATGCTGGAGACGAGAAGGTAGTTTGAATTGGCTCAGTATGTAAATACATTTTCAAAATATAACTTTTGTTACGTATCGACTAAAATGTCATTGGCACTGTTCCGCATTTATTCTTAGAAGCCGTAGAAATCTGGCCCTAGATGACATGGCCGAAGGAATTCTTCCAGGACGTGGAACGGAAAACACAAGCTTTTTTGGTTCTGAAAATAAATTTATCTTCAGTATATTCTCCTTTAAGCTCTATACGAAAGATATTCAAAATAGTCCTTTACGGCAGCTATAACCTCATAATGCTTTGGGATCAGATGAAAGTCAGAGGGAGCCAGATCTGGAAACACATATCACTTGTGAGCCGGTGCATTATCTTGATGAAAGATGATTTTGTATGTTTTAAACCGGGTCTTGTCTCACGAATTTTTCCATCCAGTTCATCCAAAAGGTTTGATTAATATTCTCGGGTTATTGTTTTACAGATTTGAAGGTAGTCAATGAACAAAATTTCTTTTGCATCTCAAAAAAGCTGATGTTATAAGCTTCTTTGCCGATTTTCACCACTTTGGCCGTTTCAGCGCAGAAGTACCGGGCTCGCTTCAAATCAGTTTTATTCTTTCGAAAACGATCCAAATATTGTTGAGAAAGTCAAAATCGAATTCGTTTTTTTTCCGAATTTAACAAATACGGCATTCATCTTGCAAACATCTTTTTCATACCTAATTCATTTGTTAAAATTTGAAAGAGCCGTTCAGTTAAGATGCAATTTATTTCATATCATGTAAAGAATCAATCATTTCATCGGTAGTAGCAGTTTTTGGGCAACCAGAACGAGGATCATCTCGAGCAGTGTCAGCTAACACATTTACCATTTTATTATATATTTTCATAGCCTATAAACCTTTTTTCGCAAAGAATTTAATGACAGAACGACGTTCAATTGTTTCCATTTTTAAAAAATACAAAATGGGCGCAGCTTGACTTTTTTAGATGAAGCGAAGTATATTGGTCTCGTTTTGGATACCAAATTAAATTGGAAACCTAATATTTTGGAAAGGGTAAAAAAAGCTACCGTAGTGTCACAAGCGATATCTTGTGCTTAGCATTGGAACTAGTGTTCCAACTGTTATACAGTAATATTGTTATACTTAATATTGTTATAAAGTAATGTCGATACACTGAACTGAATTGAATAAAATCCAGTCTAAAACGTAACACCAAGCCTTTCATTACATGGTGTCAGATAAAGTTTTAAGAAGAGAAAAATTATAATGAGTCCAATTAAAATGAGTAGATATTATCAGATAAAAAAGTGCGATGATCAATATTAAAGTAAAAATTGACGCGGATGATCATTAATTAAAAGGATAAACGGGGATACAAATAATATTAATCCAATTAAAATTCGTGTTAAAAATAATAAGAAGTGAATATTAGCAAAAAAAAAAAAAAAAAAAACGTGATAATTAAGTTAAAGATAATAACAGATCAGGGCCCTTTAGCACCAACTACTTATGACTTATTACTTATCAACTTATCATAAGTTAGTTTTTTTGATAATGATAAGTGATAAGTGTTTCACCAAAAATAACAAAATATCACTCACTTATCAATTTGAAAACTTATCAAATTTTGATAATGATAAGTGATAAGCGTTGCACATCAAATTGTCTATAACTTATCAATTGACGAATTATCAAATTTTTATGATAAGTTGTAATGGTCCATACAAAAATACTATAAATGTGATAGTGTTTGCAAAATAATGGTTTTGTACCTATATAGCAAAACAATTAAAAAATTGTTATTCTGTAATTTAATAACAACAACAATTTTCCATGTATATAATAATGCATGAAGAGAAACCTTTCTCAATTGAGAGTTCTTATTTCAGTGTTTAGAATCAATTGTAAGACTTTTCTTTTGATACTTTTAAAATAAATTCTTTTTTCTAACTGTAAATAATTTTTCAGCAGTACTTAAACGTAAACAATTTATTTTTATAACAAATGAATTAAGAGAATTCCTATTAACAAATAAATTGAATTTAATTTTAATTTTTATTTTTTCTACATTATACAAAAATTATAATCGTCGTATACAAACCAAAAAGATTTTCCACTATTCGTCTCGTCCGCTTATGAGCACGATTAAATCTTTACTCTATTGCATCATCCGGATTTCTTCCTATTGGTGAGATAAGCCAATTTTTAAGGGGTAAGCGCTGTCACCCAAAATCACAGCACCGTGGAACGGACGAAAACCAAACTCAAAATTGCTAAATAGCCTTATAATTCGCAATACTCTGGAGGCAGGGACACTACCTGGCCAATTTTAATTTACTGCAAAAAAGCGGCGGTCTGGTCCACACACCACCATTGCATTCAGTGAATGTTTTCCATGTCGGTTCACAAAGTGTTCTTCATTGACCGTAGGTGCATCTATATTAATCATTGTTCCATCGAAGCAACCAGCTACCTGAGGGTAACCATCCATCTCAAGAAACTTCTATCCTGGATATTCCTAACCAATGCAGTGTTGTTAGTAGCTGCTATAGAGGACTCAATGCGCAGTTTCGGTCGCTTCCATGTTGCAAATTTGCTCCGATTTTTAATAATACATGCTCAATTTGCTCATGTGACAAACGGAAATGTTTTATCACTCGCGAGTCCAGAGAATATTTGGTTGTGGCTTTCACTACACGATTTCTTCTTTCGTTTTCATCCTCGAATAATCTTTCGAATGCGTCGGCATTTATTTATAAAAATTATTTTTTCGTTTAATAAATTTCAGTTTTTGTTCATTAAAGTTGATATATGTACCTACATTTGATAGTTTTATATTAATTTTAAAATATCGAGAAACAACTGTCTTACCTCTATGATAAATCGAAGAGAGTGAAATCGTTCTTATTTTGACTTAATATTATACCTTATTAGAATACAATAAAATAGCGGTATAAATTTTGAAATGAAAGTTATTATACACTTGAAAACACATTGTTACATGTATTGTCATTATCATTTATAATTATTTGAATAATAAAAAATTTTATTGAAAAATGTGTTTGTACCCTTTTAAAATTGAACAAAAGTTCTCATTTTACAATAACAGCAAAAAAAAAAAAACGTTTTTAACAGACTTCCGTCATACCACTACAATTTGTAGCTCTTATCAATTTTTTTGAGTAGTGAAATTTTTCTTATTGATATTTTGGATAAGTTATCATTAAAGTAGTCGATTATTGATAAGTTAAAACTTTTGGTGCAACAGAACTATGAAAAAATTATCAAAAACCTCAAACTTATCGCTTATCAAAATATTACTTATCATTTATCATTTCGCAAATTGGTGCAACTTAATTTTGATAAGTGAGTGCTTATCACTTATTATAACTCAATTAAATACTTATCAAATTTCAATTTGGTACAACAGAAAATTATCAAAAATTATGATAAGTTGATAAGTAATAAGTGATAAGTAGTTGGTGCAATAGGGCCCTGGATGGGCATTAATTCAAAAGATAATTGAACGCAAAAAATTATTGAGAAAAATCCAAGGATGGATGCCATGCTCTGAGTGATTTTATTTTGTGATATACGGGGATATAAGTATGTATATACAGAGACATACGAATAAATAACATACGGCGTGTAATAATAAAATGGAAGGCATTAAAGCACCAAAGCCATTAATAGTGCTTCCAAGTGGCACAGATTATGATTCGTGGTTGGATCAATTTGAATTTTATGCAGCAGCCATAGAGTTACAGAAAAAATCGGAGATCGTGCAATTTGCGACGTTCATGACGACAATAGGACCAGCAGCGCAAAATATTTGTAAGACGTTCCAAATCAAAGATCAAGACAAAAAATGCAGTGTATTGAAAGAAAAGTTCAAGACATATTTCAATCCAAAATCAAATATAACATTTGAACGTTATGTTTGAGCAGTAGAGCACAAATAATCAAATGGAAATTTGAACAATTAGAGGATGAACTACTAATGGACAAGGTTGTAATTGGGGTGCATTCGCAGAAAATCAGGGAAATATTGCTGTCAGATGAGAACTTAACGCTGTGTTGTGAAATGCCCATACACACATGTGCCATTACACAACATTACATAATCTCTAAAGATAATAAAGTAGAACATTATTAAGGATAGTTTTAAAATTGAATTCTAAGAAAATAATTTAAGCGATAAGAAAAGGGTCGACAAAATTAATTAATAAAGTAAAATCTGTTAACAATAAAAAATAAATAAAAATCATGAAAATACAAATCTATATTTCAAGAACACGTGCATATAGAAAATAAATAAAAATTAAATCAGCGTGTAATGCAATATTTGTAAAACACAAAATCAATTGTAAAATTAATTATTTCGAAATAAAAACGACCCAAATTTTATGACGGGCAAGTAAAATGCCGCATCAATGAAAATTATTAATTAGGTCTTAGAACATTGTTAGTGTAAAGTAGTATGTAAATTTAGTATATAAGAACAGGAAATTTTCATGTAAGAATCACTTCTAAATCGAAAGTCAAACAGTCACTTATAATCAATATCTTGAAACCGTCACTCGAAATCAATATCTCACAGTTAATATCTTAAATTTGTAAATTGTAAAATCGAAAGTTAAAGTAATCACTTCCAACTATAACAAGAAAATAAATAAAAAAAGTAAAATAAAATACAATCGTCTGAATCGTGTCATTGAAACAAGCAGAAATTCCAGCTGTCCGGCATAAATTGGTAAGTATATCCACACACTAACAAAAAAGGCAACACGTGCAATAACTCAGCCTATTTAATTCCTACATGGCAAAGTAGGAAAGTAATTGAAGTAGGGTGAAAACCCAGTAGATTACTTAATAGCCGGTTATTGTGTACGCATTTCTCCAAGTAACACTAATCATTCTCCTGACTTAACGAAAATTCACTTAAGACATAGCCCCCACCCGTGGTAAGCGCTAAGTGAATTAACACGACCATCTTCTATTAACTAACCAATAAAACATAGAAAATCGGTAACAAGCTCAAACCAGCTCACCAAACAAGGCTTACAATACAATATTTACGAAGTAAACAGTCAGTAAGTTCATAATATTAAAAGATTCAATGTATACAACAAAGGGTTCACAATATTAGGTTTAATATATTCACGAAGTAAACCACACATAGGGTTTACAATATTGACACTGTAAACAGTCCCGACATAACACAGAATATATTACAACAATATTCACAATAGCTGGAAAAAGCAATAGGTACATGCAGATCAAATGAAATGGCAACACGACAAATGGCGACAATGTCATCGAACACGGAACAATTGGTGGACTTTATAGGCAAAAATAGGTCCAACAATGCAAATAACTTGAGTGAGTACAAAAATAAAAATGTTAGTAGAAGTTCTTAAAGTTTAAATAAAAATAAATTATTTGAGTGTCAATATTGTAAGAGAAAACACATGCCAAGTAAAACACAATGTCCAGCATTTGGTGAAAAATGCTTGAATCATTTTAAGATTGCGTGTAGAAGAAACAATTTTAGAAAGAATAAAGTAAATGTGGTTGAGAATGAACATGTTAATAGTGACATGGATGATGAAGTTTATTTGATTCAAAGTATTGGTTCATTGAGTGGATCAAGAGACGAGTTTTTTGAGGATATTAAGATTAAAAATATTAGTTTTAATTTTAAATTAGACACAGGAGCCCAATGTAATGTGATGAATTTGAATGATTCTAAAAAGCTGAGAGTAGATATGCATGAATCAAAAACTAAGAAACTTATCACATTTGGGGGAAATTTTATCAAGGTTAGGTTAGGTTAGGTTTCAGTGAAGGTATTATTCAAAAAAGTAGTTTCAAATATAATTTTGAAAATTGTAAAAGAGGATGTAGTTCCCATTTTAGGCTGGAAAACGTGTAAAGAGTTAAATTTAGTCACTAGAAATTTTAATAACATTTGTAAAGTTAATGAAATTGAAATCAAAGATGCAATTTTTGAGGGTTTAGGTTGTATTAAGAATTTTGTGTATGATATCGATCTGATCGCCGATCCTAAGTTCGACATAATCCCGCCTAGAAGAATCCCATACTCAATCAGAGATACAGTCAAGTCAAAATTGGATAAGATGGAACAACTAAATGTTATAAAAAAAAAAATGAACCAACTCCGCCAATTGTCATTGTTAAGAAAAATAACAAAATCAGAATTTGTATGGATCCAAGCCAAGTAAATAAAAATATATGGAGAAGGCACCATCCGCTGAAGACATTAGAGGAAATATCAGCAACAATTGCTAATTCTAAATTTTTCACGCTTATTGATTGCAAGAAGGGGTTTGGGCAAATACCTGTTACTGAACGAAGTCAGAAATATTTGGCATTTGGCACTCCGTGGGGAAGATACACGTGTTTGAGGTTACCATTTGGTTTGGCATCAGCACCTGAAGTGTTCCAGCAGATGATGAACCAGCTACTAGAGGGATGTAGAAATGTTGAGTGCTCAATGGATGACATACTAGTTCATGCTTCTACGAGAGATGAGTTGGTTACGTATACTCAGCGAGTAATTGTTAGAATAGAAAAAGCTGGAATCAAATAGAAGAAAAATTGTAAGAGAGTTCATCTGTATTAGATATGATTCGCTAATACTTAAATGCACAGCACATTCTGTATATATAGAATGTAAATTGTGGTATAATCAGTCCAGTCGCCGCGGCCTGATGAGAAGATTGATTTTTTCATAATCATAAGCTCATCAGTTCGAAACTGGATTGAATTCTCTTACAATCTTCGGAACATACTCGTATTAAAATCATATAGAAAAGGAAGCTACAGCAATACGTTTCTCAGTTAAAAAATTTCATGAGTATATACATGGGAAAAAATTGATTATTGAGACATATCATAAACTTTTGGAATCGATATTCAAAAAGCCAATTTAGTCTGCTCCTGCTCGGCTTCAAAGAATTTTGTTTGATATACTGCCATATTCACCTCAAATAATATACAAAAAAGGGAGAGATATACCATTAGCAGATGCTTTAAGTCGTGATTGTGATAATCCAAAGCAAACGGAACAAGAAGATCTGGAAATTAGTGTAATTGTCCCAATGTCGGACAATGCAATAGAAAATTTAAGGGCAGAAATAGAAAACGAAACATACCTTCAGACATTGAAAAGTTATATCTTGAAAGGTTGGCCTGAGAATAATTCAGAAATACCAAGAGATATTGAACATTTTGCAAATTTTAAAGAGGAACTGGCAGTATACGATGATATCTTATTTAAAGGGGAAAAAATAATAGTGCCTAAGGCTCGAATAAAAAAGACGTTAGCTGCTATGCATACGGGTCATCATGGTATACAATCAACGATGAAAAGAGCTCGTCAATTATTCTACTGGAAAGGGTTGACATAGGATACGATTGACTTCGTAGAACAATGTGCAGTGTGTCAGCAAACACAAAAAAGATTCAAAGAACCTATTATGAGTAAAGAAGTTCCAAGTCTACCATTTGAAATAGTGGCAACAGACCTGTTTCACTTAAATGGTGGTGATGATGTCAGCCGAGGTAATACAAATATTAAAGAAAATATTTGCTACCCATGGTACACCTAAAATACTGGAAAGTGATAATGGTGCTCAATATTCGGCTAGAGAATTTTTGGAATTCAGAAAAAAGTGGAATTTTGAGCACAAGACATTGAGCCCTCAGTTTCCAAGAGCAAATGGTTTGGCAGAACGAGCAGTTCAGACAGCTAAACAAATGATGAAAAAATGCGTTAAAGACAATACGGATTTCTATCTTGCACTACAAAATATGCGTAATACACCTACAGATAATTGCCTAGAGTCTCCCAATCAAAGGCTAATGAGCAGATTGACAAGAACAAATCTTCCAATTGGCAAGCAGCTTCTGGAACCTAAAATAATCCAAGGGGTACAAATAAGCCAAAAAATTATGCTGATAAAAACACGAAGGTTCGGCAAGATCCAATACTCAATGAGAAAGTTTGTATTCAAATGGGTCCTAGAAATTGGATTACAGGGGCAGTAATGGAAAAGCTGCGAGCTCCAAGATCGGTGATAGTGCAGTCCGATGATGGAAATCGATACAGACGTAACTCTCATCATCTTCGCAAAACCAGGTTGATAGAACCAATCAAACGTGAAAATAAATTCATACATATAGAAGACAGTTCACAAGATACGGTTAAAAGCACTGGTGATAACAAACAGGTTATAAATAGTGAGAGGTCGAATAAAGGTATCGGTGAAACAGTAACTAGATCGGGAAGAGTTAGTAAAGCATCACAAAGGTTGGATCTTTGAGTTCAGTCATGGCTTAGTATTAAAACTAATCATAATAGTTAGTATCTAGAAATAACGCATATAAAAAAAAAAAAGGAGGAATAGTATGAAATCATTTGAATTTTGATTAAGCTAATATTTTTAAATTATATTCATTATTAGTTTTATTCATTGTAATCTTTATAATATTATATAAGAAAAGGGAGATGTCACAAGCGATATCTTGTGCTTAGCATTGGAACTAGTGTTCCAACTGTTATACAGTAATATTGTTATACTTAATATTGTTATACAGTAATGTCGATACACTGAACTGAATTGAATAAAAGCCAGCCTAAACCGTAACACCAAGCCTTTCATTACACGTAGCGCTATATTCTTGCAAAATGCCATTAGGAAAGGATGGGGCTAGACCCCCACATCGTAGACTGGCTCTATACCGCAGCAGTCAGACCGAATTTTTTGAATGAAGTAACAATCTGGTGGCCCGCTCAAAAAACTGTCAACAAAAAGATGTTGATGAAAGTTCAGAGAGCAGTATCCTTGTTTATTAGTAGGCACTGAGGAGCACATCCACCTCACACACTACTGCTTTAAGAAGAAGCTAGTAAATCGATGAACGACAGATGGTGAAATAGTACCACAGTACAGGGGTTCTTCTTACATAACTACTGTCGAAGTTGTGAAGACGAAGAAGATGAAGGGACAGTATTGAAGTATTTCTAGGGCCAACCCTGTTAAATGACCTGACGGACCCCAGTAGGACATGAAATCGCGTCAGAACACAAAAGCTACTCGGAGCTGCTCTGATATATGGCGGAAAAGTGACAAGTGAATTTAAAAGAAATATATTCAGGTTGTCTACAAGGAATTAGAACAACCTTAATTTGACTTCCAGATTAATTACAAAACAAGATTATTGCATGTGATCAAATCCGAAGTACAATTTATTAAACGATATAAATTTTATTTTTAGTTTTAAGTAAATTTATATCTAAAAATATTTCCACTTTGATCGGCAATGCTAAAAATAAAATAAAATCACGAACCACAAAAAAAGGGTAGAATTTACTGGAACCAATTTTTCCTATTTTAATGTTGTATATATTTTTGAACAATGGGGAAAATTATGTACCTTTCAACATAAATTCTAATTTTGATTTCCAAAAATATAATGAAATAAAATAATTTTTCATCTAGTTTAGGAAATTTTTAGACATCAATCAGAAACACATCGCATCTTGTATATATATATATATATATATATATATATATATATATATATATATATATATATATATATATATATATATATATATATATATATATATATATATATATATATATATATATATATAGGTAGGTACGTAAATTTATTGCCTCAAAGTCTAATGAAAAATTTAGGTTACTCAAAAAAAAAAAGAAAAAACAGATCTCACCTTTTATTTGGGGGTACACAACACAAAAGAAACTTCGTTCGTCACCTTGATTTCTTTTTCTATCTCTATTTATTTTTATGTATGTCTGTGACGGTAAATCCACATATTATACGGCATACAATACAATTTTTAATTTCCGTTACACAGATTTTCCCTAAGAAAATTGTTTTCTAAAAAAGTCGCATCTGCTTTATGGGGAGTCTCTAAGCTATAATGGGAAAATTATAACCTGCTTAGTAAAAAATGGTTTTGGGCTCGAGATTAGATTGAGATTTATCAAATTAAAATGTCTTTTGAGATATATAATTGAATTGATTAGAGATTGCCTCGAAATTTTTGAATTTTAGTATACATTGTGCTTACCACTTTATTTCATTAGTGCCTTAACCGAAAATCCGCTATCTGCAATTCATTTATCATCAAATATTGATTAAGAATTCAACAAATATTCCGCGATAGTGCTAATGATACTTTGAAACATAAATACAAATTTAAAACGTTTTTTAACGGCCATACAAAATTAAACCCAATCCGGTGGAATTTGTCCACTTGCACATTTTCATCTATTATAACGACCAACTCGATTGTCTTTAAATTTGGACTTGATGTTGGTGAAATTGACCTTAAATTCATGATACCTTCCACTTCTGCTTTTGTCCCGACTACTTTTTTTGAGCGTGTTAATTTTCTCAAAGCTACGAGTATGATGATATTCATTGTATCATTCATCTTAACTACCAAATTAGCTAAAAGCGATGCCGCATTGAGTTCTAACCTTAAAATTGAAATTATCGTTAAATTAGCTAGACGGGATTTGCTACTTAAATTACATGTACGATATGCTTTCTGTGAAGCATTCGAGAACCTGTGAATCTCAATTCGAACTATACTTTTAGGGACGACACACCGTTTCTAACATGCCTAATCTATTGTCAAATTGTTCCAACAATATTTGTAAATTATTTCATCCCAATCGTTTTTATTGAGACAAATATAACTATAGCAGGAGCTATAAGACAACTCTTTTGTAGCTAATGTTGTACCATGAGTCATACCAATGTCAAAATTGACTTTATCGGTTGTATTATTCCAAATTAAACCAAAGTAGTGTTTCAATAGGTTTCATTTGAATTAACTAATTGTTCCCTAATAATTTTGGCTCATTAGAAGATCATTTGTGCAAATTTATACCTGCACTAGTTAATTGAATAAGCACATTAGTTGCCAAAGAGCGGGTTTTTATTTAATTTAAACTCCCCACAATTTCCGCCTTTCCATGCGAGTTTAAAACCATCATCACAAAATTCTTTCTCATCAATCACACCTCTGGCTTCACCATTTAAGTTTAAGCTCAGATAATAAAATTTCTCCAAATACGACAATGCTGGATTATCAGCAACCATTATTTTAAATGAATCGCTAAACTGAAGCCATTTCTCTAAGCTATATACCATTAAAACGCGGCAATGATATTCTCGGTAATTTTATCGAATATGATTTTGAAATTGAACATGCAAACTGTAATTATGAATCTAAATAATTTTTCGAATTAACTTCGACAACTTTTGTTTCGACTTCGTCTTCCGTTAAACACTTGTATACCTCTCCAATTCCATTAGAAACCAAAACTTTAACTCAAAGAAAGTTTCCTGAAAATCACAATAATCTATATAGAATCTTCGTCCTCAAACTCTGTTATCAAATCAACCATCTTACTACAAACCTCTACTTAACTATCAAAACACTCATTCAACTTAGCAAAGCTGCAATTCAGAAGAAATTCGCCTTGTTCATTCCCCCATTAAAATTTTTCATATATTTATTGAATGCTCCGAACTGCATCTTTCCAGCCGACCGGTTTTAGTTTAACCAATCAACTTTTTAATTTCACCTTTCACGTATTCATTTCGATTAAAATCCAAACGGAACACCACTAATGATATTATGATGAAAAACCAATCCAGCCACTGTTTACGGCAGTTTACTAGGTATCCAGCTCAAAATGGAACTAATTAGCATGTTTGTGGGTGTATTTTAACAAAATTTTACATCTGACGTTTGAGATGTACTAGATGATCTGAAAAGTTCGTTGAGTGGCACCTATATTCAACTAGTCGAAACACATCTATAACTACTGTGACGGTGACACCTAGATTGTAATAGAACAAGTTAAATTAATAGCTTAATATTTTACTGTACTAAAATGGAATTTTCCATGATAAAAATTGTTACGTAATGTTTCTACGCTATTCTAACTGGAAAAGTCATGAACTTTCTAAAAAGGCGAAGATCGAATTGGATTATTAGTATTTGGCAAGCGATAGTTGTAGCGTTTTTTTATTCGCTCCGGATAGCTGCTATCGAGAGCCGCCATATAAAATTTGGCTCCCGATAGCGCTCCGTATAAATAGGTAGAGCCAAATATTTTTTATATGAAGTTTTTGCTAAACGATTGAATTAAAAATGATAGTTTGATGTTAAATAAGTTTAATTTACCAATAAATAGCGCGTCAAATTTAAATTTAGGCGTATAAAAATGACGGCTCTCGATAGCAGCTATCCGGAGCGAATAAAAAAATACGACTGTGAAGATTAAAAAGAAATTAAAAAGTGATTTAAAAAGTGTTTTAGTGTACAGTAAAATTGTGTAAAAATTAAATAAAGTGATTTTGTGAATTAATATTTAAAAAATTGTGTTGTAACAATTCTTGCGTTAACTAAATAAAATTCGTTGGTGATAAATTGAATCGATTTTGTTTAATTCACAATCCAGTGATACGAACCTTGATTGACATGGCAAAAACGTAACAATATGCCATACTAAAATATCCCATTTTGAAATATGCCGTGTTGAACGGATTCCTCTCCTCTCAGGCTTCGTTTGTGCCAAACGAAATGTTTACACTAACTTTGATTTTTCGATTTAACAAAATTTCAGTGGTCATAAAAAGTGAGTTTGGCAATCGTAGAGATGGCTCCTGAAGTCTTTATATGACATTGTAGCGGTTCATTCGTTTACTCAATGTAATGCATGTAATCATATATTTCGTTAATGCTTTAATTTAAGATTTCACCTCAACCGAAGAATACCTTTTCAAGAGTGTAAAACTGACAGTGTAACGCTGCAACATACAACTTCCCTCGATTTACACCTTCCAAATAAATTTTTCAATAATTCTATTTTGAAGCAGAATTTTTCAAAATTTTTTGTGAAAATGTTAACTGCGAACATAACTCACACACAAATTCACTTTAGACTATTGGCTGGCAAGTCATAAAGCTTTCGCAACTTGAACATTGTAATTTCTTTAGACAATGCACCCGCTTGTCTGAATTCACTAAAATAGGCCATTGAGCTGCTGTTGATTGTTTCGTCAGAAGTGTCAGAAATTTTTCTTCTTCAAAGTCAAGTGGTGTAATTGAATTTCATCTTCGAAGTCAGAAATGTCATACCCGTAATAATTAGTTTCCTAACTTTCTAACTACCTGCAGTTGGATTTGAGTAAATAAAAATTAAGTCATGTTTTAATTTTATGATTTTTATATTTTGGATGTGCAACACTGAGTAAAACAAACAATTTGTGCAACATGATTTTTTTGTGGATTTTTTAAGCATGTTGTTAAATTGTATGTTATATTTATTACTATAGAAAAAAAATCAATTATCTGAAAATTATAAAATTGGGGTCATTTTACAAATAAATAAATAAGGATTATAAAATAATTATAAAAATGGTACCACCTTTCATTTCTTCCTATTCAAAATGGCCGCCGAAACGTTCTTTTTTCTGAGGGAAGAATTGGTTGTCGATATCGTTGAATTGGTGATCGAGTTTAGAGTTGTGGTAGAACACGGGATTAAGTTAAGGGATTGATAAGTAAATGATTGATTTGGTAGTTGAGGTGGATGTTAGATTGAGTTGACTTGAGATCCTTTCATGTATGCACGTAATTTTCAGGACTGAACTTCTTTCTGATCACCTCCCTCCTTAACACATTGACTGTTCCATTTCTTGAGTTTTTCCGATCCCTAAAACAACGAATTCACACCAATTGAAAAGTTTGAATTGTCCTACAAAGATTCTGAAAAATTTTGCCAAATCAGGGTCGTATTTACAGGAGACAGTTACACCACCAAAAACGAAATGAACTGCAATGAAAATAAAATGAAAGACGAACAGATACTGGTTAATCTAAATTGTTTTGGAGGGGAGATGTAACTATCTAATTTTAATGATCTTGCACCGGCCTGTCAAGTTACATTTTTCCTAGAATCTAAACCACTTTTTTCTGAAACATTTTCTTTTACAAGGCGTTATTACCGAACCTAAGAAATTCTTTATTTTTTCCCTACTAATCCGCTTGTTAATTTCTTGGAGTATTTTATGATAAAGTTATTCCCCTTTAGTAAAACATTCCTCATTTAATCCAAAAGAAGGCATACTTTGTTCTTAATTTCAAATTCTGGTCCAGTATCATTTCACGGTGCATGAAGCTTGCCACAATTTCACGAATGGGATTAGTTTTGATGTTGCTTAGATTTTAAAACTGCTATGAGAATCTTGCTTAGATAATTTCAGTTAATATGAAATACATAATCGAGGTTGTTTTACAGCATTAACGAATGAAACATTTTGATATCATTTCTGGGGTTGTTAACTAATTGTCGTTTAAAATCTAGACAGCTTTGTTTGGTTTGGCGGAATAGGGCCGAAAGGCCGAATGTCGAAAGGCTGAACGCCGAAAGGCCGAATGTCAAAAGGCCGAATGTGTCGAAAAGCCGAATGTGTCGAAAGGCCAAAAGGGATGAAAGGCCGAATGTCGAAAGGCTGTTTGTGTCGAAATTGATTATGATTGAAAATTTTCAAAATTTATATTTTTATGAAAACCAAAATTTATATTTTTATCAAAATTTTTGTAAAAAAATGTTTAACAGTAAATCGCCTTAAATATTAAAATGTTCTTACGTTTTTTTTTTGTTATATAATTAAAAATTAATTAATTATAATAAAAAAAGCAAAATTTACATTAATATGCTACATACACAGGATTTATTAGCACGTATTTTCAATTTAATTAAATCATTTTACGTTAAGAAATAAATTCAGTGGTTTTAAATATTGATTTCAATCAATTAAGTGACGGAAAATTTAATGAAAATTCGGTCTTTTGACCCAATCGGCCCATTCGACCCATTCGGCCTTTCAGCATTCGGCCTTTCGACCCATTAGGCTTTTAGGCATTCGGCCTTTCATCACTTTCGGCCTTCCGACCAAATCGGCTATTAGACATTAGGCCTTTCGACACATTCGGAAACACTTGCATAAGTACGGCATCGATCCTACGGGCCTGGATTTCAGGACATAGATTGTAGACAGTCAACAGTGGTATACTGTCGAATTAATCAATTTGCATTAATCATAAAGTTACCCCCATGAAAGGTAGTGTCTGTAGTATGGTAAACCTTTTACGGATTTTGCTAAGGACAAATTAGCTTAGATAGTAGTAGTGTGGCGATGACTCTTTGTCAGAGGCTATAGCTTCACTATGTTTAGTATTCAGATTCTCTGAACAAATAAATATTAAAATACTTTGTTAATTTTTTAGAAGGATTAATCTGTCATTTTCGTCATGGAAACAGACTTGACTATTTTTGAAGGAAATATGTCGAATTAAAAAAATGAGATCGATATTGAATTCAGTATTAGTAAATGGAAACTAGTAGAGTTAAAATGGTGTCGTCATAATTAATTCAAAACAAAATTTAACACTTCAACCATCGAGAAGATTATACGAAAACGAGATGTGAAAAGCATATTTTTCATTGTCTAGGAGATCATTTTCCTTCTAAGGCGTAATCGTCTATAATATCGTGTTGTACTTGAAAAATATTTTTGTAGATGATGTCTTAATACAAAAAAAAAAGATTTTTAAAAGTTTTCAAACTCAAAACTATTTTATAGATTGCTATATAGTAAATCAATTTTGTTAAACTTACCTGGATAAGGATATATCCATCAATACTGCGTTAACGGTAGACGTTTTTATATAAATATATAAAATGGGGTGAAAAAAAAGTAAACAAAAAATTCTCCCGAGGCAACAAAACTAAAATTGGTTCAGCACAAAAAAAATAAAAAAAGAAAATTAAATTTTTCTCGTTTTTCATCTCTCATACAATTGATAGATTGTGAACTATGTACACATCGTCTTTAAACTTTATTTATTGTATTTGATTCAATATTATTAATTTTTAATAGTTTTGTAGTTTTTCCTTTATAGAAGTTTTACACACACATACACTTTCAAAAAAAAAACTTTTTAATAACCTTAAGAAGAATGAAAATAATATCAAACGATTAAATTTTATTGATCGACGATGAATGTAACACGGTTTTTTGTTGCTTTTTTTTTTGTACAAAAGCTCGAACCAAAAATTATTAATAGTTGGAGTATGATATCGTTATTGTAACGGAGATTATTCAATTTATTGTCACTGCTAAGAATTCAGAGTGTATGGCCGTCAAATTATAAGAAATTGAGCTCCGTGTGCCTAAGCCAACAAAGACGCGATTAATTCTAACAAAAAGAGTTATCTACATACATATGTATATACATTTTACCAGTGTTATCAAGTAAAGGGTGATGACGAACGTTGAAGAGCTCAAGCATTAAGTGAATTTCTTAGTTTTTTAAAAGGTTGCTTCCAATCTCGACACGGTAGAATAAGAGCTTTCGCTATAATCAGAAAAGTGTGCATTGTTTGTCCTATATCCTCAAAACGATATGGAAGTTATGGAAACATCAAAACTCGCAGCTACGGAGCAACCTTTGCAAGGTTTCTTAAAGTAAGAAGGCCTGCATAGTATGTTGAAGAAAATTAACACGTTATGGCCCACAAGACAAGTGACAACAACATACAGCTATGATTAAGGCTACAACCCACCTTGGACATTCAGTACAATTATGTGAATTGATAATAATATTCAACCTAATAGTCCATGCAACGAAGGAAAAATAGCGGAAATAATTCATGTAGAAGCCAAAATTGGTACAGTAGTAGGGGAAGGTGTCCTTAGCAACATACTAAAAGTACAGAGGGGTGGGGGTGAAGCTAAGGGTATGGGGGTGTCTCGAAAGGTCCTTTTTTAAATTTTTTGTTAATAACTCAAAAACCACTGCTTCTATCAAAAAAATGTTTATATACTAAATTAATCTACATAAAATTCTCTACAATATAGATTCTCTACATTTTTTTGATAAGATCAAAGCTTAAGGAAATATGGAGGGGGTAAATAGAAAATTAAAAAAAAAAAGATTTTATTGTGAAAAATGAAATAATTACAGCTTAAGGATATATATTGAACATTAAATTTCGTCGAAATCTAAATTTTCATCATCATCGAAGCTATTTTCGACGAGGGCTCCGTTAGTACATGAGTCGATGCAGCCGCAGGCACTGGAGCAGGCAATCCCTGCTTTGCGGCAACCGCAGCGCACCCCACACCCAGTCGTGCATCGGCAAAATATCATGTTCAAAACGGAGTCGGGTACCACAGGGTCATTCGTTTTAACTGCGTAAAGGATCCCATTTTCTCCCTTCACCCAACCCCATTGGATGGGTGGTAGGGGGTTGCCGAGCCACTGTTGTACCTGTAAGAAAGTAATCATACCAACGTAAGTATTCATCACAAACTAATATTTGTAAGGTAAAGAATAAACTATATGTAAATACGCGAGTACACTGAGCGAGTGTTGCTTTGAAGCTCCTCTGGTGGGAGGAAGAGTGGCCATGTCTGATTTGAGCTTCGTTGACGCCTTCAAAAAACGCCGAGTACCTATGTATGTTCAGGTTGCCTTGATGTGCAGGCGCTTTGTATACAGCCAAAAAAAGCTTCTCGCCAGCCTGTTCAATATTGTCAGGTGATACTGAGGGATCTGTGAATATTGCTGAAATGTCTTGAGTGAGGGCAGGGTTTTCTGTGAAAAACTTAGCGACTCCTACTTTATTCTTTCCATGTATCGCCGAGGTGTTGTCACATCCGGAGAAGCTATGAAGAAGGAGCATCGTTTTTGAAATTGGAAGCTGTTGAAATTGTCGCACTGAGAACAATTTGGTCTCCACATTCCCACGGCCTGGCTTCATGAAGTACATATTGATAGATGGTGGTGCCAATCCCATGAGGAGACATATCAAGTCTACATCCTCCGCAACTATTGCTACAGTTGGATGTACAGCAGCTTTATCCAACCCACACCTCATAATAGTGCTGTCAGCATCCCCTGTAGCAACAGCTGTTTCTATCCCGGCTGCTGCCATTTTCTCACTGAGCAAGTGAATCAGCTTTGTTTTGTTTCTTTCATTAACAAGAAAATGCTCTTGTTGAACTGTGATAGTCGTGCTTTCATGAAAGTTGATGTCAACAGAAGTTTTTGTGAGCGCCCTTCGCTTCTGCTCTGCTCGTTTGGTGCTGTTGTCAGCACCATATCCTTCAAAAACCACCGAACAATTTTTACCTTAATGTTTATGTACGTAGGAAATGTACTGATGGCAAATTGATAATATGTTGGAAGACTGTTTCCATTTCATGCGATGGAGTAGGAAACCACCGTCTACCACATTGAAGCTGTGGGTGAGATCCACAGTTGCGTTGTCCTTTACAGGCAAAACATAATAGAATGATGATTTTTTCCCTTTTCGCATTCCGCCCTCGCTGAACAGGGCCATGGGGTATGGAGTTAATTCATATAAAGCTCTTCTACATCTTTATCGCCTTTTTTTGATATGGCAATTCTTTGGAGAAATTGTCAGAAAGTTAATTGTAACTTTATCACAATTGATTTTAATGGTGCTGCTCATACTGGCTAGTGACAAGACCACATTCTTTTTAGATTGCTTCATATCACCAAATTTACTACCGATAAAACTTTGCATAGTTTTAGTTCCAATATCCAGGGCTTGGTGGCAATTTATTTTGGAGGAATTTCCCACGATACCTACTGACAGCAACTTTGGAAAAGGGGGATGATCATTGAACATTCGTGTATTTTACCTCGATCTCGTGAATCTCTCGTTTGCCGTGTTACCCGGATATCAACGTGCTGCTCTCCAGTTGCACAGACCACTTCAGCAAACTCCTCCAATGACGAACATATGGCAGTGCCTCCCGGTGATCCACAAATCCACTTGGCGAGTACAGAATCAGTAATTCCTCTTCCTCGCGTTAGGCCACCTCAACTTTTCATGGAGCGCATAAAAGTTTGTTCTATGACCATATCCGACCAATTGCCTTACCCCTTATCTGCAAACTCCTTGTACGCCTCCGGATGGCTAGCTTTCAGTTGTATCATATCTTGAACATAGAGATGGGCACATTTTGCGTACTGGAAGTGCCTACTTGCGTGGAAGAATGGGATCATCTGCTGTACACATTCTAAGTGCCCGTTCCAAATACCACGACGCTCAGAATCGATGAACTTCTTCATCAGGATAACCATGTTGAAGTATTGAACCCACAAAGCAGCGGTAGGGCAGATGATTCTGAAATTTCGTCAAAGCTGACACCAAGGAAGCATTCTCTTCAACTTTGTCCGGAGTAAGTTCCTCAATGTTGGTCAGC
This sequence comes from Tipula vernalis, assembly GCA_958295665.1. Classification (NCBI taxonomy): domain Eukaryota; kingdom Metazoa; phylum Arthropoda; class Insecta; order Diptera; family Tipulidae; genus Tipula; species Tipula vernalis. The sequence goes on along the minus strand of OY282560.1, from coordinate 65,760,029 downwards.
ATAGTCAAGATCTCTCTCTCTTCTCTTCCTCTGAAACATTGGCTCCTTCCAGAACAATTTGTCATAAAACAAGCTGAACAAGCAAATGTCCTCGAAATACTTGATCCAGCGAATACTTGGCATAGTACATCTTTCAGTCCAGATTCAGCCATTGTGTGACCAATGCACCCCATGAAGGATATTAGGGTGTGAAACCCACCAAGTCTCACAACAATGTTCCCAAACGCGATTTCTCTAGCCTTTAGGTATAAAGGCTGGTCGAATGTTACGAAGCAAACTGTGGCCCCTATCTCTTGACTATTTTATAAAGCATACTATAACGCTGTATGTATACTGTGCTGTACTCGTTAGGTGGTGCATTGATGAATGGAAGAAAGGTTACCGAATTTTTCTCTTTGTTAATGATTTTACTCACCAATTGCATGAAACCCTTCCATTCTGGAACGGTTGGCACCTCTGCAGTGGGGTCCACCTCCTGGAGCCACTTACCACTAATCCACAGGAAATATTGAACAGTGGGTGTGAATATGTCACAGGAAATGGGCATCAACACGCTCAAGCCTTCGATAGTAATTTGCTGCAATGCGTTGGTTCCCCTTCCTTAAAAGGCTTGCAGCTCCAGAATTCCCAGCTGGCCCATTTCTTCCTGGGGGGGGGGGGGCAGATTTCAGTCTTTCCACTTTTGTTGATGTAAGGAAAGCGTGGGTTGGTGTAATACATTTAATTCCTCCCATGCTGTGGAAGGTATTCCAGCCATCGAGAGTGGATACATTGAAGTCTGCATTATCAAACATGTATTGACAAAATGTGTCACTTGGGATAGGCTGTTGCGGGTGGTGGATGGTGGAGAGCTCCAGCTGCTGAACGTCGTAGTAAGAGGCACTCAATACCAACTTCGATAGTAGGGACACCAAGTTCTTTGATCCATTTTTGAATATTTTGAAAACCCGTCTTAAAGGCAAAGCTTATGAAATTATAAAGTATCAAAAACTTAACACATGGCTTCAAATGAAAAGCGCATTAGAATTACAATTTGGTTCTGAACGATCATCAGAAGTAATTCAATTGAAACTATTGAATTGTAGGCAGACAAAAGGTGAATCAGTTCTTTTATTTGCCAATCGTGTAGAAAAAACTGTTATTCGAATTAAACGACAGTACTTTACCTCCAGAAGGTAATGATGGAATACGAAATCTAAATGGCCTAACGGCTTTACGCACATTTCAAGAAGGATTGGTGGAGTCGATTAAAATTATTGTGAAAGCGTGTCGTTTTAGTAATTCTACAACGTGCATGTGACGAAGAAGCGTTATTAGTTTTTACAACCTCAGCTAAACCAACAACATTATTAGTTGGCTGTAATAATCCACACCAATCTAGATCCATACAGGTAATTAAATGCCAATTATACCACAAGAAGTAGTTTACGTCCACAAAACATATCATACAATACCTCTCGCACATTTCAACCAAGCGCACCTTAACAAAATCAATCAGGTTCTTCATTCCAAAACAGAACGAGTACAGTACGAAATGTTATGATTTGCAATTATTGTCACAAGTCAGGACATGAAATTTCTAAATGTTTTAAACGCCTACGTGCTAATCAATTTCGAGATTCATTAACAAATAATAATAATAATTCTAATAGTTCCCAATCGATTCTCCCTCAGGGAAACTCCCAAGGACTCGAAAAGACGAACAACACTCCTTTGAGGGTCCACGATTTGCAAACATAGATTTTGTTAACAAAACCAAAAATATAATTGCAACCGTTTCTTGCTAAGTACCTTAGCTTAATAATTGAAAATAATACCACAAGGTCTTTGTTCCTAGTCGATTCTGGAGCAGATGTAAGTTTGGTGAAGGTAAATTGTTTAGATGGTGATATTTTTTGTTCTGCGGAAAGGAAATGCTCAATTACTGGAATTTCTGCAAACATTATAGAAACACTTGCACCTTGCCGTCTTAAATTAACCTTGCCAGATTTTAAATCTGTAACTCATGACTTTCAAATAATTCCTGATACATTTGGTATATTGGATTTAGATTTCTTAAACAAGTTTAAATGTTCGTTGAATTTTGATTCAAAATCATTAAGAATCCTAATCGATCAAGAAACTAATACTTCTCATATTTCTTTAATAAATTCAAATGATAATGAAATTTTAATAGACGATTATGAATTTGTCCACTTAACATCAAATAATATACGAAATAGGTTAAGAATACTCGAATCAAAAATTGAGACCGATAGTCTAAATTTCAACGAAAAACAAAGTTTATTAAAAATTATACGCGATTATAATGACTGTTTCTACCTAGAAGGAGATAAGCTCACGGTTACCGACGCAATTACGCCTAAAATAAAGGTCGAACCAAATATCAAACCGGTCTACACAAGGCAATATCGTTTACCACAAGCAAATAAGGTTGATGTTGACCGTCGAATCAATCTGATGTTGGAAGATGATATCATTGAACATTCCATTCCACAGAGGAAAGGAAATGGAGGATAGTTGTTGACTATCGTAAATTAAACGAGATTACCATTAGTGAATCTTTCCCGATACCCTCAATCACATTACTGGTTTGAAGTGTCTTGTTTATATGGACGACGTTGTCATCTATGGGAGAAGTCTCACAGATCTTAATAATAAGCTTAGTGAAATTCTATCTACCCTGCGAAAATTTAATTTAAAACTTAATCCAGAAAAGTGCCAATTTCTTAGGAAGGAAATTATATATTTTGGGCACATTATTACTCATGAGGGCATCAAGCCCGATCCATCAAACATTGACGCCATTATGTACTATCCTACTCCAAAAACAATAAAAGAAGTTCGTTCATTACTGCGTTTAGTGGGATATTATTGTAAGTTCTGTCCACAATTTTCTGAGATTTCGAAATAATTTACCAACCTAACGAAAAAACATGCTAAATTTATATATGGGAGGCAAAATGTGATGAAGCATTCTCAAAATTAAAAGTATTTTTGATGAAACCTCCATTGTTGCAGTTCCCAGATTATAAGCTATAAGCGCAATATGTTTAGAAAGCGTTGAAAAATTTAGTTTTATAAACCTTTTACAATAAAAAAAGGTTGGATGAGCAGTATCTGGATACCATGTCAACTTTAAAAGCTGCGATAAAGACAAGATTACCAAAGGAGCCATGATAAATGAGGAGAGATGCATGATTTGAAGGCTACCCTCGGTCAGTTCATTAGGCAACAACAAACCTTCATACATGGAATGCATTATTTTCAAAACGAACGGCTATAGAAAATCAACATAGAGCCGTTTGCGGACTGTACAAACTATGGCCGTCATTTCACGATTTATCACGATTTTTAGCAACAAGCTGACATGACTTCGAAACAACTATGGGAGAAGGAATTGGTTGAAAACGCATTTCCCACCTTCCTTAGATTCAATCAATGTCTGGTGTACTTTTTACGTCGAACCTATCCGAAACATTGAGAGAATCCAAAACAGGTTTATATGGTAGGTATATAACGTGGAAAGACGGATGGGATTACGACTAAGATTTACCTTACCACGTTAAACTGAAGCGATTACCATCATATCCTAAGGGATGTAAAACCTATCACCATCGGCAAATAGACGACAGCTTTTTAAGTATTAATTTGATGGAAATATTTTACTCAATCAAATCGATACACCACATAGAACGTACGTTAGAGATTCTAAAAGCTGATATAATAAAATACTGCCGAGCTACATTTAATCTCGACAATATAGGAATCTTTGTTAGTCTAAGCCGATTCGATATGATAATACTACACTAGCTTTTCGATATGCCAGCGAAATGGAAAACATTTATAGCTAACGCCCTACGACAATCTTAGGCACAATTTTGTTAGCCAATATCTAAGTTTTCACCAGAGTTTCGAAGAAAATAACCGCATATAATGTTAGATTTTGCAGATATATAAACACGAAGACATAGAATCGGAAAAAATTGAAGAAAATAATGAGTCTCTTATCGCAAAATTCCACATTGAGTCGAATCTGACCTAAGACTTTTATGAATTCACCTGTTAGCATAAATTTCAATCTTTATTTTACTCAAATATGAGTGGTACTTATGCACATGTTCCACTAATACATTCATCTCGCATCGACCATCTAGTGATTGTACTGAATTTATGGCACTAAATCGATTTCTCCTACAGACATATGACGTATGACCGTATTTATTGCAGCTGTAACGTATCCAAGGTTTGGCAGGCCACTGATTTTCATGATAATTTCTCACCCACACATGAGTAGTCGGTGAACTTTGTGATTGATTATGATTTCGATTATTATTTGATTGACTTCTGCTTGTTTGGATGTGACCTTGATTTTTAGACCGACTTTGATGATTTTCAGGGCGACTAACATGATTTTGCTTTTGTTTTGATCCACGTGCTTTATTGCCTTGACTATATAAATTAATTAAATGGTTATCGGATGGGTTTATTACCTGAGTGAGCTTCCTTCGCGTATAGTAAAGAAAAGATAAACCAATTCGTTCATTTTATGGTCGTGCTTTAAAGTCTCACAATGAATCGCCCAGAATATGTTGTTCGGATGGGAAAGTCAATTTGCCACCTCTGGATGAGCCAGCTGAACCTCTTCTATCTGACATCTTTAGAATTACTGAGTTATTCAAATACTTTCTACAAAACATTCGAAAATGCAACTGATGCTTTCAAATGACATCTTTTGTTTGGAATAACACATGTTGTTAACGATAGAGGTTTCATGGCCACAACATTTTTCAAAATACCTTCTTGGACAATAAGAAGACGGCGACTAATCAACGTTGTGCTATTACTCCGAGAACCAAATGTAAAATCATTTGAAGTTTGCAGAATTTATTGCACGAAAAATAAAAAAATATTGCAAGGTTTTTTCAAACCGTCGAAAATGTTTGTTGGTGATTTATTTTGGGTAAATAAAATCAGACCGGAATCCGTGTAGAACAAATAAATAAATCTGGTTTCACTGGATCAAACACAATGTTGAAAATGGTGTAAATGTGATGATGAATTCTTTAGGGTAAGAAATTCACGCTTGCTTCACTCTTACGATTAAATAAAAAACAATATTTTTATAGAAAATACTTTGGGTAAATATGGTAAATTGGAAAATTTAATAAATTATAATTTCTTTTTAGGTTAATGTTTGACTGTCTCTTTTAGAATGAAAAAATTATATAATGCAATGATTTTACGGAAAATTTCTTAATTATATAAAGTGTCATCTGTTGCCAGACATTATAAACTTATTTGAGCAATAGATAATTTTTAGTACATACAAATTTGGGACGTGTAACATCACACCTAATATAATATTCCACAGCTTGTACTCAAATTGGAATTGTCAAATGAAGTAAACAAAAATTAAATTGGTCGTGGTAAATTAAATGTCTCGGTATAAAACTAAATTTAAACTAAATATTAAATTTAAAATTTCAGATAACAAATTATAGGAACAAAAGAAGCGTCTGATGGACAATTAATTCAGATAAGTATAAATGTTAATTACATTCGCGATCAAACGATTCTCAATGTGTTCTCTTTTGTCATAATCCTGGATGCCAATATTCCATTGGAATTTATGAATTGCAAGACAAACAATATTGTTTACAAAGTCTTATGCAATATAACACAAATTAGGATTCAATATGAGGTTGTAGCAAATGTATGCATATGATTTTGCTTTTTCCAGGATGATTATTTTTCAGGTTGGATATTTGAACACAAACATTTCAAACCACTTCAAGAATCGTGATTGGCTTTGCGCCAAATAAAATAATCAATTCAAAAAATACAAATTAATTGACGCAGTTGCCTTTCGCAATGACAATTAACAAAACACAAGGGCAAACTCTGAAAATTACTGGTTTAAATTTGGAAGTCCAATCTTTTCATATGGCCAGTTACATGTTGCTTGCTCCAGCTTGGAAAAACCAAAAAAAATATTGTTTATCCAAACCCTTTACAATAAAAAACATTACTAATTAAAATATTTTATCACATTACGTATCAGCGCACGCAGGTTGTTCGATAGTTCCAAATAAAATAAAAATTAAAATTATAATTAATGTTTTGTCTTCAACCAACATGATAGCCAGCCAATCAATCAATTCGCTCCAAGTAAGCCAACCAAATCAAAGTTCTCTGGTCACTCAGCCAACCAATCCGTCCAGACGCTTAGATATCAAACAATCATCATTATTGCCCACAGCAATCATTTTGGTACAAAACATGGTTGGAGTTTCTTATCCATGTCGAGCCTTGCTTGACTCAGGTTCTCAAGTTACATTAATAACAAAAACCTTAGCCCAGAAACTTCAACTACCAAGGAAGCATGCCAGAATACCCATTACCGGTATTGCACAAGCTGGAGCAGGATTTACCCGAGGCAGTGTTCAGCTGCAAATCAAATATAGAATTCCTAATAAAAAACATTAGAATGCCAAGCATTAATATTAAAAAGTTTAACCGGACATACGCCAGAATACGCAGTGAATGAAGAAGTTTACCAGCATATAACCAACTTTCCATTAGCTGATCCTGAGTTTACTAGATCTTCCCAAATCGACATAATATTGGGAGCAGGTGATTTTTTCGAAATATTGTTGCCGGAAACATTAAAGCGAGATGACCGAGTGATCGCCTAAAATACAATATTCGGATGGATTATTTGCGGAAAAGTCAAAATCAACCCAACATTCAATGGAAGTACTATGTCTAATCATGCGACAACCGACATCGATTTTGTGCTACGGCAATTCTGGGAAGTCGAGGAATTGCACACGGCACATATACTCACAGAAGAAGAGAAACTAATGGAAAATCAATTCGTTACCACACATTCCCGAACCAAAGAAGGAAAATATGTAGTAACTCTGCCGTTTAAAACAGACCACCAACCACTCGGAAGTTTGCTCTCTGCTGCAACATCTCGATTAAGGGCCATGGAGCAGAAGTTTCAAAATAATCCTGTGCTCAAACAGGAATATTGTCAATTTATGGATGAATACCTTCAACTGGAGCACATGAAGCCTATGCGAGAAATCGAAATACCAAAGGGTCATCAAAATGTGTACTATCTTCCACATCATGCCGTATTGAAGGAGGCACAAGGTAAAATCAAGCTACGAGTTGTGTTTGACGGTTCAGCCAAAACAAGTTCATGTGTGTCATTAAACGAGAATCTTTTGGTGGGAGCTACTCTTCAAAATACATTGTTTTCCAACGTGGTTAAATTTCGAAAGCACACTATTGCTTTTGCGTCGGACATTGAGAAGATGTACCGACAAATTCTAGTGACAACCGAAGATCAAGACTATCAAAGGATAGTATGGCGGAAATCGATAACTGAACCAATCACCTACTTCAAATTACAAACCGTAACATAACCGTTTAGCATTTTCACCATTTCAAACCATATAATCCCTGAAGCAGCTAGCAAACGATCACCGAGAACAATATCCCCAAGCCGCAGCAATTGTAGATAACGATTTCTATGTTGACGATGTGATGTCAGGGGCCGATAAATTGTCGCAAGCAATTGAATGTCGAGATCAGCTAATCAATCTGCTAAAACATGGTGGTTTCACTCTTAAAAAATGGAAATCTAATTCCTGTGAGTTCTTACAAGGAAAAAACCCCGATCACCAAGAGATCAGTCCATTAAACCTCGATGAGCAAAGATGCTTAAATGTACTGGGTTTACTATGGGATCCTGTTGAGGATTGCTTTTGCTACAAGGTAGACTTACCTGAAAATTTCACAGCAACTAAGTGGGAACTACTATCCGAGTCTTCAAGATTATTCGATCCTCTTGGATTACTGGCACCTTCTATAATCAAAATATTATTCCAAAGTTTATGGTTGCTAAAACTTAATTGGGACGATCAGTTACCATTACACATCTCAGCTCAATGGACGAATTTTAGAAGTATGACGCCTCCGAAAAAGCTTACGCCTCCACTGTCTACTTCAGGTCAATGGGAAGTAACGAAACCTACAAGATGCGATTAATTGCTGCTAAAACTAAAGTTACTCCCATTAAGCAATTCTCTGTGCCACGACTCGAATTGTGTGGAGCTTTGTTAGTGACCAAATTAATAAAAGTTGTTATCGAATCTATGTGTATACCAGAAGCAGAAATTTTCCCGATTCAACTGTCGTTTTACAGTGGCTGACAACCTCACCGAGAAAATGGAAAACCTTCGTAAGCAACCGAACATCAGAAATACGCACAATGTTACCACAGTACAAATGGGGGACATGTTAATTCCAAAGAGAATCCGGCTGATCATGCATCACGAGGTGTCCATCCGTCCAAACTGAGATCTCTCGATATTTGGTGGAACGGATTTCACTCCGATGAAGCTGCTACTGAAGAAAAATTACAACTATTTGCTGCACAAGTCACCCATCAAGAAGATTATATTGCGACCACGTTAAGAGTGTTCGTTTATATTTTCAGATTTATTGAAGGTGTCAAAACAAAGCCCAAAAACAGATGTCGAGAAAAGCAGTTGCTGATTACCATTACCGAGTTGCAGGCAGCTGCTACTGTGTTATACCGGCAAGCACAAAATCATTCATTCCGCGAAGAGATAAACTGATTAATGGCAGGTCAAGAAGTTTCATCCCATAGCAGACTTGCGTCGATGCATCCATATCTGGACGAAAGGCAAATTCTAAGAGTAGGAGGGAGACTACAGAATGCCAATTTACCACACGATCGAAAGCATCCAATTATTTTGCCCGGAAATCATCATATCACAGCGTTATTTCTGATGTGCATCGATACACTATGCATGGAGTAATTTCTATTATGCTGTTTCACCTCCGGAATCAGTATTGGATTTTAGGGTGTCGAAATCTCGTTAAGCAGTTCATTATTCACAAGTGTGTGACGTGTTTTAAATTAAAAGCAAAGGCATCCAAACAATTAATGGGCAATTTACCGTCTGCGAGGGTTTTAAACCCAAAGCGAGCCTTTGAAAATGTCGGAGTTGATTACGCGTGGCCCACGACGTCCACGATAAGAAATGCGAAAATCCAAAAGGCATACATAGCACTATTTATATGCATGGCAAGTAAGGCTGTTCACTTGGAGCTAGTCACAGACATGACGACCGAGGCCTTCATTGCAGCACTCCGCCGATTCACCGCCAGAAGAGCGGTACCCAATCACTATATACAGTGACAATTGTAGCAATTTTATAGGAGCCGACAGAGAACTTCAAAGATTAGTAAAGCAATTCCAATCCCAACAACACCATAACAAGGTAGCTAATCATCTGTTAACGCATTATACTCAATGGAGGTTCACGTGTTCAACGGCAAGTCATATGGGTGGCATCTACGAAGCCGGAATTAAATCCACAAAGCAGCATCTACGTAAATGTATCAGATCGTTCATACTTACATATGAGCAGTATTCTACCCTATTATGTCAGGTGGAAGCAGTTTTAAACTCCCGACCATTATGCAGCGATGATTTGACCCCGGGTCATTTTTTAATCGGCGAACAATTACTGGCCATTCCAGCCAACCAAACCTAGAAGCTATCAACACAAACCGTTTAAAGAAATGGCAAATTATTCAGCAAACTACATAAAGGTTTTGGAAAGCTTTTTCAAGCGACTACCTCAATACCCTCCAACAACGTCGAAAATGGCAATCAGTGGAAACCAACTTGAAACCTGGAGATTTGGTCGTGGTGAGAGAGGACAATTTAGTACCAACCAAATGGCATGTAGCAAGAGTCAGCGAAGTTCATCCCGGCGATTATGGTTTAGTACGAGTAGCCACCATTAAATCCATACATGGAATTTTCAGACGTCCAATCCACAAACTGGCCAAACTTTGGGGAGCTGCAAACAAAATCTGAAAAGAAACAAAATGTATTATTTTCTAATTATCTTACTAGTTTTACGAAAATTATTTGTTTTATACTTATCTTTTTTGATTTAATCCACTCAAATAATAATTAAAATTGTATTTCTAGAAATTAAGCGACATATTAATAATTTAGATATATAAATTTGTAAAAATGTATAGAAACTTACCTTTTGGCAAACACAACTTTTCCACAAATTTGACATAAATTTGTTGTGATCGAATGTAGAATCAATACCAACGTAAAAATATTCCAATTAAAGTTTATTGCTGTACTAATAATAAATATAATCGAAAAAGCCGGTTGATAATTTGAGATTGGTTTGAATGTCTGATATTTAAGCTTTCGTACCATAATAATTGCTTCTTATGGGTAATTTAAAATATTGGCAGCTAAGCAATTAATTTGGGCATCAGCCAATCATTTGCTGCCATCGAAAATATTAAGTAACGTACGATTAAGTAAGGGGAATTTTGTGTCGGTCAATTTTGGAAAAGAAAATTTTAGTAAAATTTTAGTTAAAAATTCGGCATAAATTAAAATAAATTATAATAAAACTTTATTGTTAAGTAGTTTTTTTTCCTCTTAATTACAAATTCGTGCTTTGGGGATTCTTTGAATCAGGCTATACATAGTCTGCTCAAATTCATTCGTTTCTTATTCATGATGGTGGCGAATGTTAAAACTGTTGGAGTGTGAATGTTAAAACTGCTGGAGTCAGAACCTAACTATAGTTCGCTATATACATCATACTACTTAAAAAATCACTTTCTGACTGCGAAGACATGATAAACCATATTGATATAGAAGAATAGTACGAAACCTGAGCACAGATTTTGGTCGTAAAATGAGACTTGAGATTTTCGATTTTCATTTACGTACTAGATGTGCAACGATACAGTTTGGAGCCGTTTAATAATGTGTATGTCAACAAGTTTATGAGTCACATATCATAGTTTTGTATATAAAGTGGGTTTATCTTAAATAAATAAAAATAAAATCAATATTTTTATAATTTTCACCATAAATATTAAATTTTTAATTACCATCTTTTCTCATGATTTAATTATTTATCCATTTTTATCCGTTTCCGAGATACCAATTTCTGTTGCAAATTAAGTTTTCGATAAATTTTGTTGTTGCTGCTTAAATATTCCCCCGGATATATTCTCTGTGTACGTAAATTGGTTTTACATACGAATATTAACATAAACAAACAAAGTTTGTTTCGACAACTACAGTAGTATTCCCAGGTTTTGAAATATCTTTATTAAGAATGTTTAGATGGCAAAACATATTCAATTAATTTTCCGTATTCGATTCGATTCGTTCATTGAAATACATAATATAGTGTATGGTTTGCCGTTATGCATGTTAACATTTATTTTGATATTACAGAAGCCCACATACATATATGAACGAACATCTTTATGTGTGCTGCTAAATCGAAGAAGAAAATAAATTATTTTTCACTTCTTGCGTCTTCACAAATAAATAAATTTTTTATTATTTTTGCTTAACCGGAAGACTATTATCGTTTATATATGTTGGTCTTAATGGTTTTATCTACACATACATATATAAGTTCAACAATATATTTTTGTACATTGATTTAAGATGGTGTACCCTTTACAACAGCATTTTATAATTTTTGTTTGCAGACACACAGTTGGTTTATATGGCTAAAATCTTAATTATATTACCAAAGCTCTCCAAATATGATTGGTTTTAATTAAATTTTAAGTTTCTTTGTCTAGTACGAAACAATCATAAAATCAAATTAGACACAGCAAAATTAATTAAATTTTAAAAGCGTTTTAATTTATAAAAATTATTTCAAGCTAAAGCTTTTAATATTAAATTATTAAACACTCTTTGCCAACTGAATCTTTACGGTATTCATTTATGGATTTTATATTACAAATAAATTAAATTGTAGAAACTAGTACAGTCTATCAAAGAAAGTCTATCTAAGTCAAGGAATAAATACCAAGAAATTAGCTACATTAAAAATTTAGTTTCTGAGTTAGAACCACTTACCAATTCATAAGAATTTTCATCAAAATACGTCTTTAGTACCCATATATAGACGGCATTTCCACGGTGGCATTTTGGCCCGGTATTGAAAAAAAACTCTGACATTTTACGAATGAATGTTTGCATATTGTGAAAGTGGTCAAATAATTGGGAATCATTAAATTCTACTCCCTTCTTCTGCTTATATATTTTAATGAATCTTCCACAACATCCCATTCGGAATCTTTAACGAATTCAATCCATTGAAAGTACCTAAATTGTTCGAATTGCTCAGCCCACAATAAACTGGACGGAAATCTAGTAAGATTTGAAAACATAGTTCTTAAGTTTAATACAAATATAAAGGGCTGAAACCTTATGAGGTGATCAGAACTTCGGTCTTGATTAATTCAACCTCCAAATCAATCCCGAAATAGACCACTTAAGTAAATTTTCAGCTCAACCTCCAACTCAATTTGCAACTTAACCTCTATATCAATCGTAACACAATCCTAAACGCAATCACCAAATTAACCGCCAATCCAACAATCAAATCAATCACAACAAATCAACTTTCAAACCTAATTCCAAATCAACCCTCAAATAATTTCCCAACCGAAAAACTCACTTAACCCCAATGCAAGCTAACTAAATTCTATTTCAATTTCCACTTAACTTAACTCGAACCTTATCTGAACCCTCTGCTCAACTCCACACTTATTGGCCAACCCAATCCCAAAATTAACAATCCGAAACTCAACTCAACCAAACCGCCTACTAAACCTTAAATTTGATTGATTGATTGATTGTTTGCGATGTACGATCAAGCATTAAGCAAGTCTCCCGTATTATAAATGCGAATACCACACCACTATACCCATGTTGCAACACGACACCATAATTCCCCCTCACCAAGGAAATATGTACCATCATACTCAGCTTTTTATGAAGCCAAACAAAGCAATATTTCACCCCGTAAAGAAAGGCGCCACATGATAACCACATAAGTCTAATAGTTACGCGTGTGAAGTTTGTCCTAAAAATCCTCCTGTGAATGTACTAGTAAGAATCACACATCTCTCGTTATTACGAATTTGTACGTAAACAATTATTTTACTTATCCAACCCAAATTTAAAAAAAAAAACTTCAAACTGTCCAAAAAAAAACAATTAAAAAATCAAAGTTCAGTAGAAAAGTGATATACAAAAATTATTCAATCTGATCCAAAAGATCGCAACTCAGTGGACACAACATTTACAAACAGTCGGAGAACCCCCCTCTGTCCTAAAACAATGATACAGACGTCATTCAGGACAGTGAACGATGTCCCCACCCCAAAAAAAACATTCAAAAATCTAGAAGACAAACGACATAGGCAGACGCTTTGCCTCCCCACATGTAAATCAATATAAAGAAACTAAGTAACATGTATAGTAGCACAAAGTTGAATACCAAAAAATGCCTCAGTCAGGTCCAAATATCGCACCCAAACGGACATATGCGTTTAAGCCAGGCGGCGGCTTCCTCAATAAGACAAGTGAACCAGGACAGACGTGCCGCGCTCCCACATGCAAGCCCGCACAAAGTTGGATACCAAAAAAATTCTCAATCTGGCCCCAAGATCGTACCCAAGCGGACACACATCAATAAGAGTAAAGGGCAATCCCCTCCGATTCTTGAAAGTTGTAACATTTCTAACATTGAGGGTATTGCCCTTTACTCTTATTGACACATGTCCACCCGGGTACGATCTTGGGGCCAGATTGAGAACTTTTCCAATATCCAACCCTAAACGAACCTACATATAGGAGCGCAACACGTCTGTCCTAAGTCACTTATCTTCTAGATTTTTGAAAGTTGTAACATTTCTAACATTGAGGGTATTGCCCTTCACTCCTATTGATACACGTCCACCCGGGTACGATCCCGGGGCCAGATTGAGAATTTCCCCAATATCCAACCTTACACAAACCTACATACAGGAGCGCAACACGTCTGTCCTAAGTCACTTATCTTCTAGATTTTTGAAAGTTGTAACATTTCTAACATTGAGGGTATTGCCCTTTACTCTTATTGATATATGTCCACTTGGGTACGATCTTGGGGCCAGATTGAGAATTTTTTTAATATCCAACTTTATACGAACTTACGTATAGGAGCGCAACACGTCTGTCCTAAGTCACTTATCTTCTAGATTTTTGAAAGTTGTAACATTTCTAAGATAGAAGGGATATCCCTCTACCCTTATTGATGTATGTCCACTTGGGTACGATCTTGGGGCCAGATTGATAATTTTTTTAATATCCAACTTTATACGAACTTACATATAGGGACGGAACACGTCTGTCCTAAGTCACTTATCTTCTAGATTTTTGAAAGTTGTAACATTTTTAAGATAGAGCGGATTGCCCTCTACCCTTATTGATGTATGTCCACTTGGGTACGATCTTGGGGCCAGATTGAGAATTTTTTTAATATCCAACTTTATACGAACTTACGTATAGGAGCGCAACACGTCTGTCCTAAGTCACTTATCTTCTAGATTTTTGAAAGTTGTAACATTTCTAAGATAGAGGGGATTTCCCTTTACCCCCACTGATACATGTCCACCCTAGGTACGATCTTGGGGCCAGACTGAGTATCCCTCCAATATCCAACCCTACACAAACTTACATATAGGAACGCAACACGTCTGTCCCAAGTCACCCATCTTATTGAGGAAACCGCCGCCTCAACTTAAACGCATATGTCCACTTGGGCACGATACCTGGACCCGACCGAGGCATCCTGCAATATCCAACTCCATGCCAACATACATAACACTCAACTTCCCCATATGAACCTACATACAGGGAAGCAAAACGTCTGCCCATGTCACTCATCTTCTAGATTCCCGAATGTTTTCTTTAAGGTAGGGACATCGCTCACCATCCTGAATGACGTCCCCATCACTGTTTTAGGATAGAGGGGTTCTCCGACTGTTTGTTTGCGTCCACCAAGTTACGATCCTTTGGATCAGATTGAACAAACCCCATATATCACTTTTTTACTGAACTTTGATTTTTTAAATTGTTTGGACAATTCAAATCAAGACTTTAAGTTCATTTAAAAGTTTTTTTCCAAATTCAAACTAGATAAGTAAAATAATTGTTTAAGTACAAATTCATAATAACGAGAGATTTATTATTCTTACCAATACATTCACAGGAAAATCAATTGTTAGGACAAATGTTTAATTTTAGGACAAATTTAGGACAAACTTTACGCGAATTAATAGTTGTGATATCCGCCCCTGGCCAGGCAGCCGTCGTACACCTTTTTACATATAACAAAATCGAGGGATGGGAAAGGAATGTTAGCAACAAAGACTCAACCCGGTTCCAGACACCTAAGTAGTTTTGATAGTTAGTAAATTTGTTAGTAATATATTTTTTAGTAATTAGCACAAGACAATACAATTTAAAGTTCATCTACTGCTCCAACCTGTAAGAAGACACAATGACAACACAAATTTCCTGGTGCCGCAAACTCTTTTTTCTGAAAAGCTGTAAACAACTATTATACTATTCCCTCCCCCATTTTTTCCATCGGCGGTTGTGAGGGGGGCGAGATTTCGTTCCATCATCATATTCCCATGCGGTCACCCAAATTTGTACTAACTGTAGGTAGTGTTGCTTGACGTTGTTGTTGAAATCGTTGCGCCTCTGCTGTCCCTGCTACTCGCCCCCCATCAAACATAAAAGCTGAAAATATGTATATTTTATATATTTAACCATACTATTAAATTAAACTAATCTACAATTTCCTAAAGATCTTGCAAAAGGATATTAATAATGCTTAAATTACTTTTTTATTTACTAAGTTAATAATGTTTAAATTAATTATTATATACTACGCGTTTAGTTAAGTACTACATGTACCTATTATATATGATATTCACTAATAAAACTCAAATAGAGTTTCCTAGGTTAGTCTGAAAACTAAATTGCTTTACTACTTAATTAATAGAAATTAACTTATACAAATTAGTTAGTACTAAATAAAATAACATTGATATCACAAGACATTACAACTTCTAAGCTACATAGCTGCTAGATGCTTGGAGTTTCTGGGTGTTGAGCGAGACTTCACCAATATTTCTGTAGCTTGGAGACGATCTAACAATTATATAAAATTAAGTATAATTTTTAACAACCACACCATCAGACAAAAATACTTGAACAACAAAGACACTTTGATATACCATAATTAAATTCAGCAACCAAAAAGTGCTGAAACGTTTTCATCACTATCTCAAATATTCTTGCAATGTAATGTAGTTCACAATATCAAGTACCTCTTGCACTTACTGCATCCAAGGCTAAAAACTGTGACCCACAATTAAAAAAAAATATCCGTCAAACTATAAAACAATTATCGGACCGACACAATAGGGAATCATGGCGTCATTGATCCATCGTCCGGCAAAAAATATCCGTGTGTCAATACCGGACTCGGTGATGTATCGTGAAACGGAAAAACTTTGCATACACATCTACGCAATTTGCGATTCGACGACATCGTCACAGACACATCATTACAGTGTCGTGCAATGGAAAAGCGGTCAAACAATCAAAACATTGTGAACCCCATTGTCGAATTTCAAACTTGACGTATTAAAGACTGGTACCTAGGAAACTCTGAACTTTACCAAGTCTATTCAAATCACCTTTCCCATTAACAAAACCTCCCTGATTCCCAATTATACGGGCCATTTCCAAAAAAGAAACGATAATTGAACTGAAATTGGTGTATCAAAGGAACGCTGACACAAACAGTGGCATGAGCACTCCTATCGGTGGTTTCACAGCAATTATTACACAGCAGTTATTACATTGATCTGTTTGAAGTGGCTGTTGAATATGCTGAAATAGCCTGAATTTAAACAAAATTTCAAAAAATCTAAAAAATTTTCATTAAAAATATTTTATAGGGTTCTATATCATTGACCGGTCTATCCGCAATTATTCCCTCCGCCACATTTATTTTAATACTTATTTGTAAAAAATGAAACTACGAACAAACTTATCAGTACATATCTTTGTGAGATATTCTGCCATTTAATAAAATTTATTAGATCATAATATTAAAAATTTTAATAAATCAGCCAAAAAATTTTAAAATTCTGTAAGTTGGACTATTATCTTAGTACAATTAGCTTTGTGAAGTATATGAAGTATATAGAATGTAGGTATCACCGAGGTGTAGCTTGGCAAAAACTCTGAATTTCTTCGGAATAGCCGCCTCTTATTATTGTACTATTAATATCCAATTATAGAATCATGATCAGTATATTACAAATATGTTGATCTAATAAATCCATACATATTTTTACGAATCTTACATTACATGTTATTTTTACAATACAGCGGTTTACAGCTGTGATCCTTTACATCGTGTCAAGTTTTGTAAAATAGTTCGATAAAACCATATATATATAAGTTTGACCTCCAAATCCAAAGCTTTCAAATTTTTTTACAATTTATTTTTATACAAAGTCGCCCATTCCATGTAATTATTTACTTAATTAGTTCACGAAATCAATAAATTTTAATCAATGCTGAACCGAAAATGATAATAACGTTTAGTTTTACCCTTTTTTCAAAATTATAATCTTCCTTAAATAATTGTTGTAAGAACGAATTCATTTGAGAGGATCATTAATCATTATTCCATAATATGGAATACAAATCGTACACAAACACAATTCATCCATTTCATCCGCTGCTTGATTAGGAAGTGTACAGGAAACCAAATAAAAAAAAAACAACAAACAACTTGGCACAACGAAACTATTTGGATATCCTTTTTTTTTCTAAAAGGGTGGGTGTATGCAGCCCAGAGCACTGCATATCCTTAGTAAAGTTTCAGTCAATTATGTTACAAAACTGTAATACCTCCCGCTGTAATGTAATTTGTCATCGAATAAACTTTTAAAAAAATCATAAAACCTAAACTCCAGCACTACATAACCTCAAAACAAAACAAAAAATCAAAAAATCACTTACCTTATTCTTAACCTTTTTGCCAACTTTCAGACAGGCCATACGCCAATTCAACACCATAAAATTCATATCGCTTGAATTCCACCCGAATATCATATCATCCTTGCATTCGATTAAATTCCGCGTGAATGTTCTATCCGACGGTAATGATTTCTGTATTTCATCGAATAATTTAATCGCACATAAATTAAATGTATCGGTAATTTTATCGAATCGAGACATTTTCGTACAATTTTCACACTAACAACTTTTCTCACTAAACACTAATCCACTAAAATAATCACTTCGACACGAATTTTATTATTTTATATCGAATTTAGTTAATTCGCGGCTTTTTTTACGACAATTTTGTGTAAAACAAGAAAAAAGACCCGCCTACTAAACCTTAAATTCGACAACAAATTAACTCCTAACCGAACTTCTCACTCAAATCCAATTAAATTCCAACTCAAACCCTATTCACCATCATACCATAATAGCAAGCATGCTTACTATCGTACTATCATAACCTTAAACAGTCATTCCATCTTACCATTATTCCATTATACTATCACACCATACCATCGTACCATAGTAATGTCGAACCAATCAATTCACCTTACCTTCATACCATCTTATCATCGATCGTACCATCGTACCATCGTACCATCATACCATCATACCATCGTACCATCGTACCATCGTACCATCGTACCATCATACCATCGTACCATCGTACCATCGTACCATCGTACCATCGTACCATCGTACCATCGTACCATCGTACCATCGTACCATCGTACCATCATACCATCATACCATCACCATCATACCTCTCTCTTTCTGGCTTTCACATCCCATGGAGTGATTTTGCCGCCCACACTAAGGTCCTGCATCCGTCTCGATCCACCGCTCTCGTCCTCCAGTTACGACATCCTAATTGTTGGAGCAGCAGAACCTTGATGCATCAGAAGAAAGCAAAATATTAATTTAAAACACAGAACACATAAATACATGACATCTAAACATCAAACTTTAATTCAATTACATAGGTTACAATTTAAACTTATTTAATCTTATATTAGAAATTTGTTTACATACTTTGTATACACACATTATTTGACATTTAATTCATGTTTATAGTCTTACCTTAAGTAGTATGTAATTCACAATAGATAATGTTGTATAATAGTATAATGTACCTTTATATTTTGCGATCTAGTTGTTAAGAGATGGCGGAGCTTGTTGTATTGTTGTAGAGTAAAAATTAAGAAACGATATTGTAGCGTCACATAAAAATAATGGTTATGAGTCACAAATTTATGTTGTAAAAATTCAATTGCGATACAACAGTTGGAAAAGAAGGTTATCAAAAATAAAAATTATATTGTATTTTTTTTACCAAATAAACGCAGTTGAGTCCGCTTGTTTCTTTGTTTTTATATCAGCCAAGCGGCATTGATTAAAGTTGAAGGTTCTGGGCTAAATATAGACGTCGAGGAAAGCCCAGTAAAATACACTAATACATGTAGATCTTGTTCGACGTCGTCACGCCAGCGCAGTCGGGGTTTTCCTCTACGATGGACACCGACTGGTTGTTGATGGAATACTTTATTGGTCATTCGTTGTTGTGGAGATCGTGTAATGTGGCCAAGCCATCTAACTCGATTGGATTTGATGAATCCGATAATATCGCAGCCTCCAAGAAGTTGCCTTAACTCGTGGTTCATACCAATTCGATATTCGTTGTCCGCGACTTTAATTGGACCAAAAACTGAGCGAATGGCCTTCCTTTCGAAGGTAGATAACAATCTACATTTGTTAGAAGTCATGGTCCAGCTCTCGCTTCCGAAAGCCAGCACAGGTCTTATGAGTGCTTTATAAAATGCGAGCTTGCACGACTGCGACAGATGTTTAGATCGCAATAATTTCGATTGGGCGTAGAAAACTCGTTGTCCGGCAGCTTTTATATCTGCCTGCATATCATTCGACGATGTTATAACTGACCCGAGGTATTTAAAGTTTTCGACGCTATCAAAGTTATGGTCGCTAATTCCGAGATTTACCATGGAGATGTTTCTGGGTGTTGATAACAATTTTGTTTTGCTGCTGTTCACCTCCAAACCAAGTCTTCTTGCGTAGCGATCGAGTTGTATAAAACTGTCCTTGATATCGCTAGGTCTTTGGCCAAGAAGCACGATATCATCTGCATATCCAAGAATTTGGCCTGATTTATTAAATATACAGCGGGAAGTTTCAATGTTGCTTTTTCTCACTACGTATTCAAGCGCCAAATTGAACAGCACAGGCGCGAGTGCATCTCCCTGTCGAACACCAGATGTTATTTCAAAGGAGTCTGATACAGCTCCCTCAATTACGATTCTACATACAGACACAGAGGTTGTTAATTTACACAGAGAAACGAGTTTCTCTGGAATTTCTAGGCATACGAGCGCGGCCCATAGGTTTTTGCGGTTTTTACTGTCATATGCCTGTCTGAAGTCTATGTATAGTTATCTTATACTCCAAACATTTTTCCAAGATCATCCTCATGGTAAAACATTGGTCAGTGGTCGATCGGTTGGGACGAAAACCACATTGATAGTCGCCAATGATGTTTTCGGCGAAAGGGATGAGTCTGGCAAGTACAACATTAGCCAACACTTTGTACGCAGTGCTCAATAGGGCTGAAGCGGGCGTCTGTTTTGTATCAAGTGGCTCGCTATATAAATGTGTTGAAGGTAGGACTGGATGCCTTAAGATTATCACCAGTACGTGGCCCACACACGTAACAAGCGGGTTGAGCAGCAGGCCAACAACTTGCTCTCATAAAAACAATTAAAGTTATGAATCCTAATCAAAGGCCTCGGATTACCATATCGGATTCACCATCATACCATCATATCATAATAGCATCATACCATCATACCATCCTACCACCTTACCATCACACAATTCTTATACACAAACCATCATACCATTATATCATCATAACATCTTACCATCATACCACCATGTTTAAATATCATACATACATATACAGTTATACACACATTAATGCTCACTTTAATTTACCTTTACTTAATACTAATTCAACCCCTAAACGGAACCCAACTCAACCGCAAACTCTACGCCAAACTCAGTCCTCAAACTAGCGTATATAAAAAATTCGTAAATATTTACATAATCTGGTGATTTGGGTCAATTCCCATCCTCTTGATGTATAGTTTCCAAAAGCTTTTAAAATCTCCGCCTTCATCATAGAAACAGATTGGCGAAAAAAATTCAAATTCGGACAAGCCTTTCTGGAGATATCATGGCTACAGACAGCCAGACGTCCAGACAGCCGAATGGACATTTTTTTTTTTGTTTTCTAGAGCCAGGGACTTTCAAAACCTCGAGAAAAGTGGTTTTGGACCAACCAAATTTTTCGTCATTTTTGAACAGGATTTCAATACTTTTGGTCTTTTTAGGCCAAAGTTGTCTTTATGCAAGCTCTTGTCTCGCATACCGTTGGATTTGTTATCGTTTTTCTACCGATTGTGCGAGATTCGATGAAGTTTCTGTAAATTTTTTGAAGTTTCCGAAAATTTTCCATGACGCTATCTCGAGTTATGTTCTTTAGAAGTATTCCTTATGGTAGATTCACGAGCACTTATCGCATAGCATTAGATTTGTTAAAGTTTTCTCTAAATTTTATGAAATTTTCGAAAACTTTGCATGACGCTGTCTCGAATTATGGTCTTTAGAAGTAATCCTTATGCGATAATCGCGAGCACTACACGCGTTCTATCGAATTTAGTGTATCTAGCCCGACTATTTGTCCATTGCCTTAATGTACGAAATGATGTATAGATGAGGTAAGTACAGGCTAAGAAATTAAATATAGGTAAGGAAAACAAAGTAGATTAATTGTTTGGTTGTAATGTAGAACAGGAACTGCTCACAGAGTGACACAACATTTTTAGTTTTATTATTATTTACTTTACAACAATGCAATAAACCCTTTAAAATCTTATTGTAATTAAAATAATTCAATTTTACGACCCTACTCGGAGAAACATTGGGACCCAGTGCCCTGGAATCTTGACTTGTCCACATTTAAAAGTAACCACAATAAATTGTTTTCAATACGTGTAAAAGTTAATGGTTGATTTTCATCGTGACACGTGTCACCAGTTAAAATTCCGACTACTTTTGATTCCAAAATAACCGGTGACCCCTCACGAATATCACAGAAATCTGTAGTTGGTACATTTTTCACGCATAAAACTTCATCTTGGCTCACTTCGATCGACATAGCAGTTTTGGAAAAATAATTAACGCATTGAAAAAAACTCATCGTATGTGTAAAAATCTTTTGTAGATTATAGGAAGGGGTATGCTGAAAATATAATTTAATTTTAAATCTCTATATTATGTAATCTATTTAGTATGATTATCTTACCAGAGCTTTAATACTGTAACCCGAGATTGTGACTGCATCGCCACCAATAACGAATTGATGACCCAATTTCACAGCATTTACCTTTTTAAGATAATTAAGTTCACCTATCAAGATTTCAGTTCGTTCCACAAATTTTATCCCATTTGTAATGAAAATTATAGCCAAATTATGTTTCGATAAGTAATTATCAAATTCAGGATGTCGTTCAACTTTGGACACATTATAAACATCACCACCATTTAACATGTTGACGCTACCAACACGCACTTGAATATCATAATAATCATTTCGTATTTTTGTAAAACATGTTGCGGTGGTAAGTACATGAGACTTTGATAATATTGTACCACCACAAAATTTAGCTATTTCATTTCGGATGACAATCAAAACGGTCGCTTGGAATGCATAGTTTTCTAAACTAACAACTGTGCCACCATATTTAGTTTCACCATTTCCTTGACGTATAATAATCAAGAGTATGGAAATTAATCCAAAATATATTCTCAAAAATGACATCTGTTACTTAACTATTAAAATACTCGTATACTTGATCTTGATTGCACGCAATCATAAATGCAATGTGACACTTTATGAAATTATAAAATAAAAAATCCGATCTAACATGAGGAATCAATCGATTAGAATTTGTTGCATTCACGTTTCCATTTATGTAATTGGAATATACAATTGATTTGAAATGGTAAACGAAATGCAATTTCTTTTAATCTCATTAAAACGATGACATTTTGAATTAGTAAAGATTACGGTTGGTGTATGGTGGCCCAAAAGTAACCATATAGTGAGGCTATCGAAGTAATATTTGTGTCCAAACGAACGTCGTTCTTTCCGTAATTTGTGGGATAGTGTTCAACATCCAAAAATCGATGAAAACGGAGCCTCCCGCCTAAAACATGAATTGATATGTTTTCAATGCTGTACGGTGAAACAATATGGCCGAAAAGAACGATTCCTATAAAGGCAGCATGCAAAAGAACTCTTCTATCTTCTTGCTTTATATGAAGGTAGGCGCACCACATTTTCATGATAAGGAATATCATAGTCATAATCCCCCCGTGGGGGGGGGGGGCACTCGAGGTAACTCAATAACTTTGGATTTTTAAACACGAGCCAAACCATTTCTAGCAAATTTAAAAGAAAATCTAAATGCTTGATGAACAGCAAGCGCCTTACGATGACAAATAGAATCAAATGCTTTATAACTTTGAAGGTGTTGTACACAACCAGCATGAAAGATTTCAGTGATATTTGATATTTTCCATTTAAATGGAAACACACTAGAAACTAACGATAGTTTGAAGAGATTCCGCAATATCTGCCCATAACCGTCGCCAAAGTCTGTCAGTGCAGATATAATAATTTTATCAGTAATACTAGGGTTGATACGTTGTTGTTGTATTTAAATGGTTATTAGAAGCAAATATATATAAGCTATTTCATTGGTGTCAAGACTGTTGGTTTTACTGTCATATTTGACACATTTGCCGGAAACCCCTCAATTTCTCGTTCAGATCCAAAATATTCCCAAAATTGTTTAGGGTTAGTTTTAATTTAATCTTGGTTACCAACTAGATAATAATCCTATTTGAAGACGAGTTTATCCGATTCCAGCCCACTTTTATCCTATTATGAGTCCATCGTCAAGCCATAGGGGATGGCTAGTGGCTTCTTTGATGCACAATGGAATACGATTATCAAAACCTCGCTGCAGAATCTTATAAAATTGTAGTCAGCTTTTTTGTAGCCATTTAACAAAGCCCAGTCGTGAACGGAGCCCTCTGGATACCTGGCGACCTCCAATTGTAATTAGCCTTACCTGCGTATACGGATCTCTGCACAGGCGGACCTTTATTTCTCCGATACTCGTGGGAATCATAATGGAAAGATCAAACAATAACAAAACCAAGGGCACCGGCTCTCCTCTTAAGCCGGTATCAGCGAAGGGAGGTACCTCGGGCAAGAAGGGTGGGGCCTCTAAGGTTGCAAATGGAGGTTGGTGTATAATGTACTCAACCTCGTATTTTTAAAGGTCCTGGGACAAAATCCAGGACAACCCTATCCTGCAGAGATGCCAGTTGCTATCAAGGGCGTGTGAAAATGACTGCATGCTCGGACTCTAGATCTGCGGATCTGTATCAAAAGGCTATAGCCAAAGTAGGAAAGGTCTGGCCAGGCGCAAAGCTTGCGGCAGTTAGCCGGGAGGAAATTCCCAGCAGGCCGAGGGCACGTGTCTGGCTGCCATCCGAACCGGCTAGCCCTGACGAGGCTTTGAAAATCATTCAGGCCAGTAACCCGAGTCTTCCGACCGGAAATTGGGAGATCGTCAAGCAGGAGGAGGTGAAGGGGGGCTCGAAATTATCAATTATATTGTAATAAATAAGGAGTCCCTTGCCCTCCTGCACAAAACAAAGGGAGTAATTGACTTCGGATTCGGGTCAATTACTCTCAATGTTTATAAAAAGGATGGGGAGGAAGCGCATACGGGAGGCCAACCGGAGGATGGTGGCAACCCGCCCAGACCTGAAGGGGGTACCAGCCGCATGGGGGGAGAAGCTGAGGGTAGGGGGGTGAATCTGGAGACCTCGATCTGGCTAGGATTTACTTGAAAGATAGGGAGGGGTACATAAGCGGAGGAGCTGGTGTACCGATGGAAGAGGATGTCGGCAGCCCGGCAAGATGGGGGGCACTGACAAGTCCTTTACAGAGAGTATGAGTGTTAGCGAGACGGGCGAATCCGGCGCATCCCAAAATACCGAGAAATAATAAACTCCTTAGGTCGGGTAAGGATGTGATACTAATCCATGAACCTTGGATTAATAACCACAGGATCTGTGGCCTCAGAAGCAAGGGGTACAAAATTATATCCTCTAGTAAGTCTGGAAAGATCAGATCTTGTATTATTGGGAAAAATAATAATAATCTTTTCCTTCTCTCTCAATACAGCAATGGTGATACTACTGCAGTTAGCCTGGGAGTAGGCACTTGAAGATTCTGGCTAGTTACAGCCTACACGGACCGAGAGAAGGAGGTTCCTCCGGATAACCTGGAGGAGCTGATCCGTGAAGCGGAACAATTATCAGGTGTGGTACTGGGAGTTGATGCTAATGCGCATCACACTATCTGGGGAAGCACGGACATTAATGAAAGAGGTGAGTCACTTTTTGATTATTTGATGAGTACTAACCTTTCAGTGTGTAATATTGGGCGGGAACCCACATTTATTACTAGTAACAGGTAGGAGTTTTAGATCTGACCCTTGCCTCAAATAATATTCTTCATATTGTTAAAAATTGGAGGGTGGATAAGGAACACTCCTTTTCTGATCATCGATATTTAACCTATTGCCTCGATATTCACCCTGCTACCCGGGAAGCCTTCAGGAACCCTAGAAGGACCAACTGGAACAAATATGTGGAATTATTGAAGGGCTCTGGAGCCCCCGACGATCGTTGGGGAGCTGGAGGGCATGGTCGCTAGCGTTACTAGCGCATGCAACCGATCCTTTCGTGCTGCCTGCCCACTGGCTAAGCCTAGGGGTAGGCAAAAACCAGTAAGGTGGTCCAGGGAACTGGGAACCTATCGTAAGGCTTGTAGGACATAGGACAGTCTTTAATAGAGCCAAAAATACAAGGGAGGCTCAGGATAAGACGACCTATTGGTGCGTAACAATCATGAGGAATCATTGTCAGTGTTCTTAGAGGATATCGTAACCAAGAAACGGATCCTATGGGCACTGAGGGATGCTAAACCATTTAAATCGGCTGGTCAGTATCAAATTATACCAGCGGAACTTCAAAACAAATCAGTAATTATTCTTCCCTACCTGGAAGCTACATTCAAAGGGTATTTGAAGCTGGGCTATATTCCTAGGTACTGGACGGAGGTCAATGTGGTGTTTATACCGAAAGCGGGGAAAAGCTCACATGTCTATCCTAAGGACCTAAGACCAATAACTCTATCATCCTTCCTTTTGAAAACCTTGGAAAGGCTGCTGGATGTATACATCAGAGATAAAATAGGTGCCAGGAAGTGGGCACCGTCTCAGCATGCGTACACAAAGGGTAGATCTGTGGACACTGCTCTGCAGCCCTTCGTGTGTACGACTGAGAAATCGATTACTTCGAAGGAATTCTGTTTGGTGGCCTTCCTGGATATAGAGGGCGCATTTAATAATGTGAAAGCGGAGGCAATCGAGGAGGGATTGCCATTTTTGGAGGTGGACGTTCCTCTGAGAAGGTTAATCAATTATGTGCTGGGAAGCAGGATTGTTAGCACGAAGTTCGGGGACTTCACCATCAAGAGGCGAGTAACTAGGGGAACTCCGCAGGGGGGGTTCTCTTACGCAGATGACGTAGCTTTAGCTGTTACCGGGAAATTCCAGGCTCTGCCAAACATACTCCCACACCTTAAGGAAGTTTATTGCTTAATTATTAACTTAACTAATTTATTAACTGGACGTTTAACTTCAACTTTTGCTGCTTTTAAGGTGACGACTCTGATGATCCCCCATCACTTCCAGTATGAACGCCGATTACTCTACCAAGCATCCATTGGCTAGGATACAAGTTATCTTCTCTGATAAGAACGACGTCATCTAGTGCGAATTGATCAGTTGCTGCCTTCCATTTGTGCCGTTGTTGTAAGGAAGTCAGGTAGTCGCGGTGCCATCGATGCCAAAATCCTTGGAGTCGCTGTTGAATATTTATTTGATTGATTTAACTTATTTTATTGCAGATGGGATAAGCTTGGTTCTGGAATTGCTGTTATTGCATCTCCAATTAAAAATGTGCAGGTGTTAATATTTCCAAATTAGCTGGATCATCATTTATTTTGCATAACTGCCTTGAATTTAGCAGTGCTTCAATTTGTACGATCAGTGTTGTCATTTCCTCAAACGTGAGATTTGTATTGGTCACCCTTTTCAAATGGTATACTTAAAAGATTTGACAGCCGCCTCCCACAATCCGCCAAAATGTGGTGCGTGTGGTGGGTTGAAATTAAACTTAATACCTTTCTGTAATAAAAATTCAGATATTATTGGACTATTTGATTGTGATATAATTTGTTGTTTTAGATTGTGAAGTTCTCTGGTCGTTCCAATGAAATTGGACCCGTTGTCACACCAAATTTGTTCTGGTGTGCCACGTCGTGAAACGAATCGTCTAAGTGCCGCCAAAAATGAGTTTATGTCAAGTCCGCTAACTACTTCTAGATGTACAGCTTTGACGGCTAAACATACAAAAACTGCCATATACGCCTTTTGTGCAGGTGCGGTTTTTCGTTTACTGGTTTTTATGGAAAGTGGTCCAGCATAATCTAAGCCAACTTTTAAAAATGGTCGACTTTGGGTACACCGTTCGGCAGGTAAATCGGCCATTTTCTGCTCTGCTTTGTAGAATCGATGTCGAATACATACTGTGCAGGATTTTATACAATTTTTGATCATATATCGTGCGCCTATGATCCAATATTTACTGCGTACGATGCTCAGTGTCAACGAGTTGCCAGCATGCATATGGTTAATATGAACATCACTAATTATTAATTCACATACTCTGTGGTTTTTCGGTAAGATGACTGGATGTTTGGCAGAATATGCTAGCGACGATTTACTTAATCTTCCGCCGACCCGTAGTAATCCAGTTGAATCAATGAACGGATCTAGCGATGATAATTGATGTTTTGTTGGTAAATCAATGCTCTTGTTTAGCCTCGTTATCTCGGTGTAAAATGTTATTTTCTGCACGTTGCGAAGGATTATAATTTCTGCTGCATTCTGTGCCACCACAGTTGTCGTTTTGAGAGAGCTTGCGGGTTTACTCCTCTTGATAAGTCATCAGTTGGATTACTTTTCGACGGAATATGTTGCCATTTACTGCGCGGAATAGTTTCAAGGATTGCTGCAGTTCGGTTGCCTATAAAGCTCTTCCATCTGTGGGGTACATCAGACAGCCAATGCAGAACTATCAAGAAGTCTGTCCATGCGAATACCTCTATGTTGTCTTATGCCAGAGATTCTAAACAGAATTTGACGGTGTTGGATAAGAGAACTGCGCCACATAGTTCCAGTCTCGGTAGTGACACTTGCTTGATCGGCGCAACCTTACTTTTAGCACATACAATATTTGTAGTGATCTCTCCGTCGTCACTAACAACTCGTAAGTATAATACGGCACCATACGCTGCTTCTGAGGCGTCGCAAAATGCATGCAAATGAATTTGTTTTGGCTGTTTTATTGATGTCAGACATCGAGGAATTTGTATTGATTCTAAATCCGGCAGTGACTCGTAAATACTTTGCCATACGTTTGTAATGCTATCAGGTAGCCTGGAGTCCCAATCGATGTTACGCAACCAAATTTTCTGTAACAAAATTTTAAACCGGATTACCGTTGGTGCCAGCCAGCCTAATGGATCATATACTTTAAAAGGGGTTGACAGAATCTTTCGTTTGGTCCAACTCATGTTTATCTCGCTTTGCTGTACTTTGAATGAGAAGGTGTCTGATTCTGCATTCCACATAATTCCCAAGGTTTTGATTGACGTAACATCTTTTATTAACTTAGAAGTATTTTGAATTTCATGCTGGGAAAACGAATTCAAAAATTCTTGTGAGTTGGACTTCCATTTTCGCAGGTGGAATCCACTTTTACTTAAAATTTCATTAATGCGATTTTTTAATGCTATTGCCTCTACAACGTTGTCACATCCAGTATCATCAATATAGAAATCATTGCTGATTAAACGAAAATCTTCAGTAGAATTTTTTAGAGTCCTTACTGCCAGATAAGGTGCACAAGCAGTACTGTACGTCACAATGTTCAGTTTATATATTTTAAGCTGTTCGTTCTGGTTTTCACGCCATAATATAAGTTGAAAGTTTGCATCTTCTGGTGTAACCCGAATTTGTCGATACATTTTTTCTAAATCTCCAACAATAACAATGGCAGGCTTTGGAAATCGTAAAATGATGGTAGTAAGATCAGCTTCAATATTTGGGCCTATTTGAAGTATGTCGTTCTGAGATACTCCAGAGCTAGTTTTGCACGAGGCATCAAACACTACCCTTAGTTTGGTGGTACTGCTACTAGATTTGATCACAGCATGATGTGGCAAATAATATTTAGCTTCATCTTCATTTGGGATATCATTCCATGGTATATACATATGTCATGTGTCGAAGTGCCAATATATTCGCTCATGAATGATGTTTATTGCTTTGGCAAATCGCAGAATAATTTTTATTTGAGTATGGGCTAAATCACGTAATTTAATTAGTTTTTGGAAATTTTCAGCCATTTTTAAAACAAAAGAAAATCACTTCACTCTTCACACAATATTATGACCACGCGGTTTTAATAAAAAAAATCGTCTGCTACGAAAATTGACAAAACGTACACTTGGTTTCTAAAATTTATTTATAGTTTATAATTTATAAACATTTGTATACTTCTGCAGAAATTCCCGGGTTTCGGCACCAAAAAATGTTTGTGAAATCGCGATTACTGCGGTAAATGATTTAAGTGAATTTTGTTCCTTAATGGGTTTCAATCCGTCGAAACAAAACAAAAAAAAAAGAAAATGTTGAATTTTATTTGGCTCTGCCAAACAGTGGGAGCTGGAGTATTCTGTGACAAATTAAATGTAAACATTTCTATTCGTCTCCCTGATTACTGCAGCGTGTACCAAGCTGAAGTCATACCGATTGAGGAGGTCATGACGAGGTTGAAACATAATGTGGCATCCTCAGATGATATCGCAATCTATGTGGATAGTCACGCGGCGATCTGGTCGTTAGAATCGGTGTCTTTGGCGCCACGTATGGCGTTGAGTTGTCACTCATCTCTAAATGAGATGGGTGAGCATTTCAATATCCAGTTAATCTGGGTCCCAGGTTACTCGGGCGTCATGGGGAATTACAGGGCGGATGAACTTGCTAGACATGGTACGACTCTCCAGCTGCAACCGGAAAGGGCAAGTCTGGGGAGGCCTATCACAGCGCTGAGTCAAGCACTTGGGAAGCAGGCGCTATCCTCAGCGGGGAAGGTGGTCTAACACCCTCACCTGTAGAGTTGCAAGACAAGTTTGGCCAAAGCTGGACTTGGGGCGCACTAGGGCATTAATATCCCTACACAGACGTGAATTAAAAAGGGTCGTAGGAATTCTCACGGGACACTGCCTTTTTGGAGAACATGCAAGAAGGCTGGGTCTGGAGGCAAATGACTTCTGCAGAAGCTGCTTGAACGAAGAGAAGGAAGAGACGTTGGTCCACTTCCTTTGCTCGTGTCCAGCATTGGCACTCAGAAGGCATAAACACTTGGGTAAGTTCAGGATGGACTGCCTGCCTCTCGGATCTCGAAAACATTAAAGTGCGGGACGTCTTGTACTACATAAGTAGCTCGAAATGGTTCCAATAGTGGTAAAGGGGATATATTCTGTGGTATCACAATGGACCGTCACCGGTCTAAGTGTGCCTAAACAGCCACTCCAACCTAACCTAACCTAATATATTTACTTAACAGTTACCATCTAGTAGAGTGATACTAAAAGATTCACCTTTCCATTATTGAAAAAAAATGTTAAGGTGTTAAACGCAGAAATAATCCCACAGCAATCAGTTATGGCTTGATTTGTAATCACTATTACAAACTTATCCTCAATTTTATAAAATTTGTGGACAGCGTTTATAATTTTCATGTAGAAACACCCTTAATGGATAGAAATTCTTGTATTATGTATTATCTAATTTATTTAGCATATACCGCCACACAATTAAATTTTCAAGCCCTTAATGGATTTAGCTCTAAACACACCTTTCAATAAATCGCGTTGGTATGGGTTGTCATACATGTCCTATATCTATGAAGCCCTGTGAGCTGAGATCCGGCATAGTGGTGCACAATTGATGGTTTTTGATAAGAAGGATTTGAAGGATTTGAACAATCCTTCGATTCATCGCGTTGATACCGGGGTTGCCATTTTACTATAGAAAGTTGTGAATGGAATTATGTTTTACTGCTGGCAGTTAAGAAACATTTTGAAGACTTCTTTCGGGATGGATTTTCGGACCATTTGCCATACTTATACACCTGATTTTTTTAACTTAATTTTTTGTGACTCTCGAGAAGTTAAACTACAGTAAACTTTCTCATTTAAAACAATTTAAAATGTTTAACTTACAATGGCTCTAGCAAAGCGAATGTTTTTTAGTTTCAATTGAACAATCATATGCGTATTCCACAAAATAACTGCATAAATGAGTTAAATTTATGTATACAATTAACTACCCGTTAAACTCAAAGTATTTTATTCACACTACTGTAATCCTGCGATATTAGTGGCTTTCCAATCGGGCACCACAAGTAATTATAAGCACTTATGGTTTATGCCTTTGCTAGATTTACTATAGATAATCTAGCAAAGACATGAACCATAAGTCCTTATTGTACTGGCGGTGGTCGATTACAAAGCCACTATTAAAACAAACACTTAAAAATTATGATTGAAGTTTTTGTTTTCTCGTTACAATCCTATTTAATGTTTACTGATGCCATTTTAAAAATAATTTAACTATTGGATGAAAGATGTCACTATGGAGGAAAATTATTGTAACGGTGACACCTAGTGTGTAATAGAAGAAGTTAAAATTAATAGCTCAATGTTTAACTGTACTAAAATGGAATTTTCCATGATACAAATTGTTACGAAATGTTTCTACGCTATTCTAACTGGAAAAGTCATGAGCTTTCTAGAAGTTTGGTTTGTGTATATAAAAAAAAAGGCGAACGAAGTCGAATTGGAAAGTAAAAGTGATCAGTAAAATTTGAGAATAATTTATATAAAGTGATTTTGTGAATTTTTATTAATAAACTGTGTTGTAATAATTCTTGTGTTAACTAAATAAATTCGTTCGTGATAAATTAAATAGATTTTGTTTTATTCACAATCCAGTGATTCGAACCTTGATTGACAAGGCAAAAACGTAAAAATAATGTTACGTTTCTGCCCTGTCAATTAAGGTTCGTATCACTGGATTGTGAATAATACAAACTCAATTCAATTTATCACCAACGAATTTATTTGTTTCACAAAATCACTTTATATAAATTATTCTTAAATTTTACTGATCACTTTTACTTTTTATTTTACACTAAAACACTTTTTAAACCACATTTTAGTTCCTTTTAATCTTTACACTATCGCTTACCAAATATTACTAATCCAATTCGACTTCGTTCGCCTTTTTACATACACAAACCAAACTTCTAGAAAGCTCATGACTTTTCCAGTTAGAATAGCGTAGAAACATTAAGAACAATTTTAACATGGAAAATTCCAATTTAGTACAGTTAAACATTGAGCTATTAAATTTTACTTCTTCTATTACACAATAGGTGTCACCGTTACACTACCCCCCCCCCCCCCCACCTAAGCCTGTTCATCCCAAACAGGACCCAAATCACCTCCTCTGTATAGGGCCAGCCTCTCCAAATGCACCACCTTTGGTTTACCTCGATGTCCCTTCCGTATCCGATAAACCACGTCGTCATCCTTGTGATGACAGTGTATGGTCCTTCCCATGCTGGTTGCAGGTTCGGTGATAAACTGATAATCCTGGAAGCCCTGGTTATTTGCTCGTATGTCATATCGGGCCTTCATCCGGTTACTTGACATCTGTTTTTTCTACGTACAAATTGATGAATCTCATTAAGTTCCTCTTTCATTCTGTCGACGTAATCCTGTTCACATAGAGCCGCTGATGGTACAGCCCTAAACTTTAGATCTCCAGGTAATCGTAGGATATCTCCAAATAACGTTTTAGCTGGTATCATTCCGGTTGTGTCATGTATTGCTGATCGATAGGCCATCAGAAACATCGGTATATGCCGATCCCAGTTGCGTTGGTTTTTCTCAACGACCTTTGCTAGATATTCCTCCAATGTACCATTGAATCTTTCTACCATAGCATCATATTGTGGATACAAAGGCGTTGTTCTCGTTTTATTTATACCGAGCTTATGGTATATTTCTTGAAATACCACCGATTCAAAATTTCTTCCTTGATCGGTATGAATCTCCATCGGCACTCCAAATCTGCTGATCCAGTTGTTTACCACGGTATCAGCTATTGTTGTCGTCTCCTGATTGGGAATGGGGCTATTTGCTGAAATAATCCATGATTACTAGCACATATTTGTTGCCGCTCTCAGTGGTTGGAAATGGCCCCGCTACATCCATTGCAATTCTTTCGAATGGTGATCCAACGTTATATTGCTTCATGGTTCCACGACTTTTGCGTGCGGGTCCCTTCACCGCCGCACATTGGTCACATTTTTGGCACCATTCTATCACAGACTGCCTACATCCTGCCCAGTAGAATCGTTGACGTATCTTTGCTAGAGTTTTATTAATTCCAAGGTGGCCCCCACTTGCTCCTCCATGATACTCATTCAGGATTTCTGCAATCCGGCACTTTGGTATCACCAGCAACAATTGCTTCACTTTGCCATCCGTGCTTTCCCACAATCGTTTTAAACAGCCATTCTCAAGACGGAGGCTATCCCATTGAGCCCAATAAGCCTTGACAATGGGAGTTCTGTCTGCGATTTCGCTCCAAGTTGGCCGGTGTTCCTTTTCCTTCCATTTCATTATAACTGATAAATCTGAACATCCAATTGCTCTTTCCTGATCATTTCGTCGGTCCACTCCTCATCAGGCAGCACTTGAGTAAGCCTAACGTCGATGGTGCCTTCCTTTGCTTCAACATGGCCACAATGTTTACATTCTACTGGACACGGCCGTCTTGACAATGCGTCGGCATTTCTGTGTGCACTTCCCTTCCGGTGTTCAATTTGGAAATCGTAGCTTTGAAGACGTTCGATCCAGCGTGCTACCTGTCCCTCTGGATTCTTGAATTGCAGCAGCCACCGTAAAGCGCCGTGATCTGTCCTTAAATGGAATTTTTGGCCATTATGATACATATGGAAATGCTTGACTCATTCCACTATAGCCAACAATTCTTTACGAGTCACGCAGTAATTACGCTCCGGTTTTGATAATGTTTTGGAGAAGTATCCTATACCGTCATTACTTGCATCGGTGTCCAAAATAAATTTCACGTTGGGTATAGGGTATGCGAGGATTGGCGCGACACATAACCGCCTCCTTAGTTCCACGAATGATTCCTCCTGGTCATCGTTCCATTCGAATGGCTTGTTCTTCCTGGTCAACTCTTGTAAACTCTTGGCAATGTTGGCGAATCCTGGTACGAAGTGTCTATAGCAGGTGCACAATCCCAGAAAGCTTCGTAATTCGTGTACATTTTTAGATCTTGGCCAGTTCTTTACCGCTGCAATCTTTTCTTCATCGGTGTGAATTCCATTAGTCGTTACCAGATGGCCCAAATATTTGACTTCAGTTCTGAACATTTTACACTTCTTTGAGTTTAATTTTAATCCGGCGGCCTGTATCCGATCCAAAACTTCTTCCAAGTTCCTTAGATGCTCATCAAAATCTTTCGCCATGACGACGATGTCGTCCAGATATGTTAGGCACGTCTTCCAATGTAATCCTTTAACACGTGCTCCATTAATCGTTCAAAAGTCGCAGGGGCATTACATAATTCGAACGGCATAACATTAAATTGCCAAAGTCCGTTACCCACACTGAACGCCGTTTTCTCGCGATCTTCCTTATGGACTTTCACCTGCCAACAGCCGCTTTGTAGATCTAATGTCAAAAATATTCGAGCACCCGATAACGTGTCTAGGTAGCTATCTTTTTTCGTCACAGCATTAAGTTTTCGGTAATCAAGGCAGAATCTCATGCTACCGTCCTTCTTCTCAACTAATACTACCGGTGAGCTCCATGGGCTGTTAGATGGTTCGATTACTCCTGCCGTCTGCGTTTATGTTACCATCCGGTCGACTTCTTGTTGTTTTGCCAATGGTAATCTCCTGGGTGGTTGACGAATTGGCATCTCCGTTCCCGTATCAATTCGAAACATTACCATTGAGGTCCTTCCGTTATTATCCGATGTACTGCAGAATATGGACATGTACTGTTTGAGTAGTTGATGTGCAGAATCTTTCTGTGCCTCAGTAAGATCTTCGGTGCATTTCTGCATGAGTTGTTCTACCTTTTCTTTCTGCCCTTGCATGTCGGCTTTTTCAATCAAACTTTTCTGTTCACACTTTACTATAGTTGAAACCTCGTTACATTTGCCGATGACTGTCCCTTTCTTGATGGTTTTCGTCTTATCCGAGAGATTTAGAGTCCTAATTGGTACTCTATAGTCGTTGTCTGGTTTAACTAGGGCTTTTGCGATTATAATTTCCTTGGCTCCGTTCTCCTCTTCGTTAGCTTCCACAACCCACAACCTGGGTGACCCAGAACCTCCCTCCAATTTTCTCCATAGGATCGTCTCCGAATTCGGTGGCAGCTTCTCCCGATGATCAATAATAATTCGCCTGATAGTCGCTCCGGCACTGCTAGATTGAAGTGGCCACTCGATGTTATCGTAATCTAAAACTCCTTGTCCAACATCCACCACGAAGCCATTTGCCCTCATGAAGTTCATTCCCATAATGACTTCATCGATAATATCTGCAATCAGTACTTCGTGTTGGAAAAGAGTTCTCCCGATCTTTATTTTCACGACCTTTTTGGACAATCGTGCGATTTGCTCCCGTATCCAGAGTGATGATGCAATCCGTGCCGTCAATGTTGGCTTTGATTGTTAAGCTGTCACCGCCCCTTGCTACTTTCGAAACGCGGATGGAGGTTATGGGCAATCTGTTGTGGGAGTCAGCTTCTGCCCCTTTAAGCTGACTCTTTGTAGTTTAACGGCTCCGTCGTCGTTTGGTCTTCTTGCCTGGCCACTGCCTGCTGCCCGCTTGGTCGTCGCTGCATAGGAGATGGTGATCTTCCCTTTTTCTTCTTATTTCGCAGCAGTCCCGAGAGATGTTACCTACCTTATCACACGCCCAACATCTGATTTTGGCGCACAAGCGATGGTTTCCGCGAAGGTGGCTCTACGTGACAACATGACCGCCTTGCGTGTCTCTGGATCTCGAATGTCGTCAATGAATGCGCCAATTTTTAGCCTTTCCATATAATCAGCCGACGTATGTGCTAGATGTACTAATCGCTCGATTGCCGATGAAAATTCCTGTAGCGATTCTCCTCCCTTTTGATACCGGCTTTTCAATTCCATTCGATAGATTTCACGCTTGTGGTCACTGACGTACTTCCTATCCAGTGCCTTCATAATTTCGAGATAACTGTTGCGATCTTTTTCCGTAATTATTTGTAAGGCCTCCGCTGCTTCACCTTTAAGGGCCATTAATAACGCTGCGACAAGATGTTCATCATTTCAACGCGTTTGATTGGCTGCCGTTTGGTGGCTTTAACTTAATCGATTGAACGGTCTGAACCACTTGTGTTGTTATTCCACTTGCCTTGATATCAGTTAGCTCTTTCTCAAGGCGTTGAAACTCTGTTTGAAATTCAGCTTGTAATTTATGTTCCACCTGTTCAATCTCCGTTTGCAATTTTTCTTCAACATGTTGTACCTTCGTTTCTAAATTCTGGTCAACCTGTTAAATCTCCATTTGCAGCTTTTCCACTTCGCCGTGTATGTTAGTTGATAATTCGAGAAGTTTATCGTCGATTCTCTTATGACCATCTGTAATTTGGTCTTTAATTTCTTCTCCTTTTTTCTCCACGCGGTATTGCAGTTCTTCGTTTGACTGATTTTGTTGTTTCATCTGTCGTTCACTCATTTGTCCCATCATCTGGTTCATAGTAGCGATTAACTGCGACAAATCGAAACTTCCATTATTATCTCCTTCTTTCTGCTCTACGGTTTTCGCACCCGTTACTTTCCCTCCAAAATCATGATGATCTGCACCCAGCCATCGATCTCCATAGCCTCACGTAGTCGTGCTTTAAAGCTGCTTTACCACCATCAATGGCCAAACTCCGTTTCTCAAGTTCCCTGTTAATATCTATTAGAAAACAAAATAGGCTCGGAAATGATCAACACTTCTGAACAGATCTTGGCTGTAAATTTTAACTTTGAAATGTCCACCGGAAAAGTATACCATTCACCAGTACTTTTGTCGCATAGCTCTAACTGGCTCTAACTGCGTACATCTCACTGTTACGATGCACACTCACTCATCAATGGTTTTGATGCTAAAGGGAGGGATAATTTTTGACTTCCCAAAACGATTTAAAAGCGTTTCCATGTTGTTGTTTCCTCATCAATTGCTGGTGAACTCAATGGATGAGTGGTGATAGTTTGGTCAACTTTCCCGAACAATATATATTTTAGTGTGGTTGCGTGTATGAATACGGAACCGTGGTTGAGTTCTTTTAAGCACTCGTCCATGAAGATAATTTTGAAATGATCAGCAACCCGCAACATGTCTTATATTGTTAGGGAGATTTTAGTGAGAATTGGCGAGCAGTAGCCGAGACCGGTCACCGCTATAAACCAGACTGTCTGAGATAAAACGATATGGTTAGAATGGAGAGGAACGGAAGATTCGGCATTTAGTAAGGTGCCACTCGGATTGTTGCTCGTATTAATTGTGATGTTAGCCGCCTCATTTGATTTGTGAATTAGGGTGTGATACCTACCGTTGCAGACTCGAGAGACACTTAATTTATACTCTGTGCTGTGATTTCGCTTCAGTAGGCAGTTGAAACACAATCCCTGCAGGTGCTGCAGGCATATTTCGTAGTCGTAAAAGGTCTCGATCGTGCCATGCATACCACAGAAGTCCCGATAATGTATCCCAGGTGAATGAGCCAAAAAAACTGCAATTTCCGGAAAAATCGTTGTAGGTATGAACGAAACAGCATAGCCTGACAATACTCACGACCAGAAAACGTTGTCTTTTCGGCTATATACGACGACTAAACTAACAACGACTTGCACATCCAACATTCCAACTACTTTCATCTCACGAACGATCGAAAAAGAAGAGACAAAGAAAAAACGTTTCTCATTTGCTTGTGTAGTGTTGCCACAATGAAGAATTTGGTTGTGCGTTGTCCTCGCAACAAGATGTCTCCAACGAGTGATAGTGTGTTGGCGTTTAGTGGCTTCACCAACACTTTCCTTTTTCAAAGTCTAACGAAAAAACGAACGATTTTTGACTTGACCGTTACCTTATTTTTTGTTTAATTTGCAAACTATGCTTTTATTCAAATTCTCAAAACCTGGCAGCTTTTTTATGAAAATGGTCTCCTGTATTTAGGCCGTTAAGGAATGCTGTTTTGGTAGCAATATTTGGAATTTATAGTGTTGTTTATGTTTTAAAACTGGATCACATACTAACAAAAAGTGTTGCAACCGAAGAGCAGGGAACTACAGCAAATGAGGTTAGGGTTCCGTTAACTTTCCACATCTAGACATCAGTCTTGTTGTAAACTTAAACCAATTCTCAGGTTTTTCTATGGCTAATTTCGTGAGGGCAGGAATGATAGTTCTATAAAGTCTCTAGTAATACCGGTTGTAATCTGGACGTGCTCAATATTATTGATTGTACGATATTCACCGAATATGTTTGACATGAAGGGCCAGTCTCTATCAGTTCTACAGTGTAATGGATTACCAAATATCTCTTTATGGCCTTCTAGGAAATCATCTTGCTTCTTTGTATTTCTGTCAGTAAGGATACACTCGCATCCTTTTTTTTAACTTTGGTATGAAATATTCTCTTTCAATTCCATCATTTTCGTAATACCGAAGAGTTTAGTCCGTGACTATTTCGAAACTTATCCGCAATATGGGTTCTCTGAATTTCTTAATGATGTTACGATCGCCAACACTCAAAGTGTTCATAACTTGAATAACGCTTTTGAGCGGAAGTTGTGTTTCGCCTAAAGTTCGATTCGTGTTCGTATGCTGCCCGATCTATGCGTCTGGTCGATATATACCAAGAACTGGTAAAACGCCTTGCTCACTTCGGAATGTAAACAAAACTTTGAATTATTTCTTAAGAGATCTGACATAGTTGTTGCGATAAGTGTGTAATTTTGAACAAAGCGTCTGAAATATCCAATCAGACCCAAAAAATGATTGAACATCTTTTTCGTGTTTCGGTTCTAGAAACTTACGCAAGGCATCTGTTTTCGCTTTCGATGGTTTAACCGAGTAGTTTGAAATTTTGTATACCAGAAACATATAACGTCTCCAGTGTAGGTTCGGTTATGTCAATACAAACACACACACTGTATGCAGTATGCTTCGGGCCAGCGTGTGAAGCGATCGACATAGGTGAGCAAGTATGTGTAGACGGAGGAAGTGGATCTACGATATCTAAATGGATATGCTAAAATCGACCAGGTGGAATTTCGAATTGTCCCTGAGATGAATTTGTGTGCCGTTGGACTTTGGCACGTTGGCAGGATAAACAAGACTGAGCCCAATTGCCTACGTCTTTGTTTATGTTAGGCCAAAAATAGCGAGCAGTAATCAATTTACGAGTTGCACGGACTCTAGGATGCGAAATGTTATGCAGTGTGTCGAGGATGGTTTGACGTAGTGGTGGTACAATGTATGGGTGATTGTTCCCAGTAGATGTTTCGCAGATAATTTCGAGGCCAGGTAATTTAAAAAATTCTAGTTTCATTGATGAACCAGAGTGACATTCGGAACCAGAAAATAAATTCTAAAGTTCTAGGTCTACTTTTTGTGTATTTGCGATTTGATTTAAGTCGATGTCGGTTGTGCGGAATAGTGTGTCCGCGACGACGTTGTCATATCCGTGAACATATTGGATGTCCATTGTAAATTGACTGCTGTAATCGAAGTGGCTAGATTGCCTCGGATTGCGTTCAGTTTTTGACTGAATTGCTCTAGTCATAGGCTTGTGGTCAGTGTAGATGTTGAAGTCCCGACCCTCCGCCAGATATATTTCGAGTAATTCCCGATCGGATGCGGAATATTTTTTTTCAGTATCCGAGAGTTTCTTCGAAAAGAATCCCAGTGGTTACCAACACTCGTTATTGTACTATTGTAGTACAGCACCGACAGCAGTATTTGACGCATCAGTGGTTAAGCTGAGCTTTGAGTCACTCAGTGGGTTATCTGGGGGTTATCTGGGCCAATTCAGCCTTTAGTGACGTGAATGCGTGTTGACATTCGTCGGGCCAAGAGAAGTTCTCGGCTGTCTTGGGTTTTTTGAGTAAAGCTGCTAAGTGGCCGTGAATTGGTGCGAATGTTTCAGCGAGTTTTGGTATAAATCGGTGGTCGTAATTTACCATACCGACAAATCGCTGTATACTTTTGATTGAAGTAGGAGCTGGGAATTCCCTAATGGCGTTAATTCATTCTTCAGACGGCAGAATACCAATAGGGGTAATCTTCTGACTGAGGAAATCAAGAGTGGATGCGCCAAAGACGCATTTTGAACTCTTGATGTGAACGTCAAACTGTGTTAACCTGTGGAAGAGTTGTTCCAGGTGAAGTTTGTGTTGTTCCTCAGAGCGTGAAGCCACAAGAATTTCGTCAATGTAGACGAGCACGAAGTCTAAACCACGAACAACTTCGTTCATGAAACGCTGAAACATTTGGGAGGCATTGCGTAAAACCAAACGGTGTTGTGATCGCCGTTTTGTGAACGTCTTCAGGTGCGACGGAAATTAAATGGTAAGCCCTGACAAGATTGATTTTTGAAAAAATTTTGCATCCATGCAAGTGGCGATCTTTCTTTTTAACCATGTATAATGACGCAGATGGTCGGCAAATCCCTAATGTGTTGGAATTCTGTATGTGCGGCTTTATGGCGGACCTGATCTAGTTTTCGTGGTCTTGACACGGGCAGATAGCCGGCTGTGACAATATGATGAACCACGTTGTATCGAACTGGTAAGTTGTAGTTCGGCTCTGCTGTAAGTGAAGGAAATTGCTTAAGCAGAGTGGCATAACCGTTGTTGACTGAAAAATGGATCGGAGCTGGTGTGCCATCACGAACCATTGTGGCATTGATTGACAGCTTAGTCGCTCAATCAACTGGCCTTTTGTGTTTGAGGTCAACAAGGAGGCCGAATTTACACAGGAAATCGTCGCTAATGATTGGACGATTCACATCAGCTAAGATGAAAGCATGTGTGAAGGTTCTTTTGAGTCCAATGTTTACCTGAAGCAATTTGTTGCCATAGGTATTGATTGTTGTGCCATTGGCGGCCGATAATACTAGATCCAATTTTTGAGGTTTGAATGTTATGAACCTGCGGAATGGAATAACGGAAAGGTCCGCGCCAGTATCGATCAAATAGGTGAGATGGTTTGTTGCGTCGTGAATGAGTAGGCGGTTATTTGTTAAAGTAGTCTTAGGGTCCGCCACTGCGACCGTCAGAATTACATGTTTGGAGAAGTTGTGTCTGAGGAAACCATTGTTGGTTTCACGAAATTGCATGGACTAGAGTACATTTTCGGGCGTTTTTGCCAAATTTATAGTGGTACTAGCACCTTCCTGATTGTTGATGTTGCGTATTGTTTTCCGAGTGACTACGTCAACACAGCAGATCTAGAAAAAATGTTTCGTCAAATAAATTTTTTTGAAGAAGATCAGGAATATCAGCGGATTTTATGGAGAAAGTCTTCTGAAGAATAGCTGCAAGAATTCAAACTTACAACCGTGACCTATGGCACTGCGGCAGCGACCTACTTAGCGGTGCGAACCTTGCAACAATTAGCGAAAGATGAAGCCCATAGATATCCGAACGCGAAGGAAATCGCTCTCACTGATTTCTATGTTGACGATCTCATATCTGGAAACAACACGCTCGACGATGCATTATCAGCACAGAAACAGCTTATAGCAATGCTCAGATGTGGAAGTTTTAACCTCCGAAAGTTGGCTTCCAACAACCAAGCCCTACTAAACGCCGTACCAACAAATCTGCGGAATACTGGAATCTTGGAATTTAAGCTTGATGATACAATAATAACACTCGGCCTTCGTTGGAATCCTGCCACAGACAGCTTCGGATTTCGCATTTCGTTATCGGAGTCTGATAACAGAAACGTTACCAAAAGAAGGCTACTTTCAGAGAGCTCAAAAATTTTTGACCCTCTAGGATGGCTAGCACCAGTTACTATAATAGCTAAACTAATCATGCAAGGCCTTTGGGTAGCAGGCCTTTTTTGGGATCAAACATTACCTCAGATACTAGCCTCGCAATGGCAGGATTTTAAAACTGCACTTCCTTCATTAGAATTAATATCTATATCTAGATGGCTTTGTTTCGATGATCAATCACCTCTCAGTTTACATGGATTCTGCGATGCGTCTGAAAAAGCTTATACAGCAGTCGTATGAGCTAGGAGCATGAACAACGATGGAGATATCAACGTAACTCTTGTTGCATCCAAGACCAAAGTAGCGCCGATAAAAAACATATTTTCGATTCCACGACTCACTAAGTTAATGAAACAGGTGTATGAAGCATTACACATCCAAGATATAGAGATGTCATTTTGGACAGATTCAATGATCACGCTTTCGTGGATTAAAGGTAGTCCCCAAAAATTCAAGGACAATCAAATCCAGCACAATGGCACCATATAAGCACCAAGGAAAATCCTGCTGATTGTGCGTCTAGAGGAATTTAGCCAACACAGTTGAAAGTCTACA
Organism: Tipula vernalis; assembly: GCA_958295665.1. Taxonomy (NCBI): domain Eukaryota; kingdom Metazoa; phylum Arthropoda; class Insecta; order Diptera; family Tipulidae; genus Tipula; species Tipula vernalis. The sequence goes on along the minus strand of OY282560.1, from coordinate 65,716,930 downwards.
GTTTATGGTGGACGGGTCCGAAATGGCTCAATAGGCCGACTCAGGATTGGCCACAACCCATTCAAGTCAACTACACCGTACTAGAGGTGAAGCATGTGATGTTAACTGCTTCTTCTAAAATAGTTAATCCATTTGTGCAGCTAGTAGAAAAACATTCGGACATCAACAAAATATTCCGCATCATCAGCTATTGTCGATGCTTCATAAAAAAAAGTTTAAAGATTCAAGGCGGCCATATGACACACAACATCGTATCGACCGGTTTGGAGCTCAAGGAAGCAAGAGAAGAATTATGCAGAGCGATACAACATGAGGAGTTCCAGAAAGAAATTATTCGTTTACAAAAACATGACTCTGTTTCAGCGAAAAGCCACCTCTTATCGCTTAATCCATTTATTGACGAACAGCAAATCCTGCGAGTAGGAGGTAGAATTGCGAACAGCGCCTTACATTTCGAAACCAAGCATCCAATCATACTACCTTCAAAATACCGTTTAAACAAGCTGCTGATAGCTGATGCTCACCTACGAACATTGCACGGCGGCAGCCGATCACAAACGGCAGAAGTAGAATGCGCCAGCAAATTACAGTTAATGGCAGACTTGCAGGACCAATTCAAGTTAGAGTTTAAAAAGGAAGAGGCACGAAGTCCTACAATGGATACATAGCAGTCTTTGTATGTTTTTCAACTAAGGCTGTCCATCTCGAGATTGTGAGTGATTTAACTGCAATAGCCTTTGTAGCAGCATTCAGAAGATTCGTTGCATGCAAAGGTGTATTCTAACATATTTATTCTGATAATGGTACGAATTTTGTCGGAGCTCGATCAATACTCGACAAGGAAAAGCGTGAGTGTATAAAACAAGCCACCCCAGAACTTTAAAAATTTTTGGCTAATAATGGCACAGAATGGCATTTTATTCCACCATCAGCACCACATTTCGGAGGGCTATGGGAGGCAGCAGTCAAGACAATGAAGTATCACCTAAAGCGAATAACCGGGGAAAGGATACTAACATACGAAGAACGAATGTGAAGAAAGCATGTCTCAATTCTAGGCCACTGGTAACTATATCGGCAGATCCGTCTGAAGTGGTCCTAACATCAGGTCACTTCTTAATAGGCGATTCACTACTCGCCGTTCCAGAACCAGATTTGTTACATGAAAATATAACTTTAGGACAGCGTTGGAGACTATTGCAAAAGGCCTTTCGAAGCCTTCAACAGCGGGCAAAATGGAATTGCAAACAGCCAGAAGTAAAACTAGATGACATTGTTTGGACTAAAGACAACAATCTGCCACCGACTAAGTGGTGCCTTGGGCGATGCTGACTAGAGTCGTGACAGTAAAGGATAGTCACGGCATTAAATTTAAACGAAAAATCTCGAAGATAAGCATTCTCCCTATCAAAGACGCAGAAGCTCCGGAGAAAGAACAAAGCAGAGAAACTTGCAGTAGATACATAAGCACAAGCACCAGAATCAAAATAATGCCCTTGTTCAAATTGAGTTTCATAGCAATGTGTAACGTTTGTTCAGGAACGTCAGCAGCTAATCTTCCGTTTAACCTGACTAGTTTTTCATATCAGCCCGGTCTCTATTTTGAATACACTGGAAACGTGCAGTTTACAAATAAGGTCATTGTATATTTTATCACAACGAGCTAAGTTTGTATCAAGCTTGCGTGAGAAAGCTGACCCAGCTCTGTTTGAACAGCTCTATCCCTGACACATGCTTAGTAATAACCAAACAACTGCAAAACAGCTTAGCAGATATCAACCAGAGAAACGAGTTACTCCACCTCGGCAAGAATTACGGAAGAAAAAGAGGTGCTATCAATATAGTAGGAAGTATAGCAAGCGAGCTATTCGGGATACTAGACAATCGTGATGCAGAACATTATGAGCAGGAAATAGAAAAAAGCAAGGAGAATCAGGAGTATTTACTAAAGCTTATAAAAATTCAGACATCTATTGCCGATGCCACCCTCAGTCTGCTTAAGAAAAACGAGGCAGAAATGATTCAGCATTGGAAGATATTTAATCAGCAAGTAAATGAGCATTTGAACGATCTCAACAGCATTAACAGATTCACAACTATGGCAATTCAGGCCTTGATGTCAATGTTGAAATTTAAAGAGATTCAACAGAATTTAATTGAAGCAGTTCTAGATACTCACAATAAGGTAGTTAGTACTGCCATTTTAACACCACCACAGTTAGCAGAGGAAATCAACAAAATAACACAGCACTTGCCACCAGATGTAGTTCTGCCAGGACATCAGGACCCTGATCAAATAATAACATTATATCAACTGATATCTTGCAAGGGACTTCTGAATGGGCAATATGTTATTTTGGAGCTAAAGATTTTGGTTAATAGGGGCAAACCAAGGAAAAATATCAATTGTTTAAGCCCTTATCATTCCCAACCTTCATACAACCATCAATGGATTACTTGGCAACATTAATGCATCGTGATCGGTATGCTATCCAGCTATGAGTTCTATCATTGCAAGCTCATTGAAGCTAGCTATATCTGCGTACTTCAGCATCCAATGCATACTGCTTATTTCAACAACACTATTTGTGAGTTTCAATTGTTAATCTCAACAAAAATAAATAATTGCGTGAAAGCGAAACAAAAGGTAGACAAGTCACAAACCAACTGGGTCAAACTTAGGAACAATAACTGGTTGTTTTCATCGCAACATCCATAACCAGCCATTATAGTTTGCGGGGAAGACGTGACTACGTTAACTATTGCAATAAACGGAAAGATTTCACTCAAGGAAGGGTGCACATTGAATGTTGGATTAATTACACTAAAAAGTCACAAAACAGATTCACCGAAAATTAAATAACACGAACTTTTAGACACAAATTAAACAGTAACAATTTTTAATAGTAACTACTGCCTCTTCCCGTACGTTTTTGTATCTCTTGAATATTGTCGACTCAGTGTCAAACAAGAATGATCGTGACATTTGTGCAGGGAAAAGCACAAGTGTGTGTTGCAAGAGAACAACGAAGGTGCGAATTAACACAGAAGGGTATCGAACTAGAAAACCAACACTGGAAACTAATGTCCGGTCCTAATCAATCAGGGCCAATTAATTCAATGTAGGCTACTTACCGTGTAAGAATAGATGTATCTTGATCAATTCGTGGCGTTCCTTTAAGAAAAGCTTACTTTCGTATATATTCGCAATCTCATTTGGTAGCTGTAACGATCAATAAAAAATTCTTTTTCAAATAATTCACTCAAAAGAATAAAAATAAAGTTGGACATAGTTGGACATACACAACTGTCCTTAATTATCTGGACATATCATCAATCAGATATAACAGAAAAATATTTACCTCATAAAATTTAAAGACGCACAAAAAAAAATCGAATTTTATTTGAATCGTTTCAAATTTTCTAGAAAATTAATTTTAACACTCCAATATATACAGGCGAATTGGTACAACACGAAAACTCCAAGCAACAATGAGATCTAATCATTTCGGCAAAATATAAAATAATAAAGGCAAAAATTCAATCAACTGAAAAAGTGAAAATCCGAAAATGCTTCAAAAGATTTAAATGCGATTTACCTTTTTTTGTGTACTCTATACGTACCAAAGTGTATCATTTCTATATCGTATATCAAATAAACGGTTATATGATTCTTGATGACCGTAACGAAGAAAAACAATTTTGTGGAGGTTATACCCATCATTATCACTCACATCAGATCATCATCTCATATTTATATATATAAATATCGCCTTTATGCTTATTTGAATATGACAAAAGTTTGGCATCATTTTTTATTAGCTCCTATTAAACGAATCGTTCCGTTTTATTAACACATCATTAATTTTTTTTTTTTTTTTTATTAAATGCGTTTAGTGATGCATTACAGCTTAAAATACTGTTTATGTAATTTCATCTTTATAAACATTAATTTTATGCTGCTGCCTGCCTGCGTCTCGGTACATTTTCTTTAAATAATTATTTCTTATTATCGTACTATAAAAAAAAATTAATAAAAACGGAAGAACCAACAATAACAACAGCAAAAAGCTCTCCAAGTTTTAAAAATTCATACATAATATACAGAGGAAAAAGGATGACAGGATGTAAATAATTTTTCATGTATCAAATAGCTGGGGAATCCATGGGATTCTTCATATACCGTACTCAAATCTGTATGATGTATGTATGTGGATAAATTTCACAGCCGGAGAGAGATAAAAAACAAAGAGATTGCGCAGTATTTGTATAATAGGCTAGGCACATCGGGAAGAAAAAAGTACTTTTCTCTTTGCCATATTAACACAATGGACCAAAAAAAAAAATCAAAAAAAAAAAAAAAAAAAAAAAAATAAAACGAGTTTTTCACAAACACACAAAACTTGACAAAGCTTTGAATTGCCATGTTGCAGAGTGGTCGACGACGGATCGTTTTAGTGAAATAAGGAAATTTTTTTTGTTTGTGTTACATTAACAAAATGTTTAGTATTTGTTAATTTATTTAAATAGTGAACAGTGAATATAAATTAAGTGAAAATGTGAAAATTTATCGGAATATTATTACCTGTGTGTGTGTGCTGGTAATTTTTTTTTTTTGTGTAGTACGGTGCTGTTAAAAACAAAAGAAACGAAATTTTTTTTTTTTTTTTTGTGTTAAGTGAAAAAATCATTGATTCTATTCTCCATCATCTCGAATTTTTTTTGCTGCCAACAACTCAATCGAAAAATTTAATATACAAATTTAATATTTTGTAAAACTTCATTTAAAATTTGTATTTGTGTTTTTAAAGAAAATGTAAAATTCTGGTGCATTGTTTGGTGATAAATCGAATTTTGTACGTGTGTATATGGATGTACTGTTGTTGTCAACTAAAATAAAAAAGGGACGAGACTTTTATTTTTTATGTATTGAAACACAATAAAAATGGATTTTCAATTAAATTTTTATTTTATAAATAAATTTTGAGAGGAATGTTTAAATAAAATTATTAAAAATTATTATTTTTATTATATTGCTTTTTTTATTTTTATTTTTAATTTTAACATTAATTTTTTTGTTTATCTAAATCTATCTACATAAAAAAAAAAAAAAATCGTGTGTGTGTGTGTGCTTGTGTTTGTGCAAAAAAAAAAAAAATATAGTCCTAAGAATACTATATTGCAAATTGTGTTCATAAAAAAAAAAAAAATAAAAAATGGCGAAAATCTTATATTTTCCACACCAACAACAACTGCGACGACTACAACTGCTACTCCTACCAACACTATTATTCCAACTAATACCCGCAACATTAACGGCGGATGTACAAAGTTTTAGTGGAACGGAAAAAATTCCATTGGGTGCCATTTTTGAGCAGGGCACCGATGAAGTACAATCTGCATTTAAATTTGCCATGCTAAATCATAATTTAAATGTGACCGCAAGACGTTTTGAATTGCAGGCGTATGTTGACGTTATAAATACGGCAGACGCATTTAAATTATCACGACTGAGTAAGTATCATCAATATTTTTATGTGATTTTATTGTTGTTGTATGTTCTCGATTATGTGTGAACTATAAATAATTTTTCAAAACAGGACGTCCGTATCATTTTATGTATATTAACATTATTATGAAATAATAGATATGTCTCCACAGTACATCAAATGTGTTGTGTTGACAGTATATATTTAGGAAAATATGTCACACAATATGTACAGCTGCAAATTATGTTATTTTTTGTATACACTATGTCGGTCTACATTTAAGCTAATGGTGAAATATGTTTTGTCTACATAAAATAAAATCTGATCATAGTATAAGTATCAAATTTATGTGAACGTTTGAGGTCACCAGTTGAAATTTCACTGCTGCAACATAGATACGAGCGATATGTTTTCATATGTGCGTTATAATGCCGTTGGAATATATATAGAAGCTATGCCGTCATCGATGATAATGGGGCGAAACAATTTTTTGTTTTAGTTTTTTAGTTTATTTCAGCGAGATCTATATGTATTGTGAAATTTGTGAAGGAATAAAATTATATAATCCATTTATATAACTAACGTTATTAAGAATTAGAATATTAGAATCCAAAAACCAAGGGCTTAACAGTGTTTAACGTAAAAAATAACTAAAATTTTGGGGAATGTATTGAGTTAGTTCTGGACATTTAAAGATTTTTCAAAATTTGAAAATGATTTGGAAACTTTTAAAAGTTTAAATATTTTTAAAATCTACAAAATATAATAGTTTGAAAAAATATTTAAAATTTTAGAAAATTTTGAAATTTTTATACTTAAAGTAAAGGCTGGCAATAAAGCGGCACACAAATAATTAATATTTGAGATAGAAAAAATTAATAAAGCGGCACAAATTTTATGAGCAACACAAAAAAATTTTCTTGGCATCTGAAGGATAGTTCTGCTGATAGCGCAATTACAAGTACATTCTGAGTAATGCGTGAACAAACCCGCGCCCTTGAAGTAACTAATTCAAAATACGGAAATGTTATCTTTATATAATGCAAAGTTAACTACATAATGATATTATTTACAATACTAAAATAACAATACAGTCAATTTGATACAATAAACTTTATATACTATTATTTACTTACATAATATACCTAAGTGAATTTTCTTCATAATTTCAAATTCAATTTCAGTTTAAATTCAAATTTTATGATTCAATTGGTAGAACACTAATTCTTGTGATTGAACGTTTCAAAATGGATTTCGAGGTTTTTATAGTAACTACACGAATTCGGTTGTCAGAACCTGGGTGAGTGTCAACTATTCGGCCTAGTACCCAATTTATTGGTGGCGTGTTGTCTTCATGTAAGAGTACTAAGGAACCGAGTTTATAATTATTGTTTGAAGGTTTTTGCCATTTGTAACGTTTCTGAAGTTTGTTTAAATATTCTTCATGCCAACGTTTCCAGAAGTCCTGAAGTATGAATTGTATCAGTTGATATCTAGATAGTCTGGCTCAGGCAGAGCTACGAGTGGACCCCCAACCAAAAAATGGCCAAGCGAAAGAGCATTATAATTTGTCGGGTCGTTCGAAATGGCAGTTAATGGTCTTGAATTCAGACACACCCCAATTTGGCAAATTAAGGTGTGATATTCCTCCAAAGTCAGGGAACGTACACCTATGACCCGTTTCATATGCCACTTAGCATTCTTTATGGCGGATTCCCACAAACCATACCAAAGTGTGGTGAACGTGGAGGAATTGTAAGCCACTCGATCTGATTGTTTTGAGCAAAATATTTTTGCCTCATTCTGGAAATTTTCTGACAAAAAAAAGTCCCGTAATTCGTTCAATTCTGACCGACATCCGATGAAGTTAGTGGCGTTAGCAATAAGTCTATGAAGGCATGCCAGAAATGATTCCGAAGACAAATCCATCACAAGTTCTAAGTGAACGGCTTTCACTGCGAAGACTTTTGACCTTGTGATGGTTTAGCAAAAAATGGTCCGCAAAAAATCAACTCCAACTACCGAAAATGGTCTTGACTGAGTTACACGATCAACAGGCAAGTCACCCATGATTTCATGAGACAATTTTGGTTTATTCCTAAAAACAAAGAATACATTGGCTAACCACTTGTCTACATAAATTCCGACCACAAATAATCCAATATTGAGACCTCAAGTTATATGCAACAACCGTTTAGGTTCATATTGAACTAATAGAATCGTGAATTTATGTTTGTTTGGTAAAAATCAATGGATGTTTATTAGTTGAGTTTAGATTTGAATTTCGAAGCCGTCCCCCAACTCGAAGAAGTCTCCATCTTATCGAGAAAATGGAGACAATAATTTTAAATTGCTGGAGTTTTGTACTGCCATATTCCGTTCTCTGAAGAAGTTTTACAAGACTCGTCACTGACAGCTTCAGTTCATTGGCAGTCAGCTTATCGATTCTTTTAATGTGTTGCTTGGGTTGAAGATTATTCATAAAACGAAGTAAATAAGCTGTAACTCGGATAAGTTTTGTAAACGATGAGTATCGATCAAATAAGCTTAAATCGGAGGACAAATGGCAAACTGAAACTGAAGAAATTTTGCGACTGCATATCTAAATTTAGCAACTCTGAGCTTAATTTTAAATTCGGATTTTTATGCCAGTTTGAATGGTTTTCTTGAAGAAACGAAGGTCCTGACCACCATAAATCTTGATTTCGAAAATTCAGTTGGCATCATAGGAGCCACCCTGGACTTTGAACAAATCAGCCTAACATAGCTTTTATTGTTAATATCCATGTTTCTTAGATAAATAACACATCCAAAACCTTTTTCAGAAGCGTCTGAAAAACCATGGACCTCAATTAATTGATTATTTGGGATTAAAATACACTGAGGAACTGTTATTTGATTTAATTTGACCAATTGTGATTTGAATTCGATCCATTGATCCTGAAGCTGTGGTGTTATGTAATCATCCCAATCGATATTGTGAAGTGTCCATATTGATTGCGAGAACACAACCCCAGAGGGTGAAACAACTGACGTATCTCTGACAAGACATTTCGTTTTGTAAATGGAGTTTCTAGCGAAAATTTGAAAAAATTCATTACAAATGTATCTTGTGATGTATCCCAAACCAAACCTAATACTAACCAAACGTTAGATGAAGACTCCAAATGTGAAAAAATTTCATGGACATTTGACGAAAATTTTCTCAATTGAAATTTACCCCTTTCTAATAGTTGAAGTAAATCTAATTTGATTCTTCATGCATTTTTAGTCGTATCAGCTCCTGTTAGAACGTCATCAACATAAAAATCCTGCGTTAATATTTGCGATGCTAATGGAAATGAAATGAGTTCATCCATAGCCAGTTGCTGTAGCGTTCGGGTAGCCAAATAAGGAGCACTTTTAGTTCCATAGGTTATGGTACGTAATTTGAAACATTTTAACGTTCTCTGATGGATTATCTCTCCACCAGATTCGTTGTAAAATCCTGTTGTGTTTCATCGATTAAAATTTGCCTGTACATTTTGGCAATATCGGCTGTGAAGGCGACGATGTGTTTCCTGAATCTTAATATTATCGGCAATAGATCCTGCTGTGACGAAGATTTAGCTGACCCATTGAAGACTATACTCTCAATTGAGTGGTAGTACTACTATCTTTAAGCACAAAATGATGTGGCACGTAACATACCTTATTATCCGAATTATCAATGATATTTGGGTCTTGAACTAATGTCATATGATCTAAAGACAGATACTCTTTCATGAAATCCCGATACTGCTTATAAGTATCCGGTTGACGTATTAATCTTCTTTCAATGGCATAGAACTGCATAAGTGAAATATAATTTGATAGACCCAACTGATTAATATTGAAATTGCATGTATGGAGTAATCTTGATATCCGAAAATGCTGAGCAACTAGATAACAAATGTGCTCCACCACAATAAGAGCATTTGCTGCCACTAGAAACCAACGAAGTGGACTTTCCTGTCCGGTAATTAAATTTTTTGGTATCAACTGATGATTTTGAAACTGTAGTTGTACCCTTAATAGCTTTCAGAACACGAACACGATTTCTGAAAAGATCTACGAATTTATCAAAGTTTAGTAGTTTGTCAAGCCTCTCGGTCAAACGGTGGATTAACATTAAATCCCATGTCTCGATTTGCACATGGAAAGATTTCAATATATTATAATTTTTAACAATATGATCAATGAAATCCTGAAGTGAATTTGAAGAGTTTTCAATTGGTACATTTTACATTGTATGAGCCTTTTGAATGAGAATTGTTCATTGTCATAGCGTTCACATAAAGTTTTCCAGGCCGTCTCATAATTAGTCGATGTTACAGGAAGATGTTCAATCAGACCAAATGCCTTACCAGCCCTAATGTGTGATTTCAAATAAGCAAATTTGACCGTTGCATCTCTGTTAGGTTTGCTGTGAATAAGACCCAAAAAGACATCCCGGAATGCTAACCATTGGTCTTCAGCCCCACTGGACGTCGGTAATTTAAGCTTAGGAAGTTTTATAACCATAGGCTTTGTTCTAATGCTGAACTGCTAGCTGACGAATCAAAATTAATGGGTTCTTTAGGCACGTTTTCGAGTTTCTTCAACAGTGCGCTTTCCAACTCGTCATAATCTTCTTCAAATAAAATACGATCAGTTGAAGCGGTTTCATCCTGCAGCTCGATTTTTAATTGTATTTGATGGTATTTATCGTATAATAATTGTAACCTGCGAACGTTAGATTCGATTGCATCAATAGTTGACAAGCACCCCAGTTTATTTTTAAATTGAGTTAGTTGACCTTTAAAGGCACTACGTTGTCTTTTTGCAGTTTAACAAAAAGGAATGGATAAAGCATCGGGAACGACATTTTGGGAACCCTTTCGATATTCGACGGCAAAATCGAAGCTTTGGAGTTTTAAGCTCCAGCGCGCTAATCTACCCGAAAGATCCTTTAAAGTCATTAGCCATGTCAAACTAGCGTGGTCAGTAATGACCGTGAAAGGTAATCCCTCCACATAGGCACGGAACTTTTTAATCGCGAGTACGGCAGCTAGACTTTCTAGCTCCGTCACACTGTAGTTGCGTTGGGCAGCATTAAATTTTTGCGACTTATAGGCAATCGGTTGGCCATCGTTCTCTAAATTCTTCTGGAAAAGTACAGCTCCGATTCCTGTTGAGCTAGCATCGCACTACGTATGTAAAACCGTTTCTTAAAGTTTGGTGATGCCAAAACCAAAATGTTTTTTCCCTTTTTGAGCAGGTCGGTCAGAGGAGCCGATTTAACAGAGTAATCAGAGATAAAATGTCGTTACCAACCAGACACGCCCAAAAACCGTCTCACCTGTCTTACTGTTTTTGGAGTGGGAAATTCTGTAATTGCCCGAACCTTGTCCGGATTAGGTTTCAATCCTCCCTCTCCAACTACATATCCCAAGTATTCGATCTCTCTCAGTAGGAATTTGCGTTTTTCCACATTAATAGTGAGTCCAGCTTTTGCCAAACGCACTGCAACATCAGCCAGTAAGGAAAGATGCTCCTCAAATGTGAATATCGTGATAAGAAGATCATCGAGATATACGAATACTCGGTCATGCAAATGATGGGGAATCACTTTGTGCATTAATCTGCATAAGGTTTGTGGGGCATTACAGAGTCCAAACGGCATCACTCGAAACTGGTATAATGGGTGGCCTGGTATGGTAAAAGCCGTTTTATCCCTGGATTTTAAGTGGTCCTATCAAACCTGCTTAGTAGCCCGTCGATCAGCGGAAGCGGATAAGCATCTTTTTTGGTAATCAAATTTAGCTTCCGAGCATCAAAACATAATCGAATCTTACCATTCCCTTTCTTCACGATATCCATCGGCGAACTCCATGCACTGTTGCTCTCCTCTATAACTCCCAATGCTAACATACGATCAAGCTCCTGATATATCGTCAACTACACAGCGGGTGATACCGCGTAATAACGTTGCTTGATTGGAGCCGCCTCGCCAATATCTATCATGTATGTGACAAGTGAAATTTTGCCTAGCCCATGCTTCTCATAACTTGGAAGACTGTCGATTACATCCTGGAGAAGTTTCCGCTGTTCTTCAGTCATCGAGTGTTGATTTCCTGCAGTGGGGATGGGTTTATTTTTTGATATCTCAGAGACACAACAAACATTTTAATTTTGGCGCGTTGAGGGGAACCGCTTGCCGTTTGAACATATGTTGGCATCGGTTTTAAACTCAAATTATGTAAGGCAATGAAATCCTCAGCTCTTCTGCCAAAGGCGCTGATATTCGCTCCACTGTCTAAAAGACCGCGAATTGGTGTTCCTTGTATGGTAATCCAGGCGTAAGGATGGTTGTCATTTTCGAATTCCTCTTCAGCAGTAAAGATGGTCTCAGATATTTTAGACCGGAGTTGCTTTTTAGTTCGGAAATATTTTATGGAACGCTGCCGCCATAACTGTGACTTTTGTATTGGCACATCGGCGTTCCCTCTTTTAGTTGAAATTACTGCGCTGTTTACTGAGAACCCCGAGGGTTCCTCTGGCTCTGGCCATTCGATGCAGGGCCGAGATGATTTAGCATAACTGTTGGGTGATTCGGTGTTCGGAAATGGCGAGACCCAACTGCTCGCATTTCCGCAGGAGGGTTTCCCTGTCGACAATTGCAAATCATACAATGCGGTTTTAAAACTTCAGCGGCTCCACATCCAAAAAAATGAGTGACCCGCTCTTTGACAATTACAACATTTGTATTGTGTTGAAAGGCCTGAATTTCCTGGATTGGGGTTTTCGCCGTTGCTTGAACGATTCATGTTCACTGCATCGATTTGATGGAATTCATAATCAGGTAGCGGCTCTGTATTATAATTTGGAAGTACGGTCGGCGAAACTATCCCAAAGGTGTAATATTTGAAGGGATATAATATAATTGACCTCATATAGATGATGTTTTTGGTTTATGGTCGTCTCTGGTACAAAGCCTTCTAGTTTCCAAACATCTTCAGTAGCCACGCATATGCTAACCAGCTCCGCAATAGACTGCATAAATTTCCCTACTAAATATACTCTCAACCCTGGGCGCATGTTTTTCTAACGATTTCCAGCAGTTCACCATCAGACTAGGCCACCTGTAACGGAAGGGCAATTTTTATTACATCATAATAATACTCCAAAAATGATTGTTTTGGGTTTTGCTTCCTCTCATTTATTATTTGTTTAATGTCGGCATCTGTGCGACGATCCTGGAACCTGTGGATTAATAAGTTTTTTAACCGTTGCCAGTTACAACGAGGATTACATCCAATAGCAAGCCAATAGTGTTGTTCCGCAGTTCCTTTTAACAGAAAACTTAAGTCATTAACAAGTTTCTCAAGAGGTACCCCATTATTAACATCCAAATGCTCCACTCTAAACAGGAAGGTTCCTATGGCCATTCCTGACGATGATCGTTCTTTAAATATCATTCATTTAAATGTCTCGAATTTTAAAAGTCTATCTATCTCAAAAGTTCACTTCCTTCCCCCCCCCCCCCCCCCCAAAAAAAAACCAACCTTTTTTCTTTTTTCCCGAAATCATATTTAAATCCCGTTAAACAAAATCATCATATTTTACAATTCGCAACCAGTTCGTTTATTTCAATAATTTTTAACCCCTTCTGAACGATGCAATTTTTCTTTAATGTTTTGCATCGTTACAAGTTCTTCAGGAGCCCACGAAGATAGTCATTTGGCTCCATGTTCTTTATTCTTTTCGTAAATGATGTGGTAAATTGTCTGAGTAATTTATGCGGACGACATTAAAATTTTCACAACTATTTCTTGAGCCAATGATGCAATTGACTTTCAATCTGATCCGATAAACTTCAAAGTTTCTTGTATACATCGCATAATTTGATGCTATAGATCTACAAATGCAAAACAATCTGCTTTACCCGATTACACTCACCCGCTAGTTACGTTAACTTTTTTGACGATTGCATCTATCATTTCATAAGCACATTGAGGGTTGCATTTCTAAAGCGAATTCTATGCTTGGGTTTGTTAAAAGGTTTTCCAAAGATTTGCAGGATTCTAACGTGATTAAAATTTTATACATCTCATTTGTTCATTCATTGTTAGAATATAGTGTTGTTGTATGGAATCTGTTTTATAATAACTAGTCAGATCGCATAGAGAGAGTGTAAAAGCGCTTTTAAATGTGAGCTCTTCCAAGGCTACCTAGAGATGCAAGCCTGCCTGCTTTCATACTTCCAGCCTATCGAGGTAGATGCAAATTAATAAATACTGAGTCCCTCTTTATTCGTAGAGACCCATTTAAGAAATTGGTGCCAAAGCATCTTTAGATTATTGGTAAATTTTGAAATATTTTAATGATATAATTTAATTAAATTTTTTAATAATGTAAGCAGTTCGTAATAACTAAATAAACAATTAAATAAGTTGGTGATAAGGATAACTAAATAAATAAATAAATTCACAGATATTCAGGAATTTAAAAAAAAGTAAACAATTACAAGTAGTTTAGTAATGAAAAACGCGTGTCCATTTTCACAACATAATGAACACTGTACCACACATCTCCGCAGGAAATTAAGTTCAAGTATTTTAGTTTGACCCTAAAGGACTTTTAAAATAAAGAAAAAGGGTGAAGATGGGATGCTTCTTCAAGTTTAAGAGTGTCCCGCAGGCCGCAGTAAACAGCGTACACTTTATATTTTGACGTCATGTACGGCACACAATCTATAGGAATTCAAAAAATATTTGCTTTAAAATCGATTTCAGTGTAAAATTAGAGAAGTTGGCTGAACTAATGAAGCTTTATTCAAAACTGCTTACAATATGTCTTTAAAATTGTTTGTGCATATTAAAACTTAAGACAAAAAAGCAGAAGATTGTGAGACACGACCTTTAAATGTAGAACTACATAAGCCTAGAGTATAAAGTAAGAGGTCACATAGAATAGGATAGTTTGGTCGTATATGAATTAGGATAGTTTGATCGTTCCATGCAAATTAAATGGTGTTGGTCGATTATAAAGGCCGTTCAAACCGAGTTATAAATAATAAAACAACGCGCGAGCCGGTGACCTTAAATGAGAGAAAAAAAAATTGTTATAAAGAGATCGTCGAACCGCGTGAAAAGGTTTTTGTCCCGTTAACGGCCATTCATCCATTATCGAAATATAAATAAAAATATGAAATCAGTTTCCCCTTGTTTCTCCACTTTAAAAGGGACAATTTACACAAATTATAGAAGATTGTTCTACAAGTAAAGCGATTTTAAAAATTTGCGTAACAAAAGTGATTTACCGCATGCTTGAGAAATATTACACTCGCTGGAAAACTCACTTTTCTTTATTTGTAGATCTACTATTTATAAAGAACACACCATATCGCGGGTAATTATTTGTTCCGTTAAAATGTGTTTTTTTGTCTTAATTTTTAATTTGCACAAAAAATTTTGAATAAAGCTTTATTAGCGCAACCAACTGCTAACTTTATAGAGAAATCGATTTTTTCAAAATCGAAAATATTTTGTTTGAATTCCTTTATAGGTTTTGGGCCGTATACTAATGGAAACTGCCGGAAACTACCACTGTTGGATATACACGATTGGTGAGAAAAAATGTATTTTTGAATACTTAACGGCAGATGTCACTAAATACAACTGTAGATGTCATTATATTTGATTATTTATAAACAAATGAATCCAAAATGGAATCTGACTGGTCGGCTGAGTTTATGCTAGAATTTATAAATTTATATCAAAATTATCCCGAAATTTGGGATTTAAAACACTGTAAACATAAAAATAAGCTCGAAGTGCATTTAAAGCAATATGTTTGCATTGGCTTCCATCTTGTGGGAGATATTGTAATTAATGTATGACTAGTAGTGACAACTAGTGATAAATATCAATATATAAACCACCAAAATTGGTTATACATTGGTAGCCATTCGAAAAATGAACATTGGGCAAATCGTGTAGACAGTCAAATTTTATTTCACCAACATTTGTCCAACATTTCACAAATCACATTGGACCAATGTTGGGCGACATTTTCCATTCGTAGTAAATTTTTTTGTTTGTTTTTTTTTTGTATTTCTGTGTTTAAAGAGCAGATTCAGTGAAGGAAATAAATATTCAATTTCAAATAAAGAATTTCATTACTTTTATAAAAAAATTGGTTTCCCTCGGTGGACACCTAATGTTAGTTTTATTTTCGGCCGTACACATTATTCGTGCGCTGATTGAATTTCATTGTTGTATGCGCTTGAAGCTTCTTATATTATTCATTATTTTATGATGAATGTCAATCAATTTTTAAACTAAAATTTCATAACAACAGCATTCTGGTCATATTGAAATAAAAGCTTACTTCAATTCGTTTGGTCATTAAGTCAATATACAATACATAGATGGCAGTGATGGCAGTAAGAATTTGGTAAAATCGTACCAAAAATTACCGCCTGATAAAATTTCAAGTTCAAAAATTGTAGGAAAAGCAAAACAAAGTCACAAAATGTTAAGAACGTGTGATAATTTTGTGATTAATAATTTCTTTTCGTATTTTTCTGTAAACATTTTACACATCTGACGTACACTAGTAAAACTAAAAATAAATTTAGCAAGTATTATTTTAATTCGTTAGAGCCAACTTTAAAGTGTTTTTCAAAATGAAAGTTCGAAAAATTTGTCTTAGGCATAATTTAATTTTAATATTTCTGTAACTAATATTTATTTATTTAATACCACTATAGCCTTCTTGTATATTGTTGGTAAAGATATTTAGAAAACTTTTATATAAACGTTTTATTTTTATAAGAAAAATAAAGCTTTTTTAACTGAAAAACTTGCGGCTAAAAAATACCATTTATACTATGGATTCCTATAGAAATCAGTGAAAAGTTATACCACTAAAAAAGCTTCCAAAAAATACGTCATCATGATTAGGGCTCTATAGTCTAGAAGGCTCTGGTTTAATTATGGATTGTTGGTTTTTTCCTCGATTCTAGTTGCCTTATAAAAGCTTTGTTTTTAGAACCTCGATTCTAATTATCTAAATTTTAATTTTTTACATTTTTTACTTTATGATAAATTATAATTAATGAACACGTATAATAAGCGTAAAAAAGTAAAAAATCCTGGAGGATTCTGCGCCGAAAGAACGACAGAATCGAATCCACCAATAAAAAAAATTAAAAACTTATAAAAAAGTGAAATACATAATTACTAAAAAATATCTAATAACTAATTATAAACTAAAAATATAAACTAATAACAATACAATACAAATATAAAAATATAAATTACATAATCACAACCAGTTATCACAGTGAAGCAAAAATAAAAAAAATATAAATGATGATTTGGAATGTATGTATATGCCCTCTAATACAAATAAGTAACGCGTTGAAAAAAACTGGAGCAGTAACAAGGATATAGCGTCGAAAGTGGTCAGTAAAAAAATCGGGGAATATTATAAAGAAAACTCTGGTTACCTCGAATATTGTACCGAATAAGGCTCCTTATAGTTTGTTGCTACCACTACGCCTAAAAAATATTCTTAAAACCTTATAAACATACAAATGTTGTAACGGCAAGATATTATTAGCCGTGAATAGAGGCCAAGATGACTCAGATCTGCTTTTTCTCAATAAAATTCTCAAAATAATTTTCTGTTGCACACATAAATCAAGCAACGTAGTTGCACAGCACCCACCCCAACATGATAAACCATATTCCAATTTATACATAACCAGTGCATGGTAGATAACTTTAGCACAGGAACAGGACAAATTACCGTCCAAATGAACTCCAAGATATTTGAACTCGTTGACTAATCCAATATTAATACACTCAGAATGGCACCCAGTAGATGCACAGTTGGAAATATTATGATAAATTACCTGATTAACATTTGCTGCTGATGTTGTGCCAGTCAATTTGAACAACATATATTTTGTTTTATCACTTAGAATTAAGCAATGCTTATGAAACCATACATGTAAGACTTTAAGGTCAGAATTAATCATAGAAATGACGTCATTAGGGGATTTGTCAGTGTAAGCTAAAGCTATACCATCGGCAAACCCAGTATAAAGACCATGCAATTTAAGTTTAAAAACCGAATTATTATAGATCAGAAATAGCAGAGGGCCCAATACTGAGCCTTGCGGAACACCAACGTCCACAATTTTTAGTTCACTTAAAGTGTTATTAATTTTAACTCGAACCGATCTGTTGGTAATGTAAGACGCGGACCACTTGTTAGCAACTCCCCTAAAACCAATACCATACTATATAAAATATTCAGAAGAATTTTATGGCCAACCATATCAAAGGCTTTAGCAGCATCAATAAATAAATCAGCACAAGCTTTACCAATGTTCAGTCCGCTGTGAATTGTGTTCAAAAATTCCAACAAGGCCGATTCGGTACTCCTGCCTTGACGGAATCCATGTTGATGGTTACTTAATAAATTATTCTGATCTAAAAAAAAAACTGACTCTGTTTTTCACTGCCTTCTGTAAAATTTTCAAAATTACTCGCTGCAAGGCTATAGGTCTATGATTGCCTTTATCATTATTACGATTGCCTTTTTCAAACAACGGAATAATAGTAGCAGTTTTCAGTCTTTCAGGGACAATTCCTTGTACGAAAGAAAGATTGAAAATATGGGTAAGAACGGGGCTGGCATAATTAACAATAGCTTTCAATATATCATTGTCACATCATTGTCTACTGACTGCTTCGGTTTCAACGAGTTAATGATAGATATAATTTCATAATTGGATATGGGAATCTAAAAAAAAGTAGTACAACAGTAATCATAAGGCAAATCGTAATTAACAGACGAGTTATACGATTTATACTTTGCTCTTAATTTATTAGCAACACTCGTAAAATAATGATTAGGTTGAGCGTTTGATCTCGAAGAAGACGGACGTGTTGTCGTCTTCTTCGAAAATTAAATTTAAATTCATTTTTAATTTTATTTTTAATTTTATTTGGTTTTTGTTTATAGTTTTGATGTAAAGTGTAAAGTTTTGTTTATAATTTATTTATTATTATATAGAGTGTTGTGAATATATTTAAATTTAGATTTTGTTTACAGTGTTTATGTGTGTAGTGAAGTGAGTTTACAGTGTTTATGTGTTGTAGTGTGGTGAAGTGTTTATTACTAACAATTGATTTAATTCAATTAAATCAATTGTTAGTAATCAATTAATAAAAATTGTGTTAGTTTTAGTATTTTTAGTGAAAAAAGATATTTTTAGGATAGCAAAGGAAGATGTACTAGAAAAATCGTAACGGGACTATACAGTTATCGTGAGGTATATTCATAATACATATACTGGCCTATGAACATATGTATATGTAAGATGAATTAGTGTAAAATTTTCTTTTTATTTTATTTATTTTTGATTTTAAATAGTAAGAGTGTGCTTAGCCAGAATCCGAAAGCGGTTTTTTGGTATACATACATACTCGTATTATATCAGAGCACCCTGTATTTTATAGAGCCATAATTAAAAAATCTGAGCTTTTATAAGGGAATTAGAAACGAGGAAAAAACGAAACTTTTCATAGTAAAACACAAAAAACAAATGGGAAATCAGTTTTTTTCCTAAGACGGACTTGTAAATCCTAAGACGGACTTGTAAATGAAAACATTACAAATTCTTAATTATGATTTCTGAAATACTTTCATAAATGTTTGAATTTCAACATATATGAATATCGTTTAAGTAAATCGTTTTCATTTTCTTGTAATAATTGATTTATTTAAACCAAAATATAAAAAAAATTTCATAACAACAGCATTCTGGTCAAATTGAAATAAAAGCTTACTACGATTCGTTTGGTTATTAAGTCAATATAGATTACATAGATGGCAGTGATGGCTGTAAAAATTTGGAAAAATCTTACTAAAAATTACCACCTGGTGAAATTTCAAGTTCAAAAATTGTAGGAAAAGCAAAACAAATTCACAAAATAAAGGAACGTGTGATAATTTTGCGATTAAATAATTTTTTTTCGTATTGTGACGGTGACACCTAGTGTGTAATAGAATAATTAAAACTAATAGCTCAATGTTTTACTGTACTAAATGGAATTTTCCATGATAAAAATTGTTACGTAATGTTTCTACGCTATTCCAACTGGAAAAGTCGTGAACTTTCGAGAAGCTTGGTTTGTGTATATAAAAAGGCGAACAAGATCGAATTGGATTATTAGTATTTGGAACGCGATAGTGTAAAGTTGTAAGAATAAGTAATATTTGGAAAGCGATAGTATAAAGATTAAAAAGGAATTAAAAAGTGATTTAAAAAAGTGTTTTTGTGCGAAATAAAAAGTAAAAGTGATTAGTAAAATTTGAGAATAATTTATATAAAGTGATTTTGTGAATTTTTATTGATAAACTGTGTTGTAATAAATTTTGTGAAATAAATAAATTCGTTGGAGATAAATTAAATTGATTTTGTATTATTCACAATCCAGTGATTCGAACCTTGATTGACAAGGCAAAAACGTAACAAATTGGTGACAGCGGTGGGATTGTGAATAAAAAGATAAAGAAAATGATTCTCAACGAATTAAAAGTTTCAGAATTAAAAAGAGAACTAGAGAAACGGGGTTTGGCTACTGATGGTACTAAAGCAGCTTTACAAGCGCGACTACGTGAGGCCATGCAGAACGAAGGGCTGGACGCGGAACATTATGATTTTGGAGAGAAAGTAACGGATGTAGCAACCATAGAGCAGAAAGCAGAAGATAAACAACCGTTGGTCGAAAAGACACAAGAACATTCTGGAAGTTTCGATTTGTCGCAGTTAATAGCTGCTATGAACCAAATGACAGGACAGATGTGTCTAATGAAACAACAAAACGAACGACAAATGGTGAAAATTGAGCAGTCATACCAAGAAATTAAGAATGAAATGGAACAACAAAATGTGCGACAGTTGGAGACTATAAACCAGTCAAACGAAGAAATAAAACGACAGTTGGAACAACAAAATCAGTCTAACCTAAAAATGGAACAACAAATAGAGAAAATTGAACAACCAATCCAGGAAATTGCAGATGGGCAAAATAGAATGGACGAGAAAATTCTCGAATTATCTACTAACATACACGGCGAAGTAGAGAAGCTACAAATGGAGATTCAAAAGGTTGACGAAAAATTAGAAACGAAGGTTCAACATGTTGAAGAGAAATTGCAAACGGAGATTCAACAAGTTGTGGAAAAATTTCAACGTCTCGAGAAAGATCTAACTGATGTCAAGGCAAGTGGAACAACGACGCAAGTGGTACAGACCGTTCAATCAGTTAAGTTAAAACCACCAAACTTCGACGGTACATCATCTTTCGGCATTTTCAAATTTCAATTTGAAACGGCAGCCAATCAAAACCGTTGGAATGATGAACATCTTGTCGCAGCGTTAATAGTGGCCCTTAAAGGTGAAGCAGCGGAGGCCTTACAAACAATTCCGGAAAAAGATCGCAACAGTTATCTCGAAATTATGAAGGCGCTGGATAGGAAGTACGGCAGTGACCACAAGCGTGAAATCTATCGAATGGAATTGAAAAGCCGCTACCAAAAGGGAGGAGAATCACTTCAGGAATTTTCATCGGCAATCGAGCGATTAGTACATCTAGCACATACCAGTACGTCGGCCGATTATATGGAAAGGCTTAAAATTGACGCATTCATTGACGGTATTCGAGATCCAGAGACACGCAGGGCGGTGATGTTGTCACCTAAAGCAACCTTTGCGGAAACCATCGCTTGTGCGTTAACAAATGAAACTGCACAAGCCATCACCAAACCGTCAATGAAAATACGCCGAGTAGAAATCGATACAAGCATAAACAACGAGCGGTCAACACCAAGATACCGAGATGGAAGCGGCAAAATCAGATGTTGGGCATGTGATAAGGTTGGTCACATCTCTCGCGACTGCTGGGAATTAAGAAGAAAAAGGGGAAGATCACCATCTCCTATGCAGCGACGACCAAGCGGGGAGCAGGCGTTGGCTAGGCAAGAAGGCCAAATGACGGCGGAGCCGTTAAACTACTACGAGTCAGCTTAAAGGGGCAGAAGCTGACTCCCACAACCGATTGCCCCATAACCTCCATCCGCGTTTCGAAAGTAGCAAGAGGCGGTGACAGCTTAACAATCAAAGGCGACATTGATGGCACGGATTGCATCATCACTCTGGATACGGGAGCAAATCGCACGATTGTCCGTAAAGATCTGATCGATGGAGGTGTACAACCAGCTAATGGATTGAAGTTACAAACAGCAACTGGAGATAGTTCAATAATAAAAGGCAAAAAGATCGTGAAAATAAAAATCGGGAGAACTCTTTTCCAACACGAAGTGCTGATTGCAGATATTGTGGATGAAGTCATAATGGGGATGGACTTCATGAGGGCAAATGGCTTCGTGGTGGATGTTGGACGAGGAGTTTTAAGTTACGATAACATCGAGTTGCCACTTCAATCTAGCAGTGCCGGAGCAACTATCAGGCGAATTATTATTGATCATCGGGAGAAGCTGCCACCGAATTCGGAGACGATCCTATGGGGAAAATTGGAGGGAGGTTCTGGGTCACCCAGGTTGTGGGTTGTGGAAGCTAACGAAGAGGAGAACGGAGCCAAGGAAATTATAATCGGAAAAGCCCTAGTTAAACCAGACAACGACTATAGAGTACCAATTAGGACTCTAAATCTCTCGGATAAGACGAAAACCATCAAGAAAGGGACAGTTATCGGCAAATGTAACGAGGTTTCAACTATAGTAAAGTGTGAACAGAGAAGTCCGGTTGAAAAAGCCGACATGCAAGGGCAGAAAGAAATGGTAGAACAACTTATGCAGAAATGGACCGAAGATCTTACCGAGGCACAGAAAAATTCTGCACATCAACTACTCAAACGGTACACGTCCATATTCTGCAGTACATCGGATAATAACGGAAGGACCTCAATGGTAAAGCACCGCATTGATACGGGAGCAGAGATGCCAATTCGTCAACCACCCAGGAGGCTACCTTTGGCAAAACAAGAAGAAGTCAATCGAATGGTAACAGATATGCAGGCAGCAGGAGTAATTGAACCATCTAATAGCCCATGGAGATCACCGGTAGTATTGGTCGAGAAGAAGGACGGTAGCATGAGATTTTGCGTTGATTATCGAAAACTCAATGCTGTGACGAAAAAAGATAGCTACCCACTGCCAAGGATCGATGACACGTTAGACACATTATCGGGTGCTCAAATATTTTCGACATTAGATCTACAAAGCGGCTATTGGCAGGTGGAAGTCCATGAGGAAGATCGCGAGAAAACAGCGTTCAGTGTGGGTAACGGACTTTGGCAATTTAATGTTATGCCGTTCGGATTATGTAATGCCCCTGCGACTTTTGAACGATTAATGGAGCGCGTGTTAAAGGGATTACATTGGAAGACTTGCCTAATATATCTGGACGACATCATCGTTATGGGGAAGGATTTTGACGAGCATCTAAAGAACTTGGCGGAAGTTTTAGATCGGATACAGGCCGCCGGATTGAAGTTAAGTCCAAAGAAGTGTAAGTTGTTCAGAACTGAAGTTAAATATTTGGGTCATCTCGTAACGATTAATGGAATTCACACTGACGAAGAAAAGATCGCAGCGGTAAAGAACTGGCCGAGACCTAAAAATTTACACGAATTACGAAGCTTTCTGGGATTGTGCACCTATTATAGACGCTTCGTGCCAGGATTCGCCAACATCGCCAAGAGTTTACACGAGTTGACCAGGAAGAACAAGGCATTCGAATGGAAGAATGACCAGGAAGAAGCATTCGTGGAACTAAGGAGACGGTTGTGTGTCGCGCCAATCCTCGCATACCCTATACCCAACGTGAAATTTATTTTGGACACCGATGCAAGTAATGACGGTATAGGAGGTGTGTTATCACAGGAAATTAATGGTCAAGAAAGAGTTATTGCGTACTACTCCAAAACATTATTGAAACCGGAGCGTAATTACTGCGTGACACGGAAAGAATTGTTGGCTATAGTGGAGTGTGTCAAGTATTTCCATAAGTATCTTTATGGCCAAAAATTCCATTTACGGACAGATCACGGCGCTTTACGGTGGCTGTTACAATTCAAGAATCCAGAGGGACAAGTAGCACGCTGGATCGAACGTCTTCAAAGATACGATTTCCAAATTGAACATCGGAAGGGAAGTGCACACAGAAATGCCGACGCATTGTCAAGACGGCCGTGTCCAGTAGAATGTAAACATTGTGGCCATGTTGAAGCAAAGGAAGGCATCATCGACGTTAGGCTTACGCAAGTGCTGCCTGATGAGGAGTGGACCGACGAAATGATCAGGAAAGAGCAATTGGATGATACGGATTTATCAGTTATAATGGATTGGAAGGAAAAGGAACACCGGCCAACTTGGAGCGAGATCGCGGACAAAACTCCCATTGTCAAGGCTTATTGAGCTCAATGGGATAGCCTCCGTCTTGAGAATGGCTGTTTAAAACGATTGTGGGAAAGCACGGATGGCAAAGTGAAGCAATTGTTGCTGGTGATACCAAAGTGCCGGATTGTAGAAATTCTGAATGAGTATCATGGAGGAGCAAGTGGGGGCCACCTTGGAATTAATAAAACTCTAGCAAAGATACGTCAACGATTCTACTGGGCAGGATGTAGGCAGTCTGTGATAGAATGGTGCCAAAAATGTGACCAATGTGCGGCGGTGAAGGGACCCGCACGCAAAAGTCGTGGAACCATGAAGCAATATAACGTTGGAGCACCATTCGAAAGAATTGCAATGGATGTAGCGGGCCCATTTCCCACCACTGAGAGCGGCAACAAATATGTGCTAGTAATCATGGATTATTTCAGCAAATGGCCGGAGGTGTACCCCATTCCCAATCAGGAGACGACAACAATAGCTGATGCCGTGGTAAACAATTGGATTAGCAGATTTGGAGTGCCGATGGAGATTCATACCGATCAAGGACGGAATTTTGAATCGGTGGTGTTTCAAGAAATACAGTCTGACGGTATGGTGGAAAGATTCAATGGTACATTGGAGGAATATCTAGCAAAGGTCGTTGAGAAAAACCAACGCAACTGGGATCGACATATACCGATGTTTCTGATGGCCTATCGATCAGCTATACATGACACAACCGGAATGACACCAGCTAAAACGTTATTTGGAGATAATCTACGGTTACCTGGAGATCTAAAGTTTGGGGCTGTACCATCATCGGCTTTATGTGGACAAGATTACGTAGACCGAATGAAAGAGGAACTTAATGAGATTCATCAATTTGTACGGGAGAAAATACGGATGTCAAGTGACCGGATGAAGGCTCGATATGACACACGAGCAAATAACCAGGGCTTCCAGGAAGGGCAATTAGTATGGCTTCACAACCCGCAACGGAAAAAGGGATTATCACCGAAGCTGCAACCAGCATGGGAAGGACCTTATACTGTCATCACAAGGATGAACGACGTGGTTTATCGGATACGGAAGGGACATCGAGGTAAACCAAAGGTGGTGCATTTGGAGAGGCTGGCCCTATACAGAGGAGGTGATTTGGGTCCTGTTCGGGACGAACAGGCTTAGGTGGGGGGTAGTGTGACGGTGACACCTAGTGTGTAATAGAATAAGTAAAACTAATAGCTCAATGTTTTACTGTACTAAATGGAATTTTCCATGATAAAAATTGTTACGTAATGTTTCTACGCTATTCCAACTGGAAAAGTCGTGAACTTTCGAGAAGCTTGGTTTGTGTATATAAAAAGGCGAACAAGATCGAATTGGATTATTAGTATTTGGAACGCGATAGTGTAAAGTTGTAAGAATAAGTAATATTTGGAAAGCGATAGTATAAAGATTAAAAAGGAATTAAAAAGTGATTTAAAAAAGTGTTTTTGTGCGAAATAAAAAGTAAAAGTGATTAGTAAAATTTGAGAATAATTTATATAAAGTGATTTTGTGAATTTTGATTGATAAACTGTGTTGTAATAAATTTTGTGAAATAAATAAATTCGTTGGAGATAAATTAAATTGATTTTGTATTATTCACAATCCAGTGATTCGAACCTTGATTGACAAGGCAAAAACGTAACAGTATTTTTCTGTAACCATTTTAGACATCTTACGTACACTAGTAAAACTAAAGATAAATTTAGCAAGTAATATTTTAATTTGTCAGAGCCAACTTTGATGTATTTTTGAAAATGAAAGTTCGAAAACATATATTTTAGAAATAATTTAATTTTAATATTTCTGCAATTAATATTTACTTAGTACCAATATGGCCTTCTTGTATATTGTTTTTAAAGATATGTAGAAAACTTTTATATAAACATTTTATGACGTTTTTGCTTTTTTCATTGAAAAACTTGAAGCTAAAAAACACCATTTTTACTATGGATTCCTATGGAAATCAGTGAAAAGTTATACCACTAAAAAAGCTTCTAAAAAATACGTCATTAAGATTATGGCTCTATAGTCTAGAAGGCTCTGATTATATATGATATGCTGTTATATATGAATGCATCGTAGTTTCTTATTATAGGGTGGGTCTTCGTATTTTGGATTTGTTTGTGGCATGAATAGACATTTTATGTTGGGTTTGTAGGACTGTTGTGTTGTATCGGGTTGCATTATACTGTCTTGTATCATGTTGTTGTGTGGTATTGTGTTATGTTGGGTAAATTCAAATTGATTTATATTGTTATAATTTAGTTTGTTTTGGTTTAATTTGTTTATCATATATTGGTGTGTGTGTGTGTGTGTGTGTGTGTGTGTGTGTGTGTGTGTGTGTGTGTGTGTGTGTGTGTGTGTGTGTGTGTGTGTGTGTGTGTGTGTGTGTGTGTGTGTGTGTGTGTGTGTGTGTGTGTGTGTGTGTGTGTGTGTGTGTGTGTGTGTGTGTGTGTGTGTGTGTGTGTGTGTGTGTGTGGTGTGTATGGATGGGGATTGGATGGATTTGAGATTGATGTGGCAATAGGGGTGAGTTGGCTTGTATGTTTTTGTTTCCAAGTGGATGGTTTCAGTTGGTTCTGTGAGATTGGGATGAAGGAAATTAGTATTGCTTCTTCATTATTTAAATTTTGAATTTCTTTCATGTCTGTGAAAGTCTTCTCCATTAGTAGAAGGGAAATTTCTCAAATGGGATTGGAATGGGTTTGTACGATATATTATAACTTCAAAATAATTTGGTGTTACAAAATTCATCCTGTAAGTTATTTGCATATACATATGTTGAAATTCAATTGCTTCATTTGATACTAATTGGTAGTTATTTCAGATTTTAAGTTTAAGTTTGGGTTTGATTTCTAAACTGACTTAAATATTTTAGCAGTTAATAGAAGTATGGCGGTTTCCAGTCATAGATTTAAGTTTTAAATTTGGAATTTGGATTTTGAATTTTGGGTTTTAAATTTTAAGTTTTGGATTTTAGGTTTTGAATTTTGAGTTTTAAATTTTAAGTTTTGAATTTTGAATTTTTAATTTTTAATTTTGAATTTTGAATTTTAAATTTTGAATTTTGGGTTTTGAATTTTAAATTTTGAATTTTGAATTTTGGGTTTTAAATTTTGAATTTTGAATTTTAAGTTTTGAATTTTAGATTTTGAATTTTTAATTTTGAGTTTTGAGTTTTGAATTTTAAATTTTAAATTTTAAGTTTTGAATTTTGAATTTTGAATCATAGGTTTAAAGTTTTGAATTTTGAATTTTGAATTTTAAATTTTAAATTTTGAGTTTCAAGTTTTGAATTTTGAGTTTTGAATTTTGGATTTTAAGTTTTAAATTTTGGATTTTGAATTTTGAATTTTAGATTTTGGATTTTGGGTTTTGAATTTTAAATTTTAAATTTTGAATTTTGGGTTTTGTGTTTTAAATTTTAAATTTTGAGTTTTGAATTTTGAATTTTGAGTTTTAAATTTTGAATTTTAATTTTAATTTTAATTTTAATTTTAATTTTAATTTTAATTTTGATTTTGATTTTAATTTTTAGTTTTAATTTTAATTTTTAATCTAATTTTAATTTTAATTTTAATTTTGATTTTAATTTTAATTTTGATTTTAATTGAATTTGAATTTTAATTTTGATTTTAATTTTAATTTTAATTTTAATTTTGATTTTAATTTTAATTTTGATTTTAATTTAGATTTTAATTTTAATTTTAATTTTAAAGTTTTAATTTTAATTTTAATTTGATTTAAATTTAAATTTTAATTTTAATTTTGATTTTAATTTTGATTTCAATTTTAATTTTAGTTTTAATGAATTTTATACTTTACTTTATGTTACTAAGTGTCATAGTTTGTTCAAGTATTTTGTCTGATGGTGTGGTTGATATAAATTATACTAAATTATATATAATTGTTAGATTGTCTCCTGTTGCTACAGAAATATTGGTGAATTCTCGCCCAACCCCCAGAAACGCCAAGCATATAGCAGCTTTGTAGCGTAGAAATTGTATTGGCTTGTGATATCTATTTTATTTTTTATTTATTACTAACTAATTTATGTAAGTTAATTTCTATTAATTAAGTAGTAAAGCAATTTAGTTTTCAGAGTAACCTGGGAAACTCTATTTAAGTTTTATTAGTGAATATCATATATAGGTACATGTAGTACTTAACTAAACGATTAATATTCTAAACCTTTTGCGTAGTATATAATAATTAATTTAAACATTATTAACTTAGTAAATAAATAAGTAATTTAAGCATTATTAATATTCTTTTGCAAGATTTTTAGGAAATTGCCGATTAGTTGAATTTTTATTAGTATGGTTATTTTTGAATCTAGTTGCAGTAGGTAAACCATTAATTAACTATCTACAGGAGAAAGGTGGCTAATGAAACAAGTGCTGTGAATTTGAATTATAACTTAGTAATCTATAATTTTTTAACATTCCCGTGGAATTTTATTGTTGAAGTTGAATTATTCATATGGCTTAATGTGGGTGAAAGTGGGTGTTGATATTGGTGTTCGTACTGGTATTAATGTTCATACTTATTGGTATAATTGTTAATGATAGTTTTGGTATTAGTATTCATATTGGTTAGTTAAAATGGTTTTAGTTTAGAACACTCCTGAGAAACTCGACCAAGATGACAATGGCTGTGATGACAGCACGATGGCCAGATGGTAGTTGGTTGAATGATTGTCAAACAATTAATGGTTATTTATTTGTGGTACATAGGGATTGATCTAGAATTTACTATATTTCAGAGAATCAAATTTATACTTAATTAATTTTAAAGTAGTTATTATAAAGAATTAATGCATATTTTAAATTTAGGAATTTCTTGAAGAACGTGAAACAACCTTACAGGAGTTGGAGCAGTAGATAAATTTTAAATTGTATTGTCTTGTGCTAAATAAATTACTAAAAATATATTACTAACAAATTTACTAACTATCAACTACTTAGGTGTCTCGAACCGGGTTGAGTCTTTGTTGCTAACATTCCTTTCCCATCCCTCGATTTTGTTATATGTAAAAACGTGTACGACGGCGGTCTGGCCAGGGGCGGATATCACAACTATTAGATTTATGTGGTTATCGATGTGGCGCCTTCCTCTACGGGGTGAAATATTGCTATGTTGGCTTCATGAAAAGCTGAGTATGATGGTACATATTTCCTTGGTAAGGGAGAGTTATGGTGTCGTGTTGCAACATGGGTATAGTGGTGTGGTATTCGCATTTATAATACGGGAGACTTGCTTAATGCTTGATCGTACATCGCAATCAATCAATCAATCAATCAATCAAACACCCGTAAAATAATGATTAAACTCATTGGAAATTTCTTAGTCACTAGTAATAAGCTCACCGTTTTCAGATAGAATGCTTTTAATCGAAGAAATCTTAGGCTTCTTTATTAGAATTTCATTCACGAGATTCCAGTTTTTTTAACATCTCCACGATTGAGAAGGAAACGATTGGAATAATACATTTCTTTTTCCTTCTCAATGTCAGCATTAATTTGGTTACAATTACTAACATAGATATCCCGAAGAACTGAATCACCAGGACATTTTTTCAATTTATTGGCAAGGTTAAAAGAAATCCAAGGTTGTAAACGTTTGGTTTTTACCCGACTAAAAGTGTAACAATGTTCTAGTATATCAGAAATAATGGTCAAAAATTGATTAAGAGCTAAAGATGGATCATCAAGGCTAAGAACATAATTCCAATCCAATTTTTTAAGAATATCTGTTGACAATGCCAGATTGAGCTTCTTCGTATCAATAAAATGATGATGTATCATTTTTTGGTTCAATAAATGGTTTTAATTGATCCAGTTTCTTTATTAAAATGGGTACTTTATCTTGTCCAGTTGATACGTAGACTAAGCCTCTATTAGTGAAAGCTTTGTCGATTGACTAGTCAAACTGTAGTTGCTTTGCAGATCTGAAGATACTAGAGTTGACCTTGGTTAAACAATCATTGCAATAAATACGTTTATCGCGTTCCAAACCAATATTAACTAGTTTAAGGCCACCAAATGCCTTGTAGTTCTTAAAAAATGTCGATTTATCCATTCGACTTCGAAACTTAACCAAAATAGGCCAAGATTTATTGACAGAGTTCAATTTATGTGGTAGACGGAAAGTTTTAATAATATTATTTGTATTCGAATACCCGATAGCTTTACAGATATCGCTTATATGCTGATCCGATGAAAGGCCATGCACAATTGGAACACCACTTACCACCATATCACAGGCAATTAATTCTCTTTCCATACAATCAACGCGTTCCTCTAACATATCAAACATTTTTGTCACATTATTAAGTAACTTTTGTATTTCGGATATCACGTCATTTTTAATATCACAGATTGACATCATAAATTCATTTTTAAAAATTCCAATGTTTTCTTCAATTGTATCGAATTTATCATTAATTTTATAGATACACTCATCAAACATTTCGGCATTTACAGACGCCATTACACAACAGAAAATTATTTTATGATTTTATTTTTATTTATTGTTTAACAATTTTAATTTATTTCTTTATATTTATTTAATAGTTAATAGTTTAATAGTTAAACATAAAATTAAATGCAAAGTATAGCAAGAATAAATTAAAAATTAAAAATAAAACAAATTAAAATATTACTACACAAATTATACGTGTTATCAGAGCCTTCTAGAGTATAGAGCCATAATCTTAATGACGTATTTTTTAGAAGCTTTTTAGTGGTATAACTTTTCACTGATTTCCAATTTTTTAGCTTCAAATTTTTCAATGAAAAAAGCAAAAATATTATAAAATGTTTATATAAAAGTTTTATACATATCTTTAAGAACAATATACAAGCAGGCCAAATTGGTACTAAGTAAATATTAATTGCAGAAATATTAAAATTAAACTATTTCTAAAATATATTTTTTCGAACTTTCATTTTGAAAAATACATCAAAGTTGGCTCTGACAAATTAAAATAATACTTGCTAAATTTATCTTTAGTTTTACTAGTGTACGTAAGATGTCTAAAATGTTTACAGAAAAATATGAAAAAAAATTATTTTATCGCAAAATTATCACACGTTCCTATATTTTGTGAATTTATTTTGCTTTTCCTACAATTTTTGAACTTGAAATTTCCCCAGGCGGTAATATTTGTTACGATTTTTCCAAATTTTTACGGCCATCACTGCCATCTATGTAATGTATATTGACTTAATGACCAAACGAATTGTAGTAAGCTTTTATTTCAATTTGACCAGAATGCTGTTGTTATGAATTTTTTTTAATATTTTGGTTTAAATAAATCAATTATTACAAGAAAATGAAAACGATTTACTTAAACGATATTCATATATGTTGAAATTCAAACATTTATGAAAGTATTTCAGAAATTATAATTAAGAATTTGTAATGTTTTCATTTAAAAATTTGTCTTAGGAAAAAAGTGATTTCCCATATGTTTTGTGTATTTTAGTAGTACTTTAGTAGTTTTAGTAGTTTTAGTTTTAGTTTGTAGACAACTACAACTTATTACCCTACGGGGATCGACTCTAAATTTCTAAAGATAATTTTGTGCGTCCCCATTCTTTTAAGTATTTTTTCAAAGCAAGCATCTGAAGGATCACCTTTCAATAACAAAATGTATACGGTTGTATTACATTATTTTAGTCTGTTTGGAGCGGAATTACCCTTCAAAAATTGTTTTTCCAACATAATATTTTGTTTTGACGAAAACTTTTCCTAAACGTATTGTGTATATGACACTGTGACATGTATGAATTAACAATTAAGCGATAAATATTATGTAATACGATATAATATACGGAAAAAAGCACATAAAAAGCTCCCATTACAAAAAAAAAAAAATGTGAAATGACAAAGAGCCGAAAAGAAAAATGATTGTATGTAGACTTTATACGTCGTAGAGAGAGTTATAAAGCAGCTAGAGCAGAAATGAAATGACAAGAAAATTAAGATTGAAAGCGTGATTAAAACGAAAGAATGGCGGAATGTGGAAAAATAAAAAATTGTTCATAATAATTGTTATACTACTCATTTCCGAACCAAATCTAAGATTAAATGATGGAGATACTGTACTCGCGTATATATTTATAAAAAGCTTAAAGTTTTACTACAAATATTGACATTGGCATAATATGTTTGTTGTTATTTGTTAGGCCGTTTTGTGAATATTTCGATCTATATCATTTACATAAGAACCTAAGCTTTATGTTTTATACAATACATACATATGCAAAAAAAAAAATTGTTCGTCATTTAGTCGTATATCACGATAACAGCTAATAACAGTTTTACTTTTACATAACCCATTCATACATATGACCGACAAAACATTTTTTTTTGCCCCTAATAGTTTGAATAATAAATGAAATTTATTTGGTGTCATGCTATTCCATATATGTACGTATGTACATCTATGTACAGAGTACATAAAGTGTTCTACTTTCTAAACTATATCGAGAATTCGTCGCAGGGCATTATGTTTATTATTTATGTTGTAAATAGAGAATACAAAGGCGCAAAGCATACACAAAAAAAATATGAGATGTTCAGATAGGGTGAATCTTTCGAAAACTTTTTTTTTTATTTTTATTTTGGCAGTATAATTATAAAATGAGGATGTAACAAGTCATCTGGGAATTAAAATGGTATAAAAAAATATTTTGTGTGACGATTTACTAAATAAATATGTTTTGTGAACATAAAACATATAAAATGCCAAAACAAAAAATTACTTTTGCTTCATTGTGAGATATCCCTGAAGGGGTGTTTGTGCGCTTATGTGTACCATTTTCTATTTAGTTGATCTCTAAAGTTTCGAGGTGGATACATATACAAAACGAGATGAATTACTAATGTGATTAGATGCACGCATTCATTTCACAAATGTACGTAGTATACTCCTTGTGTTTTGGGACATTGTTTTTCCGGTTGATGGATTGTAAAAAATCAGAATTATAGTTTAAAACAGATATTAAAACATTATGTTAAGGATTTGTTAAGCGGATATAGAGTAGTCAACTATTATAACCTTGTCCTTCAAACCAATGAAAATCTATAGAAGCCTTCTATAGAAATTGTCTTCCAATTACCGGCAATTGAGAAATTGTCTAAAAATCCATTCGACGGAAAGGAACATATTCTAAGGCGTAATAAAAAATTAATTTAAAATCGGTTATAAAGCACCTAATTTCCAGTCCCTATATAATTGCCCATATTTCAGAATATTATCTAAAAAGCTTTTTATCGAATTTCATCATAATCGGTCGAGGAATAGCATAGCTGGAAGGCAGCTTTTAGGCATATTCTAAAAAATGGTCTAGTTCCGTTTCAATTGGCTGCATTCCAAAACTTTATCAAAAATCATTAAAGTGAATGAATGGGAATGTTACAATAATTGGTTAAGAAATCATACAGTTCTGTTCTAATTGGCCACATTTTAAGAAAAAGCCAAATCTAACCCAACCCTAGCTTCAACTCAACCCGCAGCTTAGGTCTTAACTCAACTCCAAGCTCATCCCCCACCTCAGTCCTTCCCCCCCCCCCCCCTTCCTCAGAAAAACTACATCCGTAATGACTCAATTTAAATCAACTTAAGCTAATTCTAACTCAAGCCTAACTTAGCCCTAACTCAACCGGAAAAATATTCCCAATTCAACCCCAAACTCAACACCCAACTTAATTATTATACCAGTATACATATTTAAAAAATTGTTCAACATAGATCGTAATACCACGTTTAATTACCACGTGTTTATGGGGGTCACTTCGTATGGCACTCAGGTTCGAAAAGTTTTTCAATTCTCCGTCCTTGACCTTTCTTTTTATGGATTGGTGAAACAAAAACAGTCAAAAACGAGTAAGCCATTCTCGAGATGCCGTTTGCATTTGTCATTTGCTTCGGTCCTTACCGAATCAGCATCAATAGCCCTTCCAGCTTCTATCGAGTGGGAGTCTACTGATAAGTCTTGGTAGAAATTTTCAGAGCACAATTTAGTTTCTAATAATCGGTTACCATTTCCTGAATTAAAACCGTCTTTTTCCATATATCATCTACCTGAGCTGAGTTAGTCGTCTGGAATTGAAACGCGCCTTTTATTTGAGTGACGGCGGTATAAAAATATTCATATGTAAGAATTTTTGTTCTGTAATTTTGAGATGACATTTTACCTACTTAATTCTAGTTTCATATGTGCCTCGAAGTGAGGATTGGGCTAGGTTAGGTTTGGGTGGCGGTCCACTAGGACCAGGCATAGACACAAAAAATGGTCCGTAGCCATACCACAATAATTATTTCCTCCAACTCATTGAAACCATTTTGAGCTGTTAACAAAGCGCTGGCTACTCCTGACGTTCATCCTACAGAGGTCTAACAGGTCTTTGAAGAGGGGTGCCCCAAGAAACTTTAGTCTGTTTCGTGCCAGACGAGGGCAGGTGCAAAGAAGATGAAGTAGTGTCTCTTCCTCCTCTTCGTCCTCGCAAATACGACAGTAGTCATGTGAGAAGACTCCAAGTCTACTCGCATGCCTCCCTATGAGACAGTGCCTCGTAAACACTCCAACAACCACAATGATCTGACTTCGCTGAAGTGAGATCAGCTGTTTGGATCTCGCCAAGTCCAACTTTGGCCAGACCTGCCGAGTTATTACGCAAGAAGTGATACTTGACCATCTGTCATTCGTCAGCTTGCTAGCTTCTTCCTGAAGCAGCAGTTCCATCTCGTTAAGAGATAAGAGACAGTTCTGGACTACTTTCGACGTGAGGAGGTGTGATTGAAGCGCTTTAATGGCAGCCTGACTGTCCGACCTCAACCAGTTTACGACTTCCTTTATGGCAGTTACTTCAGCTTGAAAAATGCTGCAGTAGTAGGGGAGACGGAAGGAGAGATTTAACAGAAGTTCCTCGCAGAACACTCCCGTCCCATTTTGAACCATCATTGAAAAAGTTTATAACTCCTGGTTCCAAAACTGCACCCATCCAGTCCTCCCTGAATGGGATTCTAGTCCGGAACTTTGTGTCAAAAGATAGTGACGGGACAGTATAGTCGGCGGTCTTGGGAATTTGTTTGTTGCACAAAATAGGTGAGTGCCCTGTATTGTTGCAGGTCCACATTAAGATGGGTTTCAGCCGAATGTCAGTACAAGCTGCCAACTGTTTCCCAAAGATATCTAGAGGAGTCAAAAATAGCAGAGTCTCTAGTGCCTGAGTGGATGTGCTCCTCAGTGCACCACTGATCCACAGAGAGATTGTTCTCTGAACTTTTGTCAACAGCTTTTGGTTGACAGTTTTGTCCAGAGCAGGCCACCAGACTATTACCCGTACGATGCGGGGCTGCAGCCCCCATCCTTTCCCAATGACATTTTTGCAAGAGTATAGCGCTACCGTAGCTTTCTTTACCCTTTCCAGAATATTGGGTTTCCAATATAATTTGCTATCCAAAACGAGACCCAGAAACTTCGCTTCAACTATAAAAGTCAAGCTGAACCCATTTAAAGTGGGAGGATCAATGTGAGGAAGTTTATATTTCCTAGAGAGGAGAACCAATTCGGTTTTGTGTGGGTTCACATAACCCACAGCTATTGGCCCATAATGAAAGAGTGCCCAGGGCATTATGCATGAGCTCACTAAGGTTGCCGGGATATTTACCACGGATACCAATAGCAACATTATCCGCATAGGGAAACCGCCTTGAAGCCACCGTCCTCTAGTCTCAGCAACAGGTCATTTATGACCAAGTTCCAAAGTAGGGGGGACAGTACGCCACCTTGCGGTGTACTTCTGCTTGCAAATCTTCTGACGGAGGATTCTCCAAAACTGGCATTTATGATCCTGCCTATTAGCATCTGATCTACCCAGTCCTTGAGTGATTCATTTACTCCCAGATCGGAATGTGCCCGAGTTATAGTACCTGGAAGCACATTGTTAAAGACCCCCTCAATATTTAAGAAGGTTACCATTGCGTAGTCTCTATATTCGAAAGATTTTTCAATGAAAAATACATGAGAATGAAGAGCAGTCTCTACGGATCTCCGCTTGCAATAGACATGTTGAGAATTGGACAGCTTTTCCGACACAATCGTGCCTCTAGTATGAAAACAACCTTCACTTCTGTCCATTTACTAAGAATGTGACATAGTTCTAGGATGCCTTTGAAAATTACCTCTAACCAGGAAATTGTTAGATCCGTAGTTTGTTGAATATCCGCAGGGATAATACCATCGAGTCCAGGCGACTTATATGGTTTAAAACTGTTTATCGCCCATAGGATCTTTTTTTTTGCTAATAATTTGGCCTATGAGGCTACTTGCCCTTTTACCTACTGATGTGCTAGGTACAGATTTGGAACAACCAGGAAAACGGGTCTCCATCAGAAGTTCCAGCGATTCCGCACTATTAGTGGTGCATATCCCATCCGGCCGTTAAAGATAACTTGGGATGGAAGGACCAGTTTCTAGTACTTTGCGTAGCCGAGACATCTCTGAAGACTCCTGAATTTTGCTACAGTATAGTCTCCCAAAGCTGTTCTTGGCACTTTTAAATTGATATTTGTAAATTTTGAGGACTTCCTTATAGGAGTCCCAGTCTACAGCAGATTTTGTTTTCCGTGCTGTTTTGAAGGTGTTTTTTGCATTTTCGAAGTGTTTGTTGAATCTCCTTGGACCACCAGGGTGGCCAAGATTTACCCGTAGGCCTGCTAAGTGGACAAAAGCCCAGTATCGCTTTATTAAAAGCGCTGGACAAATCGTCCACCAAGCCCGAGCTCTTGCGCAATTTTTGGAGGTTTTGGCACCGGAACTGGTAGTGAATTACCCAGAATAGTTCTAAAGGTATCCCAGTTGATTTTCCTCCTGTTTCTGTAGATTGGACTTTTTGGAGAAGTCAAGTTCATTTCAAATTGAAGATAACAATGATCAGAAAAGGAGTGGTCCTCCGACACTCCCCAGTTTAATAAACTAATCGTCAAAAAGCTTGAGACAAGAGTAATATCCAATATCTCCAGTCTATTACTAGTTATAAAGGTCGGCTTATTGCCTATGTTACATACATATATGAAGGTTAGTACTTAAAATGTAATCAAGGAGTAACTTACCTCGTTCATTTGTGTCCGTACTTCCCCAGATTGTGTGATGAGCATTTGCATCACACCCAAGGATGATTCCAGCCTTGCGCTTCTGAGCCTCTAAGATTAGCTCACCTAGAATGATTGGTGGAGTGTCCACTTCATCATAAGCCAGGTAAGCTGATACTAGCCAGAGGTTTCGTTTATCGACCTCAATGCTGACCGCTGCTATATCTCCGTTCCTGAAACTTGATAACAGAAAGCAACTTATGTTATTTTTAATGAGAATGCACGACCGAACCTTACCTTCTTTTTTCGCGTGGATTAATCTATAATAGGGAGTCTTGAGCCCAAATACTGGTCTTCAGTGACCTAAGGTTCTTGGATCAAGACGACATCTGTCGCTTATTTCCCAATTTTTAAAATTAGAGCAGCTGATGCTGCCTTATAGTGGTGAAGGTTGACTTGCAGGAATGTCAGTGTCATCTATACAGCCTCTTCTCCACCACAGTAACATCAGAGTCATCCCCTGATGAGAAGTCCTCTGAGAGCCTCTTTAAAGAATCCATGGACTTTGGCATCTCCGTATCCGTGTAGAGAGTTTCCGCTTGGCTGGCTACCTCCGCGCACGCAGATGAGCTATCAAGCACCGCGGTATTTTCTGAAGATGTCTTCGGAGCCTCCGGCTTGTCCGCGTCCTTCTTGTACACGTTCAGTGTGACTACACTGAAACCATGGTTGATTAAACCGTTGGTATTTTCCAGTACAGTCAGTGACTCCCTGTTTAAGATGATACCAGCTTACCTATAGTCAGCCTTTGTCTCCTCGAGCTTAGCAACTTTCCAGTTGTGCGTTGGCAACTCCGGGTTGCCAACCTGCAACAACTGGAGTATCACCTTCGGATCACTAGGCTCCGAAGGGATGTACACCCTAGCTCTTGGTCTGCAGGGGATCTCCTCCCTATCAATCACAGCAAGGCTGGCTTCGGGCCATACCTCGCCAAGTCCCCCCACTGGCTTCTTATAAAGCAGCAGGTACCTCTGATCTGCACAGGCAGTCAGTTTCACCTGATTCCTGTGCCAACCCGCGTCCCGACAAGTCAGAGCAGGTCCTGGATTTTCCGACAGGACTTTCAAGTAGGTGGTGGCTAATACCCCTTCCACCTTCCTCCAATTGGCGGGCGTGATACGGCCATCCCCTTGGGTTTTTTCAATAACTGCCACAACCAGCTGATCCTTGAGGACCTCGTTAAAAAGCCTTATAGCGGAAGCATGGAGTTTTGTTCGCTTTGCGATCTCCTGAGATCTATTACTTTTAAGCTGTCAGCCAGCTGAAAGGCCTTCCTACTTTTCCTCGGTTACTGTTTTTGCCCACGCAAGCGTGGCTTTGTCCTTATCTGTCCTGTGTTCTGGCGAGATGTTATTTATCTTATTCAGGGCTCTCCAGGTCTTCCTCCTAGTATTATAGGTTGGTTTTGAGGAACCAGCTTCGTTCGTGTTTTGGTTCCACTTTGTATTTCTATACTCAGATTAGGTGACCCGAGTGGAGGGATCAGCCACGCTTGAGCTTATGTCTTGTTGTTTATTTGTAGACTTAGAGTCAGGCCTACAGACCCGAGTCTCGTTGTCCAAATTTTTCGGTTTTTTTAGAGAGCCGGACTCTTTTTGTTGTTTTTTGTTATTATGAAGCTCCTTAATTGTTCCCACGAGTAGCGGAGAAAGAAGTGTCCATCTGTGCAGAGATCCGCAGTACACAGATAAGGCTACTTAATCCGGAGGGCGCCAAGTATCCGGATCCACCGTTAGCGACTGAGCTAGTTTTAAAGCTGGGCCAACAACTTTATCGAAAACTCATTTAGAACCCCATTCCTCCTCCCCCCATTCCCCCATCCCAAGTTTCATCCTACTTGGCCATATTCCAGAACTCTATTTAAAAATCGCTTTAGAATCCCATTTCCATCGCTCAAGCCAAATTTCATCATAATCGGATAAGGAATGGCCAAGTTCCATCCTACTTGGCCATATTCCAGAACTTTATCCAAAAATCATTTTAGAATCTCATTTCCAACGTACATGTAAAATTTCATCATAATCAATTAAGGATTAGGCAAGTTCCATTCTACTTGGCTATATTCCAGAACTTCGTCTAAAAATCATTTGAGAATCCCATTTCCATTGGAAATGCTGGATTTCATCAAAATCGAATAAGATATAGAATTCCAATAAATTTTTATAAAAAATAATCACAAATCCTCAATTAAACGGACACCTACCTCACTCCAACGGAAAACTGTTTTGGTCCCGTCGATTTCCGTTGTAGTGAGGTTTCCCTGTATAAATCTTACTCAACTGCTCACTAAACTTTAATCCAACCCCAACTGAACCGCAACTCAACCCTAATTCAACTCGCAAACGGAACCCAACTTAACCCTCAACTCAACAGTGTTCGGGAAATGGTCGATCAAATAAGTACACATTACCATGCATTAAAATCAATGGGGTCCATGCAAGAAGTGGCTGAAAATTTCTTGATTTGTCTGTTGTTAAAGAAATTGGATGCTAACAATGTGTAGAGATGGGAAGAATCCACTAATAAGGAGGTCCCGACATGGGATGATTTTTGTTCATTCTTAGAGAAATGTGCCACAACTTTAGAGAAGATTGAGTATAACAAAAAACAATTTAGTAAGCCAAAAGCATCCGCAACACGAA
Organism: Tipula vernalis; assembly: GCA_958295665.1. Classification (NCBI taxonomy): domain Eukaryota; kingdom Metazoa; phylum Arthropoda; class Insecta; order Diptera; family Tipulidae; genus Tipula; species Tipula vernalis. The sequence goes on along the minus strand of OY282560.1, from coordinate 65,677,106 downwards.
ATGTCTATTCACTAAAGTCTGAATTCGAATTCGTGTGCTAAATGTGCATCTACCGATCACAATTTGCAGCTATATATATTTCTCGCCATGGCGCCTGTGGATCGATATCACGAGGTTAAACGATTGCATTTATGCGTTGCCTGTCTGAAAACAAAACATTCTTACCGTTTTTGCAAGGTTTTGAAATGCGATAAATGCCAAAAGGGACATCACACATTGATTCATTTTGAGCAACGTGTTACTCAACCTTCATTGCCTTCCGGAGTGAAACACAAAGCACTGTTAACTTCAGAATCATTTGTTGATGAGCCAGCGTTTCTTACTACAGCCATAGTAAATGTATTTGATGTGAATGGATCGATTATTCCGGGCCGTGCTCTGTTAGATATAGTGGTGCCACCACAAATTTCATATCTGATCGATTTATGCAAACGTTAAATGTGAACAAGCGAAAATCATACATTACTGTAGGTAGAATTGGCACAACGGCTACAACATCAAAGGCTTCTTGTTATATCACGCTGATTCCTCATTTCGATGCATCAATAAAATTCAACATTGCTGCAGTGATACTTCCAAAAATATCGGGCGCTCATCCAGCTCTACCACGAAATTGCGAGTGGTCTTCGACGCATCTTGTAAGACGTCTTCTGGCGTTGCATTGAACGATATTCTTGATACTGGGCCAAAACTGCAAGATGACTTGTTCTTTATTTTGTTGAGGTTCAGACTGTTCGAGTTTGTCGTGACTGGTGACATTCAGAAAATGTACCGATAAATTGGACTGGATGTGCCGGATAGTAATTAATTTTGTGGCGCAACAATAAGGATGAACCAATCATCAATCATCACTCCGTCTTCTTACCGTGACATATATGGTACGGCATCTGGGTCATACATTGCTGTAAAGACGTTGCATCGATTAGCAACTGATGAGCATATTAAATACCCAATTGGAGCCAATTGGAATACTTCGACATAATTTTTATGTTGATGATATGATGATTGGATCGAACTCGATTTCGGAGCTGCGAGAAATGTTGCACCTCGATCGGTATTTTGAAAAGTGGTGGATTCACGTTGAGCAAATGTTGCACAAACAATAAGACTATCCATTCGACGATCGAGCCGCAGCATCGCGAGAAGTATCTTAGCATTGAAGATAGAGATGTTGTTAAAACTCTTGGTTTAATTTGGCAACCAGAGTCGGATGTTTTTCGGTTTAGTTATCAACCCAAACCATTTTCAGCAGCAGTTACAAAGCGAGTGGTTTTATCGGAAATGGCAAGCTTATTTGACCCGCTGGGGTTTGTATGCCCTGTCATAACTTTGGCAAAGATTTTTTACCAGGATCTTTGGAAGCTCAAGATCGAATGGGACCAGCTTCTAGATAATGATCTCACTGCGAAATGGAGTAAATACAGGTCAAGTTTGTCATCATTAAAGGATTTCTCGATATCTCGTTTTGTGAGATGGATTTAATTGATGTGATTACTCAATAGCTATTGCAGGAAAAAATTTCAGTTCAAGTTTCCCGTGGGAAATCTCGGAAAATTCAAAAAGTTTCCAGAAGAAAGTTTGAAATGGATAAATAAAAGAAGCTTCTAGAGTGTTATGTCTGGAGATGGACTGGATTGATGTGACTTGTCAATAGCTATCGCAGGAGAAAAATTCAGTTCAAGTTTCCCCTGGAAAATCTCGGAAAATTCGATTTTCCAAAAATTTATAGAAAATTTTCCGAAATGGGAAAAACGAATTTTTCGAGATTTCCCACGGGAAACATGAACTGAATTTTTTTCCTGCGATAGCTATTGACAAGTCACATCAATGCAATCCATCTCCAGACATAGCACTCTAGAGGCAGATTTTATTCATCCATTCACATTCGATTTGATAGATATTGCAGGAATTTTTTTCCTGCAATATCTATTGAGTAATCACATCAATTAAATCCATCTCCAGACATAACACTCTAGAGGCTGATTTTATACAAATTTTCTAATAATTTTTGGAAAATCGAATTTTCCGAGATTTCCCACGGGAAACTTGAACAGAATTTATTAATTCGACAGCTATTGACAAATCACATAAAAACGATTCAGCTTTAGATATACTCGTATACTCTAGAGGCTGATTTTATTCCAAATTTGTATATTCTTCTGATTTTCCGATATTTTCTACGAAGCAAAGTTTTACACGTAAATTTATTTACAAAAATTTATATTTATAGATTTCTATGTATCCTATTAACTTTCGGCTGATAACTACTAAATTTTTTATTTTCGGCTTGAATGTTATATCCTAATCTGCATTATCGACTTTTTTTTGCTTTCGGCTGGGATTAGACAATCTGCATTACCATTTTTTTACTTTCGGCTGGACACAATCTGCATTATCGACTTTTCACTTTCGGCTGGCAAATTTCGGCTAACTTTAACAGTATGGATACCACAATGATATTATCTCTTCTAGGCTGATTTGTGCAAACTACCAAGTAGCTCCAGCGAAAACCATCAGTATTGCTCGCCTCGAACTGTTGGCTGCGAAAATAATGACCGATTTAGTATCTCGGCTCTAGAGGGAAGTGTTGCTGGAACTAACCGTTAGAGAATTTTTCTATTGGACTAATTCGCTAATCACACTCTATTGGATAGAAGCAGAACCGCATAATTGGAACATATTTGTTGCACACCGTGTTTCCAAGATACAGGGGGAGACCAGTTCCGGAGTTTGGAGGCATGTTCCTGGTAATTTAAACCCCGCCGATTTGATTAGTAGAAGTATGATGCCGGCTGATGTTGCAAACTCTGAGTTTTGGTTTTGCGGCCCTAATTTTCTGAAAGGAGACGAATTATTTTGGCCACCGATTCATAAACCACCTCAGCCGTGTGATGAAATTCGTGAGAAGCGTACTGTTAAGTTTGCTTTCTCCACAAAAGTGGTCGAGGATGTAACGAGTACCATACACTACTCGCAGAATTTTAGAGGCATTATTCATGCGTTCGCATACGTAATGCGATTTATTCGAAACTGCCATTGGAAACGGATCAATAAAGAAACGCGAAAATCGTTATTGAATTTGACCCCAATGAAGTTGTACACGAAAGTGGAGACACCCACAATTGCTGAAGAGGCCGAAGCCGAATTGCCATTTATTCGGAATATACAAAAATCATCGTTTGCTCAAGACTACCAACTGCTATAGGCTGGTCTTACTGTGGCTAAGAATAGTCGACTGAAATGATTGGCACTTTTTCTTGATGAGTATGGATTGATAAGAGTGGATGGACGACTAAAAAAATCCAAACTTCCTTATAATTCCAAACGCCAAAAACCAAACTTACCGCTCTGACAGCAAATACTCAGAAAATATAACTGAAAGTTTAAAGCGAAGGATTGGCAAGGAAAGTTTATAATGGAACTTAAATATTGTTACGGAGATAATCTTGATCATGTTTAGCAATTGAAATAGTATATTTAGGCTGTCTTAAAGAAACCTCAACAGCCGCATGATTCACAGAAACCTAAATAGACAATATTATAGAAGCCATGTTCACATATTTCTCACAAACCCGTCTAAAAATAATTTTTGGTTCACATTTCCTTCTATTCGTTCGAAACGTTAAATAGCTTTTATTTATTTAGATAATTTTCAAATTTTTTTGCAAGAGCCCTACGGCTCATATCAAACGGGCACTGAATGATTTGAATTCCGCAATGTATGCCCTTTACAACCTATATAGTCACTATATGAGCCAATCTCTGTGATTCGTGCTATTTGGTATAATAGAGAACAACGTCCTTGTTCCAAACGAAATTCGTCGATTTGTTATCTTCCAACATTTTTTTTGCAAACGCCCTATGGCGCTTAATTCGTTGATTTGTTGAAAAGAAAATTAGAAATGAATGTTAGAAACTATTTGAGGCCTGTTTTATTTGAATAACTTTATTTTTGTTAAATACACTGTTAACGGATGTACACCCGCATAAATATATGTCCAAATACTTAATTTTTCTAAAATCTGAATTTTGTCCAAAAACTCCACAGTACACTCGCCTAAATTTATGTCCCAAAAAAAAAGTGTCCAAAAACAAATATAATTTGTTAAGGGTTCAATTTGAAATGTAAAAGGTCCAATTTGAGATGTAAAATTTCAGTTAGAAGTGTAAAAGGATCAACTTGAAGTGTAAAACTTGTATGACGGTATACTTTTATGATGGTATGATGGTATAATGGTATGTGAATTGTGTGATGGTTCGACGTCACGATGGTACAATGGTGGTATTTGATAATGGTATTATGGAATGATTGTTTAAGGTTATGATGGTACGACGGTTCGAATGTCGGTATGATGATGAGTAGGATTTGAGTTGAAATTGAATTGGACTTGAAAGAGAAGTACGGTTAGGGACTAATTTGAGGTCGAGTTTAATGGGGGTTAAATTGAGTTGAGTTCATACACGCATGTTGCTTTGGAATCAAGTTAATTTTCTGATTAATTTGGAAAATAAGTGAACAGATATGCAGAGGGTTGAGATTTGGGTCGAGCTAAGTTAAGTTGATTTGGAGTTAGGTTAAAGGTTGATTTGAAAGTGGATTAAAGGTTGATTTAATTGATGGCTGGGTTGGCCGTTAATTTGGTGATTGCGTTTAGGATTGTGTTGCGATTGAGATAGAGGTTGAGTTGTAAATTCAGTTGGAGGTTAAGCTGAAGATTGACTTAAGAGCTTCATTTCGGGATTGATGTGGGAGTCCCTTTATATTTTTCTATTCAATTTCTTTGAAAAATTGAGAAAGTCATCGAGTTACGGGTGTAAAAATAACAGATCGTAATTTTTTAATGGTTGACACCGTTCTAACTTAATTTTTTTGAAAACCGGTCATTTATTATAACGGTTAGTTGAACGACCGGTAATCGACTTAGTGCCACGAAAATCGGTCGGGTAATTCGGAGAATACCCCTTTATATTTAACGATATTTTCGAGAGTATTTATTCGAGATATTTATGATGATAGGTAGTTTGAGATGTGTTGTTAACCGTTTAGCGCCTAAGGCTTTTCGAGATTTCCTTTTGCCCGATTCATGCTCATATATATGCCACAGATTATTCAGAATTTTCAAAATTTTGTGAAATTAATCGACTTAAAAACACAATAAATGGCACCACAGAACTTTAGAAATGAAGAGCCAAACACATATTTTACTTACAATCATCTAGTCGAAATCCCTAATAACAACTTAAGAGTCAAACAAAATTTTATAGATTTGTAGTTTAAACAAACACAAAAAAATCAAATCAAATTGCTTGCTATTAAACAAATCGTTTTCTGTAAATTTTTATGACAGACGAACATCATTACACAATAAAACAAATCGTCTGATTTCCAAACCATATAACACGGGAATCAACTTAAATCTCCCTCGCTCCCATATTTGCTTTTGTGTGCCAATAATATTTTGAGTGTGTTTTGTTTGAACAATTCTTCTTATTGACAAGTAGAGAGTTGAACAGAACAAGAATAAAACAAAAAAAAATCAAATAAAAATATCAACAAATTTTCTAAACCTTCGTCAGTTAATTTTGATAGCACCCACAGGAGTTATATCAGTTCTTTATATTTTTTGTTTTATTGTGTTTGTGTTTGCGGCACCATATTCACACACACACACACCAATACATTTTTATTTTTATTTGTGTGGTAAATCTAAAAAGAAAGTTTTTTTTTGCTTTTTTGCCCAAATTTTAATTTTCAACACTCGTCTTATGCGGATAGTTACGTCACCGTGACACGATGATGTTCTGGGTGATGGGTAAATTATTTATGTAAACTGTGCAAGGTGGTGGGATTTTATTCCTCTTATATAGTATATGTACGTAGCTAACGTGCTGAAAATTATATGTTACGCAGCGCATAATTAATATTCAAACCGTAACAAGAATTGACTTCCTTTTCCACAACAACAACAACAACAACAACAACAAAAAAGAAAAATGTTGTGTACATGCCACTTGAAACAACCGAAAAACCAAAAAATTGACAAAAGCACGAAAGGCACCGGGAGGAATGAAGGTATATCAAGGTACTATACAAAAAGTATAGAGAGAATGTTGAAATGTTCAATTTAGAAAAAGGAAATATGGGTGCTTCCTTTTATCATAAATCAATCATAAATTTTTTAATGTTACCATGATTACTTTTGTACTTTTCTGGTTCTTCCTGATTTGAAATATTTTTTTTTTTTGTTTGGTATCTCGAAACACTAAAAATGAACGTACCGACATACTAATTTATAAGAAAGCAGATAAGATCATATAAACTGCCATAATTTATCGTCCTTTTCACAAAATAGTGTTCGGTTTTTTTTTTTTTTTTGCTTTTCAATTTTATCGTACTGATAAAATCGATTTGAATATTATTTTGGCTGTTCATGAGACATAACCAGGTGACATAATCTTGATTTACGTTTGGTTGATTTTTATTAGATTTTCGTGGTTAAATTCTATTGTTTAGAAGCGGGTGGTAAAAATTTTTTTTATGGCTAAACCGTTAGTCTTTTGTGTGACCAAAAAAATAAATCATCAAATTTTTATGTTTTTTTTTAATGTTTGTGCGATTTTTTTACATACATACATATGTATGTCTAGACAGCATGTTGGGCAGTAACAAAAGGTTTCCATTTTTAATAATTACACTTTTTGCTGAATTTGTTCCATGATTTATGGTCATGTTTTATGAGTACTCTGTTATAACATTGCGGTTCTTTGGAACTAGCTACATTAAAGCACGACACTAAAAATTTGATTTCCCACCACAAAATAAAAATGTTATATAAAAATAAGCCGTGTATTGCTCTTATAATTTTTGGTATTATGATTTATTACCTGAGTGGAAATATTTAATTGTTATTATGACCTTAATCATAAGGGGTCCACAAATCATCTACTGTCTAACAAATCATTGATGAGTTTGCACTAAACTGAAAACGATCATGAGACAAGTGACGACCAGAATTCGGTGATTAAAGCTGAAGGAAAAATTCCTTTTCGATCGCTTTATTGTTCGATAAAATCAGACGACATTAGTATCGACCTAATCTAACATTTTTTTAAGTTAAACGACAATAAATATAAAATAGAAAACAAAAGTTTGTATATACTTTGTAATCATGCATAATTGATTATACCTAAGCTACCTACCTCTGCCTACCTACGACGAATGATTCATTATCCGAAAATACCGATATACATATAATTGAAAGCTCTGTCAAATAAAATACAATACTCTCGTTGTAAGTTAAAAGTTCTTTTTTTTTCTTTAGGGGTTCGTTCGTTTATTGTTTGTAAATGTTGTATGTATACATTTACGTACGTAGAAAAACAATGAACGACGGCAATAATACATATTTTATGAGGTTTATGTAGCAAAGTCAATTAAAGTTATCAATTTAAGTTTATTTTTTTGTGCTTTAAGGAATACATAAAATTAAAAAAGTTTTTTGTTTTGTTTTCCTACTTCCTTTATAAGGAATTCAAAAAACAAAAAAAAAAAATGTTCGGGTTTTTCATTTTATGATGAGATTTCTACTTTGCAAACCAACTTAATTTTTTTTAATAGTTTTTTTTTTGATCTAACCACTGACAAGCGACTTATTTAATTTTAATTTAATAGAACACGCACACTATTTTGGTCTGAAGGGGGACGTGAAGTTTAGTTTTATTGATCGATAAAACTTGAACGACATTAATGGCTTGTTTACCTGTTGCGTTTTTTTTTCTCATATAAATAATGTGTAGTTGATTATCTAGTGGCAGCTCAAAGACTGACTAATTTAGAAAATCGCTGTTTCATTATAAGGTTCAATACCCTATTAATTGTCAAGGAAGATTGATTGATTTGAATGTACGGCCAAGCTTATGAAGCAAGAAATCCCGGGTTAGTGATGTGGCCATTAAACTGTCACACCAATTTTTTAACACAGGTGACTGCTTTACACACTAAAGATACCTAAGCACCATTACAACAAGGAGCGCACAATCACCCACGATACTACATAAATGTGACAGCATCATGTCCACCCCTGGCCGGGTCCCACCGTGCACCCTTATACACATAACAACACCGAAGGATAGGATAGGATAGTTAGAAGTGACAGAATCGGCCCGGTTACAGACACCTAGGTATAGCCGATAGTTAGTAAATTGTTAGTAATTATATTGTAAAAATAGTTAGCACAGGGCACCACAATTTCTAAACTAAAGCTTATTCACTACTTGTTGATCCCGGAGGGTTTATGATTAATTCTAGAACTATGTATATTCTGAAATTTGGATTATTTATTAGCAAATTAAGGAGGAGAGCCCTTTAAATATTTTAAAACTGAATTAATTAAAAAATATTAATGGATAAAACAGAATATATTCTTAAAAAAAAAAAAAAATTAACAATTTATGAAAACAAATATAGAGACTTTCCCAATTGTAAGCTAAAAATTCTAAACGGATGTTTAAAAATTTTAAATTACTAAGCTACGATTTAAATTCACAGCGCTTGTTTCATTGGTTACCGTTGTCTTGTAGATATTTAATTAATTATTTACATACTGTAACTAGAATTAAAATAAAAAGTTAAAAATATATATTTAACCATAAAATTAAACTTAAACTAATCAATCTTCTCATCAGGCCGCGGCGACTGGACTGATTATACCACAATTTACATTCTATATATACAGAATGTGCTGTGCATTATGTACTAGCGAATCATACTAATACAGATAAATTGATTTTTTCATAATAATAAGCTCATCAGTTCGAAACTGGATTGAATTATCTTACAATCATCGGAACGTATTAAAATCATATAAATTAAAAAATTAAATAAATAGAATTCGGTCTATTAGTCAATTTCGTTGAATGATTGTTCGTAAATACTAATATACTTCTTGTGTTAATAAAAACATATTTAAAATGGTCTCATCGCCGGTAGCATATTAAAAATTACATAAATTAATTAACATTTCAACAAAAAATCAATAAAGTAAAATTAGCGTACACAGAAATAGAGCTGTGTGAATGTCGTGAAGAAGAAAAAAATGTAATAGAATTTATCTGTATTAGTATGATTCGCTAGTACATAACGCACAGCACATTCTGTATATATAGAATGTAAATATTGGGGTTCTGTTTCGACTATTTGTCGTATTATTTGAAAACATGGAATTTCATCTTCGTAATATCCAATTGATATTAATGCGCCAGGTTTATATTTCATATTGGTCATCTCAATCCAATCAATCATTGGGAATGAATTAGACAATAATTTATATTTTTTTAACAACTTTACATCTCTTTGAATCCCTTTATTTTGAACGTTAGGCGTCTGACATTTAATACTAATTTCGTTATAATTAAATAATATATAACAAATTTTTTATTGATTCCTCAAAGCTAAAGGGTACAGCAAATTTTTTCGGCATTTGCTTATTCTGCCAATTTTTTTCAATTCCTGATGCTTAGCTTCAAACCGCATCGAGCTTATGTTTTGGATTGGTCCAATTCTGCTCATAATATGGGAATAGTGAGTTAAAAAATGGAATTTCGGCGTTAAATGCTTTCCGAATAACGATAAATACTGCTCGTGGTGATCAGCAATTAAATTTTTTAATAATCCAATAGAATTTGCGTCAGCTTTTTGAATTGTGAGAACCGTAAGAATTTCCCGTAAAGTTAAAAACAGCCTCCAAAATTTATTTTGTGGTAGTACCAAATCTCCGATTATGCAATTAAGGTGAATTATTAAATTAGTCATCTCCGCCGCTGAATATTTTAATTTATTTCCATGTAATAGTGTAGATTCCTTAATTTGTTGTGGTTTATTTAACTGTTTTACATAATTGAAAGAATTGAGTCGTTGGTTAAAAATATCAAGAGTAAAGAATCCGTCTTCGAAAATAAACCATTTCAAAATTCCCATTCCCAATCATAATGAGCAACGCCTTCTATAATATCGTGCATTATGTCAGCACTTAGATTTTCTACCACATGAAAATTTAACATGTCATTAAAAACGCAGTTTTCTTTAACGCCGGTAACTCCAACATCACATTGCTCAACATCTTGTTGGTAGTTTATCTTATTTCTTAAAAAATCTGAATTTTCTAAACATAATTTGATGGTGAGTATTTTACTGCATTTACAAATCCTACAAAAAAACTCTAGAATTGAAACTTTCAGAAAACCCGAAAATCTGATTTACGTAACCCCAAATTGTCATCAAGAATTAAGGAAGGAATTAATTTAACTTTTATGTATTTTGGATGGTTAATGCTTATGCCAATATTTTGTAAGTGATTTAATTACTTAATGAGAGGCGCAAAATACGTTTATTACCATTTAACTGGAATTCCTTACGGTCTGCCATAAAAAAGAGCATTGCTAGATAAATTTGAGATTGAGATAATAAGAGAACGTTATTTGGTTCATTGATTTTTTTTACTTTGCTATGCCAGCTTAAACTTTGGATGTAATTTGACACATATGTGTTGTTACTATTGTTTAATTCATCAATATAATTTATAATATCACCTAACAAATTGGTCGTATTAAAAAGTTTAGAAAATAAATCGATTAAATTAATTAATTGAATTGTTACTTTTACTTTCTTTTACTCTAGTAAAATAAAGTATAGTAATCATGAAAATTTTGGACCTTGAGATTTTTAGAGATTTATTTGTTTTGAGGTCCCCTGAGTCCGAAAAAGTTGGTTTCGAAATAGTGTCTGTCTGCCAGTCTGTCAGTCTGTCAGTCTGTCAGTCTGTCAGTCTGTCAGTCTGTCAGTCTGTCAGTCTGTCAGTCTGTCAGTCTGTCAGTCTGTCAGTCTGTCAGTCTGTCAGTCTGTCAGTCTGTCAGTCTGTCAGTCTGTCAGTCTGTCAGTCTGTCAGTCTGTCAGTCTGTCAGTCTGTCAGTCTGTCAGTCTGTCAGTCTGTCAGTCTGTCAGTCTGTCAGTCTGTCAGTCTGTCAGTCTGTCAGTCTGTCAGTCTGTCAGTCTGTCAGTCTGTCAGTCTGTCAGTCTGTCAGTCTGTCAGTCTGTCAGTCTGTCAGTCTATCAGTCTGTCAGTCTGTCAGTCTGTCAGTCTGTCAGTCTGTCAGTCTGTCAGTCTGTCAGTCTGTCTGTGTCCTCTCTACAGCCCAGATGGTTTAACCAATCGAACTGAAACTTCAAATTTAAGCTTTTTTGATAAATTGGGAGGTCCCAGTGAATTTTACTCCAAATCGGCTAACCGGAAGTGGCCACTCCCTTGGTCCAGAAAATTTATTTTGCAAATATCTTAAATAGTATAAATTTTACAAAAAACTACTTAATACAAAATGTTTCCAAAAATTAAAAACAAATAAAAATAAAAAATAAAAAATCAAAAAAAAAAATTTAAAAATTTAAAAATTAAAAAAATAAAATTTCTCAAAATTCTCTGTTGTAAAAGAAAGTCGTGTGTTGGCCACACCTCCATTTTTTTCTTATAATTATTATTGCGGACGGTGAGACTTTACCGCAGCCCACGTTACCGACCCAGTGCTAAATCAAGAATTGTGAGCAACAAGTATTGTGATAGTGAGCAACAAGTTTATAATTTAAAGGAAACCGTAGTAGCTGAAATTAGGCGTACGGTTTTGTCTTGTTTTTATTAGTTGTCAGCGAGAAAAAATGGGAATTTGAGAAGTCTTACGAAGAAGACACATTTAGAAAATTTGAACCGGCGAAAACTAATTAAATTTTCAACGTTTTAGTTTAATAAATATATATAGACCGTCAAGTGGTTTGAGTTATTGTATTTATTATACGTTCGAAAGATTAGTTGGTCGCTTTAGAGTTCACAATTTCTACAATTATGCTCCCATTAATTGAATTTTTTAAATGAACTTTTGTTCTTATTACATGAGTTTCGGAAAAATTTAAATAATTTCCATTCCGACCTAATCGTGCAACTATTGGATAGGCTTTGTAAATATTCAATTACTTCAATTGAATTATAATTTAATTTAGTTATAACAATATTTATGTGGTGTTGGAAAATACTAAAGTTTTGTTTTAACATTTGTAACATTTTTTTTCTTGATACTGAGTTTTCATTATAGATATTTACGATTAATTTCAGAATATCACGTTTTATTCTGTAAACATCGTTTTCAAAATTATATAATAAAACAGAAGAATTATGAACAGCGGCAGCATCGCCCGTTTTAACATCAACAAATTCAGTTATATCAGTTCCAAGTAATTCATTTTTATTTTTTGGATCTGCTTTTCTTAAATGATATCTATTTAAATGAGATTTTATAGAAAATGTATATGAGTATTTTCTGGCACATTTACTAAATGGACATTTAAATTCTACTAAATTGTAATTGTTCAAATGATTTATATAAAAATGAACTGTTGGAAATGCTACCTTGCAAATATTACAAGTGATCATTGTAAATTAGGGTGTTTTAGGCGCCTTTTAAAGATTTGATTAGTAAATCGATGTTAGGAAAAACTGTTTTGGAAATATTCAAATTAAAAAAGAGTTGTTCAACAAGTATCCAAATATGTTGTGATTCTTCGGGGTAAGAAATGTTTAAAGCGTAAACAATATTAAAACATGTTTTAAATGCGGCTAACGTATACCCTCTGTGTAAATCGTTTTACCAGCAAGTGAGATTGCTGCCGTGGGATATATAAGATCACCCAATAATAAAATCCCTTGTTGCTTGAATTTCCCTTGTGTTTTTTTCAGCTTCGGCTTCAGACTGTAATAAGAAAATTTGTTTAAATTGTACCTGAAAATGTTGAACAAAACTCTCTTGTGACTCTAATTTGCTGGGTTTTTTCTTTCCGGCAATAAAATAAGGTGGAGTAACGTGTGGTAACAGTAGTAAAGAAATTGCTCTTTTTGTTTGTAAATCTATTCAGTAAATAAAAAATAAAAAAATTGTTGATATAAACTCGAAATAACTTAAAAACTTAATAAAATGTTTTACATACTTTTTGTCAATATAGTATGTCCAGATATTTTTTAACAGTTGGACTTTTGAAACCTTTAGTCTTTGGAACAATTTTGTCCGCTATTTCCCCAAATTCATCTGCGTTGAACTTTATTTCGGGATATCTTAGCTTCGTATCAATCTCAAACTATCATTGAATTAAAAAACAAAAAAAAAAAAAAATTAGCATAAATATTTATTGTTAATTTGTTATATTTAAGTATACCAATTCCAATCCTTTAGGTTCAAGCAAACATAAAAATTTATTTAAATATTCCACTGTGCTAATTTTTGAGTTTAGTATTAAAATTAGCGTTTTGTGTGTACTTTTCCAATGTTGTACCACTTCATTCCACGGACTGACATTATTTTCTAAAAATTCAGTACTGTTGCTTTCGTCTTCTGTTTGCTCACTTTCAGATTCTTGTGATAATTCAGCTTTATTTTTGAAAGATAACTACCTCCTAGTTATTACACCAGCTCGAGATAACAAATTTTTCTTGTTATAATATGCGTCAAATAACTTTCCTCTTGCCGCACGTCCCTTTTCGGCTGGGGTGTAGTACACACTTTTACATTCAGTGCATTTATTGAAAATATCCAACAAGTTATCAGTTAAGTTGTTAAAATCAGCTCTACTCAACCTTAAACGTATAGTTCAATAATTAACAAAAAATAATAATACCAGATCTATAAATTATAATTTCTATACACTTACACAGTTTGAGGGTTATTATCCAAAATATTATGTATGATGATTTTGGAGACCTTGATTCTGTCACTATTATCCAAAGAATCAGGGCCTTCATTGGCTAAATCTAAAACAAGGGAATCTCGATCATCGATGATGTTTGTAATTTGATTTTCTTCGCATATGGCAATTGCACCGAAATTATCCGAACTTGCAGTTGTTTCTGAAACAACATAATGTGTAATTTCTTGAGCAGCAATTTCAGAAATACTTCTTTCTTCTTCTGTAATTTGATTTTCAGAAACTGCTAATATTAAATTCTGTTGGTACCTCTATACATACATGGCTCTATAAAATACAGGGTGCTCTGATAATACTTGACAACGCTGCTATTCATTTTATTATTATTATTATTGGAGGGCCATGCGGGCGATCAGCCACTTCGCACTGCGACCTAAAAGTTTATTATGCTGGACCCTGCTTAATTATCCATCCAGTCAATATTCAGGTTCTTAATGAACCTGAAAATACAGCCTCCCGGTACGTGATACATACTATCTGGACTTATTGCTCTCCCTCCTAGATGTTTACTACAGCATGTAGATCCGCTAGAAAGACGGTAGCATTGGAGCCCAAGGACTTTGAGATGGCTGTCCCACTCCCGCATATTCCTACTCCTGCGCCATCTTCCGTTTGATTTTACTCTTACAAGTTGCTGGGAATTGCAAATCGCCTGTAGGTCACCCAGCTTTATTACAGGAAGGCTAAATAAAACTGGAGGGTGCCTGGTATCCAGAGTCTACATATTTTGGACTGATTAACCTATCAGCCATTCATCCATCGGCATATGCTGTTCCACCTTAGATTAGGTTTTTTTTTGTCAAGGTTTTCTCCTTTAGCGCCGTACTTTAGCCTGAGCCAAATGGCCTAAAATGTGCCAAATGGCCTTAGTTACCAGTGGTAGCCACGAAGCGGCAGTACGTACACTTGCGAATTGTGAAGAGGTTACCCCTTACACAATTTTACCCATCACGCAGCTGCCTAATGGCATGACCAGAACAGCTCACGTGATGCGAACCCTATTGGAAGGTTGCGGAGTTAGTAGATTAATCTACTCAACTTTGGCCCCCTCCTCCTCCAATAGACGCCAAACCATTCAAGGAATTCTTGGTAAAGATTTCTTAACTTACTGTCAATGTAGTTCAACCTATACACCAGAGAGATACACCACATCAATGCAGACAATCATATCGTTCTACAATTTGCAGACGATTTTGTAGTAATTGGAAAAGGGAGAAGTATTGATGTGGCGGCTCAAAGAGCGCAAAAGGGGGTAGATGATTTAATTCAAAAACTTAAAATGTTGAATCTGAGAGTGAATCCTAATAAGTGTGCTTTTATGAGTTTTAGAACAAACTTTGCAAATGTTAATATAAGTGTTGATAGTTACAGAATTGAACAAGTAAATGCGTACAAGTATTTGGGTATTTGGATTGATAAACGTATGAATTTTGGGAAGCACATGAAAATTTTGGCAGATAACTGCAAGGAACGTTTAAATGTGGTTAAACGGGTGAGCAAACCTAAATGGGGCGCTCATCCGAGTGTGACTGACATGCTAAGGAAGGCCCTTATATCCTCCGAAATTGGATATGGTATTAGTGTGTATGGAAATGGTTCGAAAGGGGCTTTTAGCCAATTAATGAAAGTAGAAAATGCATGTGCAAGAGTGGTATTGGGTGCGATTAACTCAACCCCAATACAGACTCTGTGGTCTGAAATGGGTGATTCACCTCTTGATTACAAGAGAGAGTGGATCACAGTGAGAGAGTCAGTGAGAATGATAACTAAGAAAAATGAGTTTTGGAATGAGATGATAGTAAGATTACAAAGTAGGGCGGTGTACAAACCGACTTATCGAACTAGCATTGCACTTGAAAATTTGAACATTTTTCTGAGTATAGGCAATGCTGGTCCGCAACCCGTTCCTAATAATCTTACTGAATGTTTGAATATGGAGGAGCTTAATAAGGGAATGAATGAAGTTATCGCCAAAATTATGTTTGGGAAAATCAGTCAGCGGTATGTGCAAAATGAAATTGTTTATACAGATGCTAGTGTGAATGAGAATGGAGTGGGTGTTGGTGTCTTTATGCCTGGTAAGAATGTTGAAAAGTATTTTAAAGTTGACAAAAGCATCCGTATAATGAACGCTGAACTGATTGGAATGTTGGAAGGAATTAAACTGGCTGTGAATGAAGGGCAAAGGAAAATAGTAATATTTTCCGATTCCCAGAGTGGTTTATGTTTGCTAAAATGTGGAGGTGGAAGGGAAGGCAATATGTATGTTGATTTAATTTTTGAATGCGTTCGAGACTGTCAACGTGATGTGACCATACAATGGATCCCATCACATAGACAGATCGAAGGGAATGAAAGAGCCGATATGTTAGCTAAAAAGGGTACATTGAATGACATGGTTCAGGAGTACGAAAGGAATGATGCAAGAGATGTACTTCGAATGTTTCAAATGAATCTGTGGAGAAAATGGGAGAGTGAATTTAACGAGAAAAGTCTAACGAAAGGAATGAAGTACAGAGTGCTCCGTGGTACTCCTTTGAGAATTCCGTTCTTTAAGGAGCTCAAAGGAGATACGCGAATGTTGCGAACGGTTGAGAGAATCAGGCTGAACCATGGAAACTGGAAGGAATGCTTGTGGAAACGTCATTTGAGTGAGGACAAAGATTGTGAGTTGTGTGGAAGTGTGGAGGATGTTGAACATCTCATATTGGCTTGTCCTAAATACAACCAATACAGGTCTAAGTTCAACATCCTTCGGAATGCAAGAAACCTTAGTGAATTAATGAATGAGGGTGGTTATTTGGCTTATAAGGAAATGTATGAATTTATTAGGATGAGTGGGATAGCAATTTGATGCAAAATAAGCAGCCGACAAAATATGTGTAGGGAATAATCCGGATCCATTTTAAAGTTTAAAATTTTTTTTGGTTATTCAAATTAAGAATTAAAAAGATGTAAATAAAAATTGTAAATTTGGATTTTTGCCAATATGGCTCTAATATATGTAGGAGCCAGGCCTAATAAAAAAAAAAAAAAAAAAAAAAAAAAAATTGATTTTAAAAGCCTTTCTTGGGAAATACCATGGGATTCATCATCAATTTTACTAGATTTAATAACATCTTCAAACAAAATAATTATTCCTTCAAGAAGTTTTTTTTTTTTTTTTCCCCTTTATTTAATATTTCAACTGATTTACAAATCATTTAGTAATTTATCTTTCTTAAATGAAGATTCACATTTGACGGGCAGTAGCCCAATGGTTACTCCCGTTTGAATTTACATAGTAATTATTTTTCTCTATCCGAATTAAATACAACTACCCAATTCCAAAGGTTTCTGCCTTTGAAGTCTTCTTACTGCATTGGTGGTATCCAACAAACTTCGTATGTCTGCATTTTGGTGCCGAGATATCCGCTGAATGTGTTTCTTCGCATGATTTTGTATTTCTTCACTTACATATTCCATGTTTAAGTCCCTATGGAGGTTATCATTTTTAATGTACCATGGTGCGTTTACAATGCCACGCAGCACTTTGTTTTGAAAACATTGAATCATTTGTGCATTTGTCTTCTTGGTACAACCCCAAAGTTGAATACCGTAGGTCCATACTGGTTTAAGTATTTGCTGATATAATAGCAATTTGTTATGTATTGTAAGCTCAGAGTTTCTACCTATTAGCCAATACATTTTCCTATATTTAATGTTCAATTCTTCTTTTTTCTTTTCAACCTTCAAGAAGTGAACGAATTACTAATGTTATGAGCAACAATGTTAACTCTTTACTATCTAAAGAGATAGTACCAGGCGTGTTTGTGGGAAATACAATTGTTGAACATCATAACCAAGCAATTACACTTAACTTGATAAATACTAAAATCTTGGTCAAATACAAATACAAACCGTTTAAAAATTCTTGAGTCATCCAGTCGCTTTATTACATCTAAACGAAGAAGAACGTAAATCAATTAAGCATATCATTAGAAATTTTAATGACGTTTTCCATTTGGAAGGCGATGAATTGACAGCTGCTCATGGAATTGAACGTAGTATTTCGACTACATCCGACTGTGTTCCAATTTATCAAAAATCATACCGTATGCCTGATGCAATTAAAAGTGAAATCAACCAAGCAAGTAAATGTGGTGCTAAAACAAAACATAATTGAACCCAGTCCTGATGAAGAATTTTGTAGCCCTTGTAGCATTCTTTTAATGTACTTTTAATGTATTAGACGTTTCTGAACTTTAACTTTTTCAATAGTTAAGCAATCGTTTTTTCCAGACATCATCCGACTGACTTTATATCTTTATAATAATCTATCATTGATTGCTTCAATTCATCGCTGATTCGATTCCCAGCTTTAGGCACAGGAAGACCAAGTAAGCCGTTCGTTCTCTGAATATATTTAGCTTTATGCACCAAGTATTGTGTTGTGTTGAACTCCTGTTGAATTTGTTGTATGGTTAGTGAATTCGGCAGTGCAGTCAGCAGGTGTATCTTATCACAGTTTTACTCCAATTGTTTGAATTTGCTTTTCAGTTGTTCCCCTTCATTGCGTTGTCCATTGATTGATTCACAAGGGGCTCGATTCCAGAAATGTAAGATTACATAATAATTGTTATTGATGCTGTTGCCTAGCTAATAGTTTACTGGTATATATGGGCGACATTCCAATATCTGATTTTTTGAAGGACGTCCGCATTTTGTATTTGGCATTCTTCTACTGCAGTTGATGACGATTTCGGCGTAACTGCGAAACTTGATGGTAAAGAGATTGGTGATGTCTCTGTTTCAATTTTTCGATGTTTAGAAGTAATATTCATATAACAATCAATCGAAGGCGGCAGAAAAAAAATCGGTTTTCTGGAAAATTAGGAGAAACCGGTTTGGTGTTAAAGATGGTATATACTATTTTTTAAAATATTTTCTTAAACCTTATTCGTTTACCTTTAAAATGAGCCTTATTTTATATTTTTCGAGTAAATATTTTTTTTATATTTGCATAAATGCACCACCATTTTCAACAAATTCACAAATTTTTGATCAACTGTATCTTTTGCAACAACAACAACAACAACAATAACCAAAAATTGAATACTACAAAGATTTTTTTTTTACCCAGTACTACACATTCAAAACATAAAAATCATAAAATTAAAACATGACCAAAAATTTTTGATTTCACGAATTATAGATTTGGATCTCAGTAGGTTTTTGAAATAAACGAATAGTCGTCTTTGTCTGATTAATGTACATACATTTATGCACCTGATTATCTAAATGTATTGCTATTTCAAATAAAAACAATTGTTTTTATTGTACTATATATCTCGTGGTTGTGTGTGTGTGTGTGTAGTCGATAAACGTTTATATACATTTAAATATCGAAGTGAGTCAATATTTAATTCGAATAAAGGGAACGAGAAACTATTTATCGACGGGTTTGATTAGTACCTCGATAAGAAATCCAACGATGTATTTAGATGAAGTTGTTCGCAACGTAAATCGAAGGGCTGTAAATGTCGTGTAGACACTATTATCAAAAAACGATTTGCAAAACCAATGCCAGAATTTATGGCAAAAAATTCAACGGTCCATCCGAAGTAATAACAAATTCTGTTGTTGAAATTGAAAAGGTTCCGTAAAAGAACCAACCAATTTAAACGAAATCAACATTCCGGATAGTTGAAGATTATTACAAGCTGAACTTTTCATTCTTAGTAATAAGCAGTTTGACGGGGAACGTTTAATTATGATGGGCACCAAGAAATCAGACAAATTGCTAGGTGAATGTAAATGTTGAATAATGGATGGGACATTTTACGTTGCACAGGCAGTTATTTAGCATTCACGGCACCATTGGTGGTCAAACTGATGAGCAGCAAATCTAAATTAGCGAATGAGAATTTATTTTACGAACTTTGTCGGTTGGCATGTGAAAGTGGCATTTCGCAGAACATTTCTTCGGCAGCGAAATATTGGGTATTTTTCAGTTTGGCCAGATATTATGACGTCAAGTTCAAAAACGAGGTTTAGCTAAAAAGTATGGAATCGAGGAAGAATTTAATTTACTAGTTCGCATGCTCAAAAACATAAGCTGCAAAGCTTAAAATTGAGGTAACTATCATAAGAAATTATTTTTAAGGTCTTCTTCTTTATCCACATAAATCAAAAGGTTTTTTTATTTTAAAAAATTAACTTTATTTATTTTATTACATTTTTAACTTAATTCCAATTTTAATTTTTTTTAAATTATTAGAATATTTTTTACATTAAATATAAACTTATGTTAATAATCAAAGATATTTGTTTGTTTATTAAAAGTCGCTAAGCTATTTTGTTAAAGAAAATAAAAATCCTTTATTTTATTATTACCCCATGCAAAGTTTTAACTGAATTTGAAATTACAAATCTCTTATCAAATACCCTAGAAATAGTGCGATTTAATAAAAGCAGTGTGTAGTTGTAGTGTGTCAACCTCGATTTTAGCTAATCCCTTTGTTTATCCATATAATACTTAAACTAGTTTAGCTAAATCGGATTTTATAAACCACATTCTGTCTAGGGTATGAGAATCACTATTGTTTATATCGCAGATTTATTATGTTTATACTTACCATATTCGTATGTGTTGTTTTAACTGTGAATCCGTGACAAGGTGAGAATTCTAATTACATTAAAACTGAATTGTTGCTTTTAGCTATTTTATTTATTTATTATGAAAGTATTAAACATACATTTTATATATTATAGAGATTAATTTATTATCATAAAATAATTAAAAGTATTATATTGATTAGTTGATTGATTGCACATTTAAAAATCAAACTTCATTTATGCAGTTTCTAGAATAAATTGATTAAATTTTTTATTCTTTTATTTTAAATTAATTAATAAATTTGTATTCATCGTTATAAAGTTACATATTCATAAATTTCATTTTTCAAAATGTGGTACAACAAATATCTTATTTATTACCAGAAATATAAAATAAATAAATATATTTTAATAGATTAATTGATTATATGACAAAGTATGAAAATTAGACTTATACTCGTAGTTAGTTCTTAATTTATATTTTCATTTACTTAAAGCTACAGCCACTAATTTTATAACAATTTTGAATTTATCGGTTAATAATTTTATATAGCTACATTAAAGTTAATGTATTGATTAATCAATCTCCATTAATTTGTAATGACCCCAAGCTAAAGTTTCATAATCTCCTTTAACTAAAAATCGTTTATCATCATGAGGATTAAGTGCGGTTTTGGTTTGAGTAAATGAACTAACGTGATGTTTTCTCGACTGAATTAAGTTTTGTGAAATAATTCTAGTTTTTTCATTATTTAAACAGTTTAGATAAGCATTAAGTGTTATTCTGCATTTTATAACTTGTTTTTTTACTCCTTTAGCTTTTTCAGTTTCTATAGTTCGTTCTTTTTCCTCCCGCTGAACCTTATACGCATACATCTTTGATATTAAACCAACAAACTCGGTCATTATTGCACCATTATTCTCGTCTATCATAAGACCCGGAACTTTTTTATTTATGGAAGGAATTTTCCAAATATTATTATCGGGGTAGTCACTTGTATCAAAACGTGTATAACAATCCTGCTTAATTATCTCGTAAATATCGGGACATGTTATCTGATAGACGAAACTGTCTGTATCAGTATAGCAAATTATGCAATTATCACCAAATTTAGGGATCATGTAACCATAATGAAAGTCATATAGTGTTGTTTTGGCAAAGTCTAAAATACACATTCCAATATATATTGGTTTATTAAAAAAAATTTCGGATTTATTTAATTCAATAGCAGCTAAATTTTCATTGAAAATAGTGGATGACTTGAATTCTGGCTTTGAAATTAATTCTTCGGCTCCATATCTTCCTAACCACTTACACCCATAGAAAAGATTGCACTCATTGTGAAAAAAACATAATAATCTATTCCAAATTCTTGTTTGAATTTGAGCTATACCGACGTGCTGTACAATTTGTGCAATTTTCTTAAAAAATTGTATGTTTTGTGCAATTACAAAATAATTGATTTATTCCAGCAAAATTAATAAATTTTCCAAATAATCGGATTGGTTTATTCTAATAAAAGCACACTGTATACAAAATAATCGGTACACTTTGTAATCATAGTCCCATTAAAAGCATAATATCATTCACTAAGCCGGTACTATATGTCCAATATTCGGATTATTATATTCCAATAAAACCACACTGTATACTTGGTAATCGTTACAATATTATTCCAGTCAGGGAATGTGTTGAATATTAATAATGCATCGAGCATTCCACCATCCGGTTGATTTCGTTCCTTTGGTTTGCACAGATTATTCGAGGATATTAGCATAAAATATACATTGGATTGAACAAATTATTAATAAAAAGTGTACACTGGATTCCATTAAAAGCATAATATTATTCTTGAAGCCGGTACTATATGTTCAACAATCGGATTATTATAATCCAATAAAAGCACACTGTATACTTGATAATCGTTACAATATTATTCCAGATAGGGAATGTGTTGAATATTATTAATGCATCGAGCATTCCACCATCCGGTTGATTTCATTCCTTTGGTTTTCACAGATTATTCAAGGATATTAGCATAAAATACACATTGGATTGAACAAACTATTAATAAAAAGTGTACACTGGATTATTAATAATGCATTTTAATAGTGTAGTGGTGATGGTAGGGATGGATATGGAGAAAATTGACGCAAATAATATAAAATGAAATTCAAAATGATTTCGTTATTTAATTATATTTATTGTTTATTTATTTATATATAATATATATATATATATATATATATATATATATATATATATATATATATATATATATATAAATATATATATATACAATTGAACAAAATATCTTAATTCTAATACAAAAATATCTTAAAACAAACATCTAAACAATTCAAAAAGTTCTTAATTATATAAGAAAATCTCAATCTTCTTAATTTAAATATAGTACTGAAACAAATTGCAAATTTAATGCCTTCCGTTAATGTTTTTTAAATATTTCAATCAAACATAAATTTATAAAAATTATAAATTTAAAAATTTAATACTTTAATTCAGATACCAAATTAATTACATATATACATATAAGTTACATTGTCAAATTTTCTTGGCTTTGAATTGGATATCTTAAATCTAATACAAAAATATCTTAAAACAAATATCTAAACGATTTTTTAAATTTAGAAAAAAAAATACAATAAAACATTACAAAAAAAATCGGAATTTTGTGCGCATTATTGTTTAATTTATTGTGCAAATTATGGTAACTGTCGATCAAAAAGTGTACTGTGAGCGTGATGAAAAAATTATTAAACTAAAACATATTAAATAAAAAGACTTTGGAAATTCTGGATATCTATGAATTATTGCATATACATTCATATTATGTACATTTTTTCAAATATGAATTTTTAAAGTGTTCCGTTTAAAATGATCTGTTATTATTATTACATGCAACTGATTATATTAATAATCTAATTCAGATAAATTTATAGCGATCTGGGTATAAAATATTTCTGGCCATCAATTAAAGTATGGATTTGAAACGGTTTCTTGGAATTTAAACTTTCAATTTTTTTTATAATGTAATTATTACATGAGTTACCAATTTTATAAATTTTGAGGTATGAATCATAACAGATAATTTCTACATCCACCAAACACAAAATAACTTTATCTGAATAGATAATGATGTCCTTGATCAATAATAATTTTAGTTCCTCATATAAATAGTAATTTGTTTTAAATAAGGTCCCTTTGTATCTTACACAGGTTACGAAATCAAAACTTTCAAACTGACCATCTGCTTGTGTTTTTAAATCTGTAGTTTCATAGTACATCTCAATTTTTTCTTCATTTTTAGGTTGCTTCTTTATATTTGCAATATTATTATCGAATATTTTATTTTGCAATATATGAAGAATAAACATATAATTGCATTTTTTGCTTAGGGACATAGGAAGGTTAACACGTGAGTAGCAAACTTTCGCATATTCTTTGACCACTTTATTTTTACTCTCATGTCTCATACAGCTGATTAATTTCAAGGGTCCTAAATATTCAATCAATCGTGGGTAATGACAAAGGAAATGATGTTTTGGTTTAAGATGCTCTTTAAAAGTTTTAATATACAGTGAATGGTGATTAGTAATAAGTGTCTCAAGACAAACTAAATCTATTTTACTGTACGTGTCTTTCAGTAAAAATTCTACAAGGTCATATAAACTTGAAACATATTTCCAAATTAAATCATTTTTATTAATAAACCCACCGACAATTACAGGAAAGTATTTAAGAAAACAGTAAGCTTCTCTCGCTGACATATGCAAATTAAAAGATTTTACATGCTCCTGTTTTATTACATTTGGTCTATTTTGAAATTCGATTTCCCCATAGTCAAAAGTTTGGATTTTCCTATTTAGATCATTTAATGTAAAATATTTTTTTTCGAAAATATAAATTTTAACCACTTTTACTAATCCATATTTTATAATACCCTCAAACACATCATGCATTATGTCACAATAATAATTACTTGTTACATGGAATGTATCAAGTTGATTAAATATGGAATTAAATTTTAAGCCACTTAAGCTAAAATCATTCATTGAAAGATCATTTGTATGATTTTGAATATTTCGTAAATGTTCAACATTTTCTACTACTTTATATTTAAGAACTGATTTAGGTTCTATGCAATGTCGACAGTATTTGTTATGAGAAAATGATGTTGAGTATCCTAATATATAATTTAGTGCCAAGTTATCACCAATTACAACACCGAGAGCAAACTTTATGGTTTTCATTCCATTTGGCAACTGTATACTAATTCCTTCTTTTTCAATTATTTTCAAAACGTCAATCAAATGTGCAAGAGATGTATTAGGCCCCAATTGTTTTAAACATTTTGATTTTATCAGTAATGCCACAAAAATATTGTCTAATGTTAAGACATCGGACGGAAGGCATGGGAAATGCAAGTAAAATCCTGCAACGGAATGAGACCCTGCGTGACTACCTAATGGGTTCCCAGTTTCAAAGTCATCATAATATAGAATGTATGGTAAAACAATATCATTATCTGAAAAGGAACTTAATTTTTTTTTCCATAGGCGGCCTTGCACAAAATTTTCTATTTTACTGGATTTAGAATTCAACAATGTGTTTGTATAAGCAAGGGTTTGCTCTAAAATACCGGGTTTTTCAAAAAATATTTTTATTTGGCTAACAATGGGCATGAGCACGCACTCATAATTAACATTTTGAAAAACTGGGATTCCTTTAACTAAAGTTTCATTTATTTCACTGTGAATTATACATTTTTTTGGAGATTCAAAGTTCATATGTTTTTTTAAAAATTGTTTTGTTAAATACTCTGATTTTACGTTGTCAAAAATGCTACTAATACAATCAATAATATCAAAAATTATGTTTTCAAAGTGAAGCAATTTTGGTAATAAAATATCTCTTAACAACTTAATAAAAACAGCTATAATGTTATCGCTTAAACTATGAACAATTGAATTTATAGTACTTGTGGTAATATTAGGTTTAGCATATAAATTAAGAATAAATAACAAAGCCTTTTGCTGTAATTCAGATTTAATTTTTACTATTTCATCAACTTTTAAAACATGCGTACTCGTAGAAGGTTCTGCTTGACACGTTAGTAGTAATGAAGCCACCGATTTTGGATTTTCATTTTTTTGGGATGATAACACGTTATCTGAATTATCAATATTTAATGGTTGAACATTACTACTCTTATGTCCAGACAAATGTCTCTTGAATGAACTGCGATTACTAAAAAGTTGGCCACAATTTTGTTGATTACATGTTACCGTGTCGTTCGCTTTCAGGAGATGTATATAGTTAAAATGAGTTAATAAATCGTTTATTTTGCTAAAGCCTATACCACATTTAAAACAAAAATACATTTTAAAAACCTAAATATTACATTCAAAAAAAGATTTATAGAAATTGTAATTTTAAAATTCAATATTTCAATACTAGTATTAAAACAATTAAAGGATAATTCTGAAGATATCCAAACTTGTTGTCAATGCCATAAAAACTCTTGAAACACAAATTAGATTATTTAATCTAAAAATAAATAAATTATTTGATCTAAAAATATTATGATAGTTCAGAATTTTATGACATTCTTTTACGTAGCTTTATAATTTTAATATTTTAATTCGGATATTAAATCAATTATATCAGGAGTTACAATGTCAAACTTTGTGTCAATGCCGTAAAAATACTTCTGGATGAAAATCCACACTTTTTGGCTTTGAACTGGATATCTTAATTCTAGTACAAAAAAAATTTTAAAACAAATATCTAAACAATTCAAAAAGTTTTTGAATTTATAAAAAATATTATCAAAAACTATAAAAAAATCTGGATCTTCTTGATCTAAATATATTATTATTGGTTGCAATTTGATGCCTTTTTCTATACAAAGTTTCTTTTTTTTCTCTATTTCTATATTAATTTGTGAAATTTGGGTAACCTGTATGACAAATGAAGCTATGGAGTCCAGTATGGATACCTTCCATAGTTTCCCAGTAGGTTGTTTTAATTTAATTGATGGCCGCAATATATAATGCAAAGTTCGGATAATTTGTAAATTTTTGACATCTGTGAATTATTTTTAAATATATAGTATATACTTAAGTCTTAAAAATTTAAATAAACTAAGGTACCTTGATTCTTAGAGTAGTTGTTGGAGACATCTAAAACTGATTTATCTTTTAATTTCTTGACGAATACAGCACCAATCCGTTCCTCAAACCGTGGCCAATTGGTAAAAATATTCCCCAAGCTTGGGTAACACTTTTCAAAATCAATTTCAATCTAAAAAGAAACAGTATATTACACGTTAGAAAAAGCCAAGAAAATCTTCTTGTGTTTTTATCAAAGAAAACACAACAATACAAGGCGCGTTTTCATAAAATAGAACAAATAGTCAAATACGATAATAAAAAAAAATCTGAAAAGTTCTGTAATTTTCTTGTATCCGAATATCCTTGTTTGTATATCGTTGTTATTATCCAAAACTATGAAAACCAAGGATGTTAAAAGAAAACTATGGAACTTTTTTTCAAAACTAAACAGTTACCGCGATCTCGAACAATTGCCTTTACAAAAACGCAGCTATTAAAATGTATTCCTTATGTTTTCTGTATTACACAATAATACGTTTTGCATTTGTCACAATTATTTAATATTAATTGTGGTATCACCATAGACAAAATATATAAGACATATAACATTATAGTTATAAAAAAAATAACATTATAGTAAGCATTTATTTTTATTTAGGTAAAAGCAGAGTAAAAATAAATTATGAATGAAGAAGTATGACAAGGGGATAGATCGCCGTACAATTAAGCCGTGTGATGAGTTTTAATACCATTTTAACACATCAAGGTTATCAGTCTTACATATTTCGTACATGGTATCACTTCAATTCAAATCGCCCGTTATATATTTATAAAATATTTGTTTAATTTGAAGTTGAAAATAATTATTTGACGTAAACATAAAAATATTTGTAAATATTTTATTAAATCCATACTTACAAGTCTAAAACCATTCGTATTTTTTAACAATGGCCATTCATCAATAAATGCCACAACATTGGTGATTTCAGCATTGAGATCCAATTTCCTCTTATGATATGTTTCTTTCCACTTTAACTCAACTGTTCCCCATGGTTCAGAGTGATGCCGGAGCCAGTGCTTTTCTTCAATCTCTAAGTTTACTGCAACAACAAAGAAGTGCTAATTGTAAAAAATTACACGCAAACACAAATGTATTTATTTACACTTACGATCATGTGGGTCAATCTGTATTTTAATTTCTTTTTCAGGTTCCTTATTACTGCTTTTTAAATATCCAATTTTTTTTAAATTTCTTCTGATGACTCTGTATTTTGTGTATAATTTTCCCCGCGGATTTTTACTGTTTTGATAGTAGTAGTCCTAACATGTTTGATTAAACATAGAAATAGATGAAATTGAATAATAAACAAGGGTTAAATGCATTCAAATTGTATTTATGAAATGTACGTTTACTCGTAATTGTAGAATCCAAATACAATATTACTTACAATATCTGTGGTCCTATTCTGGTTTTCCCAGGGAATTTGGAATTGTTTTAATGTGAATTTTTCAGTAGTCTTGTATTCTTTCTTTCCAAAGTATACTGCGACATTTGGTATTTTTTTTGTCAAAAGTAGGGGAAAAGCATTATTCCCCTTAAAAGCTAATACGTGCCATCTAATTCCCAACAAAATTTAAAGGGAAAAGAAAAAACAAAAATGCTATAAAATGGAACTATTTTCTCCCTACTTTTGAAAAAAAAAATACCAAACGACTATAGTCACCAGCTTTACAATACTTTGTTTTTGAACATTCTCCATAGTTTTACCGAATACAGCATTATTCATTAGTTAAAAAAGATGTTTCTCAAACTCATTCTTCGCGTTTGACCGTAGCAATGTACATATTTAAATCTATATATGGCTTTAACCAAGGTGATTGATCAAACTCAAGAATCTTATGAATTTTCGTTATTTTCAAACCATACTGGATAGCTTGTTTTAGGTTTCTATAGTGAATAATATATTTTTCTTTGTTATACAACGTAGCCAATAATTTCTCCTCTTTCGAACCCGGACTACATTGATGTTCTGGACAGAATGGTAAACCATTGTGACTGTCATGTAATTCGCTAGGATACTCTATATCTACTTCTAAAATATATCCTTTGTTCGAATTATCTTCAATTAGTTTTACATCAAAATCTGTAGTTTGAACTTATTTGAAGTCTCCAAAAGGTAAATATTGGGACATTGCCCAACCATATTGATTATTGATATCATTATACATTAAATAAGTGGATTCTTTATCGGGATCATAATTTTTGATATATTTATTATGAGCTTTAACGTAACGTTTTGTACACTGACTTAAGCCACCTCTAATTCCACGCTCTACAAACATTAACATATCAATATTGGTAAGTTGCTCTAAAGATTTATTAGTGTATTTTAGCATCGCATCCCAAGTGTATCCAGGAAGCGTAAAATAATGTGCTGGATCTAATCCATAAGTTTTATGACAACTATTTCGAGACTGCTCGAAAACATCCGTTAAGAGTAATACATATGTTTTGAGATATAAACCTGAATATTCACCCAAATTGCGTATTTTAATATTTAAAATATTTTGAGCATGTGTATATTGTTTCTCGCTAATATTACTATCATTTAGTTTATTAATATAGAATTGTTCAAGCGGAGGGAGTGTTTCTTCTACAAATTTTTGAGAACTATCAAAATAATCGTACGGATAAACACCCTTCTTAGTTAACAGCAAAAATTTGTCATCTGAAATTAGCGGGTGTTCAGATTTTAAATTAGGAAAAGTAGTTAAATAAGATGAAAGGTCATCTAAGCTTTTATCCATAAATCGAAATTTTGTTAAATAGAAATTTAAATGTTTAGTAAATGATATGTATTTCTCCTTGTTTATTGGTAATAAATCTACTCTGCCAGGCATATCAGGTGCTATATTTTCTATAATAAAATGTGAATCATAACCGCTTAGATTGTGAAACACAATTGGAACAGTGTGACCTTCTTCTTTGTAGTTAATATTGCAATAATTATGTGCAACCCCTCTAAATTTTCCCGTGAAATGACATTGATCACGGACTCTAATATCATCAACGTCAAAATGTTTTTCACATATATGACATGTCGAGACTATATTTTACAAAGAATTTTCTTCTTCTGCTAGAACATTCATGTCTACTGAATTAGTTAATATATTATCTAAAGTTTTCGCGAAACAGGCTAATTCTTTGGTAAACCAAGAAACGCAAGCCTCACCACGGTATGATTTGTAGAATGATAGTGTATTATCATATGAACATTTCACATAATAACCTATACTATAAGGCTCATGATTTTGATAATTATTATTATTAGCTTCAACTATAGCTCATTATATAACGTTGAAGCAAGCTTTAGCTCATGGAATAGTTCTTAAAAACATCAATCGTATATTAAAATTTCGACAATCGGCATGGCTTAAACCATATATTGAGCACAACACAAAATTAAGAGTTGCAGCAAAAAATAATTTTGAAAAGGACACATATAAACTCTATAATAATAGTACATTCGGGAAAACAATGGAAAACATCATAAATCGAATGAATATACGCATCATAGCCGGAGTGAAAAAACTGGAAAAACTGATAGCCAAGCCCGAATTTATTGATCGAACGATATATTCTGAAAATCTAGCTGCTGTACATTTAAAGAAGAAATGTATTATTTTCAATAAGCCAATATATGTTGGGATGGCTATACTTGAACTGTCAAAAACTATAATGTATCAATATCATTATGATGTAATGTTAAAGAAGTATGGTATAGACAGACTAAAATTAGCATATATGGATACAGATTCATTAATATATCAAATTAAAACAGATAATTTGTACAGTGATATGGCTTCCATGTTAGAATATTTAGATACATCAGATTTTCCGAGGGATCATATCTGCTGTTCAATACAAAATAAGAAAAAACCGGACACATTCAAAGATGAGGCGAAAGGGGAGATTATTCAGAAATTTATCGGATTAAGGCCTAAAATGTATTCCATACAACTGAAGAGTACAGTCATTAAAAAAAGCCAAAGGAGCTCAAAATGCCGTAGTCAGGAAATGCATCGAGTTTCAAGATTATGAAGATTGCTTATTTTCAAACGTCAAATTGAGGATGCCCACAAATCATATTCGCTCGGACAAACATGAAATTTCATCAATCTCGATTAACAAATTAGTTCTATCACCACATGATGACAAACGAATCATTTTGAAAGATCGTATACGCACACGTGCCATTGGGTATAATCCAGTCGTCTAATTTAATATACTTAATGTAACTTAGATTAATTAAAATTTGTTTATATAGATTATTAGAATAAAAAATATTTACTTACAATCAATACAAAAAATGTGTATCTATTATTAGATATCAATAACGTGCAAAGGTTTGCAGAGAAACCGATAAAAAAATTTGAAGATCTGGAGGTGGCTAGAAACTATGTGGTGTAAGAAGTAAAATCAGTCAACACTAGATATGGGGTGAAAATCCTAATAGAGACGGATGAGAACATTATATTTATGCCGGAGCGATTCAACGTTTTTAATGATCAGGAAGTTCAAAATTTAAACAATTTATGTCAAGAACACTTAATTATGGTAAAATTAGATAGATATAATGTGCATTTTGTATAAATAAATAAATAAAACAATATTATACATCTTTGCACTATCGTATTATTATAACTTTACACTATCTAATTTCAATTAATAAAAAATTATTATTGTATACAAACAATTTGATGATCAAGATTTAAACGCCACTATCCAATTTCAAGTTTTAAAAAAAATATACTGTACAGTTGAACGACGGATTTTTAATAAAATTATATACTTACGTTTTCATTTTATATAGAGATTTAGTTACTGTGGTTGCACTGTAGTCGACATTGTAGCGGCTCACTCATCAAGTACATACATTTGTTTACCGCCACAGAATCACATATATCAGCGCTCACTCGTATCATACATTCATATTACAACCGCAACCACTCGAACATCGATCACTGCCCTTCTTCAATTCATTTTAACTTTTACAGTGTATTGCAAATAAACCAATAAGCAAGAAAAACCAAATAATTCATTTACTTTTGTTCATCGTTTCAAAACTTCGTTTCGGACAATCGTATTTTGTGCTCGCTACAAGAAACATCCAATTTTTGGATGACGCGTAAAAACAGTGGTGAAAAATATTAAAACCAAATGTTAGTAGAATCTTAGTGAAAATACAGTGAGATTTGTGTCATAAACGGTGTTCAAATCAATCGCCTTATTTATTAACAAGTAGAAATAAATATTGTCAATTAAACGTTAAATAAGTGGCGTTTCAATTAATTTACCCAAACGCCATAACATATAAAAAAACATACGTAAATGTTTATGTTGTTGTAATTTACATAAAAAAATCCACCCTATTTGGGGTGGGTAATAACCCTGTACTTTTCACTACTTGTTCAACAAATTAGATACGAGTAATCTCCTGTTGTTGAAGCGGTTCTCTAATATTTCCCAAGCTGCATCGTAATTGTCTCCAGTAGGTTCCAAATGACTCAATAATTAGGGGTGGTGAGCTGATTGTTGTTATGAACTAAACGTTTGAATGTCATCATCAGATAAACCTACCCACTTCGTGTAGTCACCGTGAAAATGTGGGATTTCTACTGGTGGTAGACGAATTTCTAATGGTTTTATCTTGCCTAATTCCTCTTTTTCCAATAATGTTGTTAATTGTATAACAATCTTCTCGTGTTCATTGTTTAAATTTTCGTAGTGTTGGTCTACGAAATATTTCGAATTTGTTTCCTGTTCTTCGGAAGTCTCCATGCATATTTGTTCATGAAGGTCGCTGATCTGCATCATCATCCTCTCCATGTTTTTTTATTTGATTTTTAAAGCTGGTCTGGATCTGTTGTTACTAGACAGTATGTCCGCAGCTAATCTAATCTCTCGATATAAACCACGCATTCGGATGTCTTGCTGCTTCAACTGTTGCCTGAATTTTGGCAATTGGCTGAAAGCAACGTTTGACTCCACGGTCGACGCCTTCGGTTGTTGGCTTTTAACTTCACTTGTTGATGTCCCATCCTCTGTTGTGTTGTTGTTGAAGTTAAACTGTTTATTTGTTCCTACTGCATCTGATGTTGGAAGTGGTGTAGATGGCAAACTTGGGGTGTTAAGACGTTGGCGAATATCCTGAATGGTTGTTGTGTATCTTTTCGACACCGTTTCTCTATCCTTGAAATATTGATGTGTTGACATCAATGGGTTTTGAAAATCTCTGATCTTGTTGTCTTCATTAACATACTCGTTGTAAGACTTGTTCAACTCTGCGATTTTCCTCTCAAGATAGGTTTTTGTTTTCCGCTGTGCTCCATCTTTCTTTTATTTTGAGATGAGCTGCTGTATCTCTTCTGCCTTTTATTCTTGATTTCTTACCAGTTCTTTCATCTTTATGGTTGTTCTTGCCGGTTGTTGGTTGGCGTATTTGTTATAGGTGCCAGTTGTTTTTAACGACTCGAAGGACCAATGTTTACAATGTTGTCCGTTGTATCGGATTTATGTAAATTTAATTAATTAAAAGGTTACCGCTGGTGGGGTCTTTTAATTAATGAGAACAAAATCAGTTAGTGTCAATTTATATTCTGTTTTATTTTATTAAATGCTACGCTTTATATATAACTTTAACTTTTTTAATGTCAGACCAAATGTAAAATATCAATCAAATATTTATAGTATGCAATATTGTTATAAATTAAGTTAAGTGTCAGCACAATAGACACAAAATAAAAAACACCAAAACTTTATACTTTGGTGGAAATTAACTGTTGTAATGTTGACGAGTTAAAATGATGAGTCAACAGTCATTCGCCATCGGCATATGCTGTTCTACCTTAGATTAGGATTTTTTGTCAAGGGTTTCTCCTTTAGCGCCGTACTTTAACCTTTGTCAAATTGCCAAAAATGTGCCTCATTTACCAGTGGTTGCCACGAGGAGGCAGCATGTACACTTGCGAATTGTGAACAGGTTACCTTTTACACAATTGTACCCATCACATCAGCTGCCTAATACATGACCAGAACAGCTCACGTAATGCGCACCCTACTGGAAGGTTACAGAGCTATAAATATAAAAAAGTAATATAAAATGATATTTGCTGTTATTTAAGTGGTATAATATATTTTAACCACACACAGGTTGATAGTTTTGATGATGGCGGTATTTACACAATTTTATTTGATTTTCCATCTAGGTTAACAACTCGAAAACAATCTTGAGAAAGAAATAAACCAAAAAAATCCTTTTAATATTCCATTATATTGCCAAAAAGTGAATTACCTGCATCGAAATAATAAAAAATAGAAAAAAATTCTCCACTAATAATTCTGTCTGTGTTGATTGAACCAAAAATTACTTTATGTATAACCGCAACTTACTTCTTTATAATGTTTCTGTAGCACGGGAAGCTTTTTATTTCTACTTCGCGCGACTTTTCTACATCACATGTAATAAAAACGTAAATTGTTGTTGTTCCACGTACTTACACAAATTTTTGAGTTCGGTCGAAAACGGTTTGAATAATTAATGTTTGACATGAAAAAGACTCATCGTCGTGTCGTCTTATTTATTTGTAACTATGGATATGTATATGGATTTATGTATATATTCTTGGGTAGAATGCGCGGGCTATTATGGTCTTGTTCGCTTTTTATCAATTTGATGTAATCTTATATGTCATTTAGTTAAATTTACAAATTGTTACCTTTCACTATATGGTATATACATATGTATATACTAGCTATTCGGATATTTATTGCTATTTATATTCTTGTTTTTCGATTTGATTTGGTTGTAAGTCTTATAGATAACTTAAACACACACAAAGAACGGTGGAACATGAAAACGGAAAATTAGGAAGAAAATAAAAAATAAAATTCCAAACATCCACCACCCCACGTATGTATGTATATACAAAAAAACGATGAACGGCGGCAGTTTTGGGAAAAATGGTATCATGGGGGGGTTTTTTTTTTGGGAGGTGTAGGGATAATTATGTTAATTTATGGAAATTGTAAATTAAACTTTATGTTCAAATAAATTATGTTTGTGTTCCTTTGGTGTTATAATATGTAGGACAGACTTTTTTTTTGTTTTGTTTTGTTTTCATTTCGATGGCAGCACTTTCGTTAATGTACAATATAAACAATTATGTTGTTAACTGTTACTTATGTTGTGTATATTTCAAGCAGTTCATAACAGTTGTGATTTAAGACTCTCATAAAAACGATTTTTATATATATGGGCATAACATCTTTAATTTCCTCAAAAACGTGTTAATGGTTTGTGGTAGCTCTGTGGTGACAATCAAAAAAAAAAAAAAATCCTACAAATCCGAGAATAAATGAAAAAATTCGTTATTGTGGAAGATTTTATTTAAAAGAGTTACCTCTCATATTTTGTGCAATTAAAAAGATCTAGATGTGTATAGGGAACCTACATAAATAAATGGAAATGGGTACTAAAATTATCCACTAGTGTCTCGGTACAGTACTGGTTCATCTGGGGGCCATTCATATTTTCTTAGACCCAGCTGAATACTACTTTTAGGGAAATCAAAACCGATTAATGTTAAGCGATTAATTAAATTGTTTGCAAAATATCACAAAAGAATAACAATCATCAAACAAATTCTCAAGCTACTGCACTTCAGTTTCACAGCTTAAAACATAGTTGTAGTTATTGTAATCGAGATATGACAATTTTACCTGGTAGAGTAACTTCTGGGTGCCGATTATTGTGAAAATTTGCGAAGGATTCAAATGTAGTAATTGTGACGCTAAAACTGCAGTAGTAGATGGCATAATAGACTTTGTTCGACCAAACTTTCATGATTGAAAAATGGCCGTAATTCTCTATAAAATTAATTTAAAAACATGGGATAATTTTGTCAGAAAATAGAGAAAAAATCCACTTTTCACCCCCCTACAGGCTTTCATGGATCCGCAAAACTCCTAAACATTTTTGTTTCGTAAACTTAGGCCTATTTTGAACTTATAACCAAGGTTTCAAGGTAGAGCTGCTGGCTCGTGCCTTTAAAGATCCAGCTTTTGGGGGTAATTGCAGAGTTAGATGCTCGATATTTTTGCTTGAAATACTCGATCTTTTTATTTTGGACGAACTGTGAAAAAGTACGTCTTTGAATTCGAAAAGTGTGTCCGTGTGTAGCAGATTCGGATTCCTCATACCCAAGTTACTATTAGAAAGTGTTGTTAAAACATTTCTTTCTTAGTAAAGTTATATAATATTAAATTTTTTTTTCTAAATAAAGAGAGATAATTTACGTTATAAAATTAATATTTTGGGATCAAAAACGCTTTTACTCGTAAAAAGATCGAAAGCTCGAGCTTTGCAAATCAGCAGCTCTATTTCAAGGTTCGTACAAATTTTTTTCGAGTCAAAGTAAAGTTTTCCTGTACTAAGTGTTGTACATTGGTATGTCTGCTTAGGCAGAGGCGGATTAACGCCTAGGCACACTAGGCACGTGCCTATATCCCTTTAATTTTGGGGCCCAAATTTTGTGCTCCTTTAGTGGGGTAGCTTATGTTTTTCAGAGCCATGGTACAGCGTTTCGGAACGCAGGCTACTGATGACAATGCTGTACTGGAATGTTTTTCCATATTTCCTCAAAGTTTCGTCTGAATTCCTGAAAATTTTCTGTTTTAATTATCGATTAACTTCTGCTCATTTCGGTAGACGTCGCGACTTTGCGGTGGCCTGACCAATCCATAATCCGCAAGCACATTTTGCAAATTTTTACATCTAACAGTCTATTATCCGACCAACTCTGCGTAATGTGAAGTGATTCAGCTTCATTTGTTTACCTGACTTCATCTTCCCTTTCTATTGTTTTTCGAGCTCCTTCTTTTCTGCGTCTGTTTTCGAAATCGCCAGTATCATTATTTGCAGAGGCAGCCTTTGATTTTTATTTGTTTAGCAATTTTAAATTAAAACCAATTCTTCTGTTTAAGTTTTAAATCCTAATATTCTTTAGGTAATTGTGTCGTGTGTCACTGAAGTACAGGTAAATAATGTAGGGGCAAATTGTTTAGCTACCAGGGCTTTTCATAAGCAAGAAACATTTGCGAACAATTGTTATCGTTAGTATGCATTCTGACTTTCTCATTTTATTTACGGGCCAAAAAAATTGATAGCTTACGAAACCACAAAATTGAAATAATTGTCGTGGTCTATTAAACCAAAAACTGATCTAGGTAAAAACAACTTGAACTGCGCTCAATTTCTACTACGAAAATTTCAGTATTTTTTGATCCTGGTTCAGTTATTTTCATTCAATCGAATGTGACATAAAATTTGCTTTATGTTTCGATTTGCGAATTGCAATTTGCAAGAGAATCGAGTGTTTGCCAGTAAGAGTGTTGCTTATGTACTTGTATGTATATTAGCAACAGTTTTCGATATTATTTGAGTTTAGCTTGGAGTTGAATTAAGCAAAGCACTGAGTTATATGATCTTTCAGAGATGAGATTATCGAAATACGAGATTTTGAGTGTTAACTATCTTCTTCGAGCATTCCAAACCTACTGCAATTGCTCCCTTTGTTGTAATTCGTTTCCAATATTTTCATTCTATCAGCTTCCTCATTTCTGGTGAACATAATGGTGATAATTAGTTCCTATCATATTTTCGAAATTTGGCCACAGAACCAATAAATGCAGCGGGAACTATTCGTGTCAATCGATTCAATAGTCCAAAGTTCAGTGCATACAAATGCAGAGATGAAACAAACGAGCCATCCATCGTTGGAGGAATTAAC
This sequence comes from Tipula vernalis, assembly GCA_958295665.1. Lineage (NCBI taxonomy): Eukaryota > Metazoa > Arthropoda > Insecta > Diptera > Tipulidae > Tipula > Tipula vernalis. The sequence goes on along the minus strand of OY282560.1, from coordinate 65,639,728 downwards.
TAGTCGAGATGGAAAAATGGTACTGGTGAAATGGCAAGAAAACCGATCCATCCACTTGGCTGCCAACTTATTTAGTAAAGGGGTGAACGATTAATCAAAAGGTGGAAAAAAATGCCAAGGCAGACATGGAAATAATGCAACGAGAAATTGTTGAGAAATAGAACGATTTGATGGGTAGCCAATACATGAGCTACTATTGTAGTTTTTATATGCGGTTACAGTTCGTCCATCCTGACGCTACTGATGTCCTCATCAGGATCGTCAAAATCCAAATCTTGTAATATACACCATGGCTTCATTCGGTCGCTAGCATAGACACCCTCGTAACCGCGTCTGCCTTGCTCAGCACCCTCCACATTCGTAATAACATATCGATCATTTGGCTGGACTTGTTTTACCAAATAAGGCCCTCGATATGGAGCTTTTAATTTACGCGAAGTTCCCGTTGCTGGACCTCCACTTCACTTTACTAACACTAACTCCCCTTCTTGGTAGATACGCGGAGTCTTATCGGTCGCGTCAAATCTTCTCTTTTGTTTATCTCCGGCTAACATGATACGCTCCTTGACAATCTCGTTCAACTTCGTAGTATCGACTTTGGTCTCATCGTCATTATTCAGGGCTAAGAGTAATTTATTTTGAAGAATACTTCTGGGATTGTAAGTTAGAATTAGTTTCTGAGGTGACACTTTCGTAACTTCGTGCTTGCTATTATTTATTACCCACTGAAGATTGTTTAAGTTGACATCCCAAATCCTACCATCATTCAACGCCTTTGCCTTCAGCATTGCCAAAACAGTCCTATTGTATCGGTTATCCTTGCAATAACTTTCAAATTTAGTAGATGTAAATGCTGATCCTTGGTCACTAATAAGTCTGGTTGGAGTACCAAAATGTACTCTCCAATTATCCATCATCTTAAGTACTGGTTGGGTTAATGTATCCTTTACTGTCGACATCACCATATATAGTATTTAGTAAAACCATCAATCATCACAATTAGATAGTTATTTCCCAATTCGCTCTTCGGAAATGGCCCAAGATGATCTAGATGCACAATATGAAAGGGTAAGGCAATCCTCTCGATAGGATGCATCTCTCCTTCCGGTCGTCCTCCAACATGTTTTGTATAGCAATATTCAATACACGCTGAAATGTAACGGTTAACAAAATCTCTCACTCGAGGGAACCAAAAATGTTCGGCTACCCTTTGCATCGTTTTATCTACACCACCGTGACCAACATCATCATGCATTGATTTCACCACACGCCATCTAATTTGTTTAGGCACAACCCATTTTTTGTTGCCGCCAACTAAACGGAACAGTCGCCCATCGTACAATTCATAGTTCATATGCAATTGTCGTTCATTAGATGTCATAGGCTTTCGCTTTAAAACTTTAATTATTTTCAACAACTCTTCGTCTAGCTGTTGCATCCCAATTAAACAGTCGCTCTCACATTCCGAAATTTGGAAAACATCAATCGTTGCTGGTTCTGGCTCTTCGCCCTGTATTCCACTATTTTTACTTAATGCATCAACTTCTTGCATTAGTTTTCCAGCCCTGTGCTACACCTCAAATTCGAACTCGGCTAACTTCAGCCACCATCTGCCTATACGAGGTATTAAATTTTTTTTTGTTGCACATGTTTTCAAAGCAGCACAATCGGTTAATAACGTAAATTGACTTCCGATTAAGTACACACGCAATCGTTCTAGTGTCTCAACAACTGCCAACGCCTCTAGTTCATATGAATGAAACAAACAGGTCTCGTTTCATGTTTGTCATCATCAATTTGCAGTACTACGCCTGCCAATCCTTTTTAACTTGCATCAGTAAGAACACGATGCTGTTTTTCCGGGTTGATAAAAGTTAGTACTACGCGACTTCCCAATTTCTTTTTTAATTCGTCGAACACGTTTTATTGTTCATCCGTCCATTCAAAATTGATGTCTTTTTGTGTTAGACGTGTCAGAGGTTCTACTATTGTTCCAAAATTTGCCACAAACTTTCGGAAATAGTTTGCCAATCCAACAAACTGTCTAACTTCGTGTTTATCCTTAGGGGCAGGATAGTTGGTTATCGCATCTGTCTTAGTGGTTCCCGTTTTAAGCGTTCCCTCTGAGACCTCATATCCCAAAAATTCGACTTTCTTCTTTAGGAACTCACACTTCTCCAATTTTAGTGTTAGTCCGTGTCGTTGTAAAACGGCTAATAATTTTGTTAATTTTGACATACCTTCTGGTATCGTTCGACTAGGTACAATAAAGTCGTCTATGTACACAAAAATTTCGTCATTCATTTCACGCGCAATTCTATTCATCAACCTTTGGCACGCTGCTGGAGCATTTGGCAAACCAAATGGCATCCGCAGAAACTCATAGTGACCGTCAGGAGTAACGAAGGCTGTAAACGGTATAGATTCCTTTGCTATCGGAATCTGATAATATCCCGATGCTAACTCTAGCACCGTAAAATAACTACACTCTCCTAACCTTTGTATCTGGTCCTCGATTATTGGTAACGGGAATCGATCTCTACGTGTTCGTTCATTCAACCCTCGTCTCCCCAGATTTCTTCTTTGTCAAAACGATTGGGCTGGAATAAGGTGAGTCCGAATTCCGAATAATTTTGTTCTGCAAAAGCTCATCAATCATCACCTTTACCTCATTCCGCTGGTGATACGATTTAACGATATGGGCTATATACTACTGGATCGGGATTCACTAATTTTATTTCCATCTCTATTGATTCAGTTTTCCCCAACTCCGACTGGTTGCATGCAAAGTAATTCTTAAATTGACTAATAAACTCACTAGGCTTTTACGTTCTTCGTACGTCAAGAAATCATATATCTTGATCTTAACCTCAAACATTTCACCATTTATTTAATTATCTACCTCAATTTGTCTACTATTACATACTTGTAATTGTTTGCATTCAATATTAACGCTTTCAGCATTTGATTTCTCATTCGATGGACGGGTTCTTATTGAAATTAGATTGACCTCACTAAACTCGATACGATCGTCTTTATTTACCTTCTCGAATACCGTTAATCCATTCATAATCGTTAATTTGATATTTGGTTCGTTTATCAAATTTTGCCCTAGTATTACGTCCGTATTCAACATTTCGTCACCAACAATATACATTTCGATCTCTGCCACTATTTCGTCTAAAGCCACTTCCGATATAACTTTTTCACGAACTGAGTACGATCCACTGCCAAAACCATTTATTTCCATACTGCACGGGATTAAACTTAACTTTAAATAACCCGCAATGGATTTCCGGATCATTGATCCCTCACACACCCGGAATCGACCAACGCCAACATGTGAATATTATCAACTCTCACTCGCTTTATGTGAGAACTCTTATCCACCATACCAACATTACTATCACACGTTGTATTTTTGCAATCTATCTCGCGACTACCGTGCACTCGATTGCACTTTACACACCTGTCGCGCCGACTCGGTTTTGGACAACTCAAAGCGATATGACCATACTCATGGCAATTGTAACATTGTACTTCTTTTGGTTTCACAATAGTTTCCTTTTTGTCTGTTTTCGGCTCAATTGGCTTGGAGTCCACGTATGCTTCCGTCGATACACGTTCATATTTCCTTTCTATTTTATTTAACATTTGGTTTAACAGTTAAATTCACTGATTGTCTAACTGAAACGTCAACTCTTTGATTGGACGTATACCACTCTAAGCGTCTTCTTAATTCATCAATTGTACCAATCTTTTGTGTCTTTAACGATGCTGATAATAAAGGATCGTTGATCCTTTCATCATCTGATATTAGGTTACGCTTTAGTGCCAACATTTCGTATAAATAATCGATATAATTTTGTCCTCGGCTTCTGAATTTCCTTCTTAATTTGTCATGTAGACCGACCTCGTCAACGGGTCAAATTCCGGTAAAATTTCCGTGACATCTCGCGGAGTTAAATATAGCCGACTTCTGTCCGAATACTGGATGGTTGATTTTAAATATAATTCACGTTCCCTTTGAAATATACGTTTAAAGACTTCGTCGCCTTATGCGCGAGTTGTTTAGAATACAAACTAAATTTCGAAATAGAGAAAACAGCCGAAAAACACTTTAAAATTGAAAGCTTTCAAGTTAAAAGTGGACGGAGGTTCAACCGGAAACAGATCTCTGTGATAGCTATGATATGGTTAATCAAGCCCAATTATTTTAACAAAGCAGTAGTATTTTTCGTAAAACTATTCTTTATTGCTTTATTAAGCAAAACCGTTATGTCCTATAACATAATTTTTTCGTTTAATAAAGGGAAAACAAATCCGTTGTTCTTGTTTGTATTAAATCGAAAAAGTTAACATTTCAAATCAGTTGGTCTCACGCCGCTAAGGGAGGCATGCGTCTAAAAAGGCAACAATGCGGAAAAGCAGAGATGATCAGGTATTGGAAATAGAGAAAAATTACTTTTTACGCTTTTTGTTTAAAAGGAAATTTTGCTTTGAAAAATGAAAACTTGCTAAGGGCCCAGATTTTTCTATTATTTTGCTGGTCCGAAAACGAAACCGCATAAAGCTTTGATTTACCTTAACCCGCCACTGAGGTTAGGAAAAGCCCTTAAACCCTGGACAAAGTGTGTAGCGAATCTAAATGTATAGAATGTTCTGGGTCAGGGTATATTCTAAAAGTCATTATGATTGGGCCTTCGAGAGCTGGGGTGAAATGTTGTTTTCAGAGCAAATCAATATTTAATTTTTATTTATGGTTTTAGGTGTTTGAGGATTTTTTTTTGTGCTATCTATCGACCAAATGGCACAGTGGTTAAATCAGCGGTGTTTGGGTCGGAGATATCGAATAGCCATTGGGAATGCAAAACGGATTTTTCATCGTCTTATTACGATTGTTGATGGCGACGAGCACAATTATTTTGTAGTGCAGAATTCATGAACCCACCCACCTTTCATGTCAGTACTATGTATACTGGCATTGAGCAAAGCAATTGTGCAGGTGGACTCGATTTGGTCACTGCGTAAGTAAGGTAGCCATTATCTACGCTTATTATACCACACCAGTCGGGATTGCGCCCGGAATCAGAAAATGCACAAATAAAAATGTCATCATTTGTGTTGACTCTTCAATATTACAACGTCAATTTTTAACCTATGGATATAAATTTTAATATCATATTTTACTCCCGGAACTGTTGATCTTCTAAAAGGCACCAACATATGTGGAGTAATAGTGTTAGAAGGTGTAAAATGGGGTCAGAGATAGGATAGATAATATCTGTAGCAGCATTTAAATCACTCATTATACATGTCATATCATGCTGTGATTAAAGAAGATAGCTTACCACTACGAGATTGAGGCTAGTGTTTCATGCCTAATGGAAATCAACAATAGGTATTTTACTATATGAAATGATGCATGTACATGACAATTTGATTAAGTGAGAAAACATCTAAATGTGATTGCATCGGACATTGAGAAAATGATTAGACAGATTTAAATAACCCTCAAAAATCAAGATTTTCAGCGATTTGAAGCAAATAAGCAGTTATTGAATAAAAACTGTCCCCTCTGTTGCTTCTGCAATTTATTTGGCTACAAAAAACGTCAAAATATCCAATTGGTTCAAAAAATCTTTCAAAACGTTTCCTATGTGGATCTATCTTCTCTAAATTCCGGTGAAACTTTTAATCTAAAGCACTAGAATTTCTCTGGAACTCTTCAGCAGGCACATTCCAATTTAAGGTTTCTTTGACTGAATCCAAAACAACAATATACAAACAAACAGTCTTATCAGAAGTATTAAACATTTTTGAATCGTTACGATAGTTAGTTAGCACCAGTGGTGATCCAACTCCACAGAAGAACTCCACATAAATCTTGAAAACAGATGGTTAAACTACAAAATTCACCGCTGGATAAATTACACCAGCGGTGCTGAAATTGAAATACATGATTTCTCTGATACCTCTAACCAAGCATATGCTCCAGTAGTATATCGCAAAATAAACAACGAAACTACAATAGTTGCAAATATCACTACTAAGATTGGAGCTTGATGCCGTTTTCAGTTTTAGGATGGATAAAAGGAAAACCACAACATCATACAACTTTTGTGGCCAACAGAATGAAACAGATCGAATTCAACACTGATCCTATAGCCAGTGGCATCATGTGGTTTCTAACGAAAAATTGGCCGACTGTGCATCTCGGGGGTTCAATTATTAACAATATAATTTGCCAAATATCATAAAAATATCAAATAGTCATACTTAAATTTAGAAACAACTCGGTTACAAGGAATATTACCAATAAATACCACCAACCTATAACTAAAGAGTCAAAGACTACATTAATATAGATTGCAGTGATACCTAAAGGTACAAACACAACTCCACTGCTACTCACAAAAGCTAGGCAAACTGTACCAATAGGGAGGTAATACGCAGTCTATGGTAAACAAACTACCGCTGCTCGCAAAGTCAAAAACCAAGAACGCAGCCTCAAAGAACAACGCAAACAAAGAATGGAAGTAAAGTAAATCATCTTGCAATAGCGATTTGAATTTGCTGCATAAAAGCGATACATTTCGAAGATCTAGGCAAACTCGAATTGGTAGCCATGGAGTGGACTTTAGTGATCTATTACAACATAACGAGCTATTGAGAAGAGGTCGAACCCTGTAAGCAAGCACAAGGCGAACTGGCAGCAGTTTGCAAAGGATTATTTGGTTTGGACTACGAAATCCTTGAACAACTTCTGAGGCAACCCTATATCCTGATCACAGACAAAGATCTCCTATTAACAACCAATAAGGAACGACGACAGGTAAAGCTTGGCTTGGGAGACACGACCTCCATTATTTTAGGGAACATGTTTGGAATTCTCATCCAGCGCGAGCTCAACCAGTATAGTGAAATTTGAGAACATCAATAATAACGAAAATCATCGGAAGCGATGCAGAATTCATTACTCACTTGTCTTGTCACAACATTACATAATTTGGTGCTCTTTGGGCAGGCTGCCCAGTTTCAGCCTGCCCAAAGAGCGCCAAGCTACGCATTTTTGTAGGTATTTTGACATTAAATTACCGATCTAATTTTCAGTATTTCCTCGGTAATTTTGCCGACATTTAAAGATTTCGGTAATTTCGGCTTGCCCAAAGAACATCAAATTGCTTTATTATGTATGTATTTTGACAGTAGATAAGCGCCGTAATATTCGGTATAGTTAGTAGGCTTGTACTTCAACAGCCAGTAAGTAATTTAGCGAATGCTTAATTTCCCAATTTACGAACCCTGTTGGAATATTACTCATCTCATTTACAAACAAATTGAACCAGCAGCAGCTTCAAGGGCCATCGAAGATAACACTCTCTTCTTTTTTGTAAATTGCAAACATGATTCTTTTGCTGAAACGTTTCTTTATTATGATGTCCTTGGCCGAGTTTACACAGCCCATCCAACATATGACGAGTGTTTATTTTTAAGAATTCTGCTCCATCTAGGTCTATTTCGACGCCTCAACACTACTGGAATGTGGTCAGAAAGAACAACTTTTTTTCCTATTGAAAATGTCTGGACAGGCAAAGGCGTTAGAATGCATTCACAATACATCTGTATAGGCAAACATTCACTGGGAGAGTGAATTTCAAAATTGACTCATGGTTTGTCCAAATAGATTTACTAATGTTTTGAGAATTTGTTGAAATTTTTTTCTAAATATTGAACCGAATTGTTTGTCAGTTCGATTATTCGATTTTATTTGAGTTTATCAATGTACCTGAAATTTGCAATATAGCAATCGAAATTTTGAAATTTTATGAGATTATTAGAAGTTTCTAAGTTTATTCGAGATTTGTTTGCCATTGTGTGTTATTATTCGAAATTATCAAGCCAGCATGGTATTACAGATTAGTCGATATTCTTCATTAAGAATAGGTACCAGATTGTTTGAAGATTATTCCAGAATTCTACGATTTTGAGTAATATTCGAACTCTTTTTCTTTGTCTCGATTTCATCGGAATAGGTCGAAATTGAGAATTGTGTGATGTCACAGAATTCTTCGACAAGATGTTTGTAAATTTTGCATTATATGAGAGGTTATTTCACATTCACCGTGCAACTTCGAGTGTCATAATCGATGCACTAACCTAACTAGAATAAAGTAACTTTTGGACGAAATACGATACTATGTGTTAACCTTTTGGCAAGCTTTTAATTTTATTAGTAAAAACCAATCATCAGAATAAAACAATAAGTTGTTAGAATATTTAAAACCATTTAAAAAATGTATTGTGACGATTATGGCCATCATACAGCAGCTCAACGTTGTGAACAGCGATAGCTCGGACGATTGGCGCGGGGAACAAACAAGGAAGGACGATGGTTCAATGCTCGTTGTAGCCAATGGTTTTATTACGGTTGTTTATACACCAATGCTCAAATTCATAATGATCTAGTAAAAACAGGAACGTCCAAGAAGTAACGTACGAAGAAAGGGGCGTGGTTTAGCGATTGTTAGGAGTAACTTTTGACACGCATACTATATGTCTTGGGCTGAACACACTATAACCATATCATGTAATTATAATGCAAAATAAAAGTTAAAAGCTGTCTTAAAGCTGCTTTCACGTTTCTCATCATTAGTTTTATATGAAACCGAGTCCAAGGGTGTTTTACCAGTATGCGCGTTGTTTGAGTATCAAGTCTCACTACATGTACAAGATGTTAAATATTTCTTCAGCGCTCTCTAATCTTGAATTTAATAACTGTAATCATACTTATGACACCAGATTTGGCAGCCTTTTGACTCTGGATTCATGACAGGCTATAATTTGTTATCTTGGTCGATATTAGTAGTCGATAATTACGTTGGTCTAGTACCCGCAATTTATGTATGTATCCAAAAATTATTTTTCACGTTACCCATAAGTCGCCTTTGAAAATGTAGACTTTATGCATAAGGATAAAGGAAAGTATGAATTCCTTAACATTTCCACAAATTCCGATGACGCCCGCTGTCTATGCTAATAACCGGAATCTTACCTAATTTAATTTTTTTATTTTTTATTTTGGGAAAAGGCAAAGAGCTAATCGGCCAAAGTGTGTAAAATACTTTTCGAGATATTCGGATTTGATTACAGTTAAGATGTAATCAAAATATGGAAAAATTGCGGGTAGCAAAGTTCTTGCCATGTTAACTTTGTAATAACTACGGTTGGTATACCGTACTGGTATACCAAAATATTAAATAACATCAAAAACGACAAAAGTCCGCTCATGATTCAATCCAATAACCCAGTAACCAATTTTTTTGTCTATAGGCTATCCTAATATTGCTAAAAAACTTCCCCCCCCCCCCCCAACAATAAATTTAAAAATTAATTCGCTGAATATAAATTGTAACAAACATACTCGTAAATAATACCTCGTACGTGTAATTTATTGAATACACTTATCTCCCGCGACTCTGCACAAAAATGTGTAACTATATACGAGTACGTTTCATTCTCCAAACCATTTTCTCATTTTTGTTTTGTTTTGTTATTTTTAAGTGCTTTTGATGGGGCGGGAAATTTTTTTTTTTCTGTATTGTTTCGTCTGTGTGTTACATGTTGACAAATCATAAACATAATTCTCTGTTCACCCGAACTCAAACCGCGCCCCATTCAAAATATTCGCCTGATTCGTTTCGTTTGCTCGCCGCACTCATATAAAGCATATAATAGTACATAGTGTATATCACAAATTGGATGAAAACTATCCATATGGTTCTTTTCGTTTATGTATATGGCGTGAATTTGTGTTTACTGAGCGTGGAGTGTTCATCATAAACACATTAATTCTAAAAGTTTAGTTAGATTATGGTATATGCTCTCCCCATACTTCGAGTTTATCGTCACCACAAAATATTATGGGTTTTTAGACATATATGTATGTACATACATCCTTAGGTATATACCGAGTATGTTTTAATGCTGTGGATACATACAGAACTCGTTATATTCGGTAGTAGATTATGTTATTGTTATTGGAGTACTGTGAATTCGCTTAGGGGATACACATTTGAATTGTGTTTGGGCATGAATATTAGAAGCACTAGCTTTATATAATTTTATATATGTAAACAGAGAGTGTCGGTAAAAGACAGTGACATATAATAAAGGTTAATGCTCCAGTGAATTAAGTGAAAATAGTAATAAACTTTAATGGATATTGGAGTAAATTTTTGTGTCCCTTTTATACCGAAGTAGCTTTGAATGAATTTTTTTTTTTTCGACACATTCTTATAATTTATGTACCCTTTTATAATAAATGTTGTCACCTTTTTCTGTCACGTTTTTTAAACTTTTGAATTTTATTCGATTAATGCATAACACAACTAGTTATAAATCTGTATAAGCTAGCACTCACAGCGAATTATATTTACCAGTAGATTTAGTAACCAGTGGGCCCGCATAAACGATACGTCTTCAAGGAGAAATTACCGAATTGTCTTACAACACCAAATACAGATCCCGCAATAAATTTTTTCATCTATATTTAAGTGACTTATTCGTCTGTTGCAGATCCGGTATACTCGCACCTAAACAAATTCATTGTGAATTATTTTGATTTGTGCAATATCTAATGTTAACAAGAAACTCAAATTTCACGCTATTTGTGAGCGGAAACACATCATCAGTTTTACTGAATTTTAGTACGCACTCGGCCACTTTATCAGAAGTATGAATTGGATTCATAGGGAATTTGACCACCAGAAATAAGGCTATAGATGCGTTGGAATCGATGTCTACGCCACAAAACAATAAATAATTCGTAGTATTCATCGTTAAGGTGAAGTACTCTCCACGAGAGTCGACTCTCAACGAGCTTAGGCGTAGCGAGGTTCGTTTCGTTTCAAATTTGTCGAAATCATTTGTCACAAACTATGGCATATTTAATTTTCTTCCAAGATATTCGAGATAAATTAAGACCGATAAATGTTGCACGAAGCCAATTTAGAAAAAGGACATCTTCTGAGATGTTTACCATTTTAAAAATTTCCCGAACTTTCACTCGGCAATCGGCCATATCATAGATTTTTTTCATTTCCTCAGTAGTGATCTCGTTGGAGCGTCCTGAGCGTATCACTAGTTGTGGATCGACTACAACAAAATTTCGAAAACCACATAATAACCATGAAATGTGAATAATGATTAATCCAAATTTTTTGGTACCGATTAATCGATTAATCGTTAAAGAAAATTTTGTTTGTTTAAAAAAATTTTGAAGAGACTATAAAAATATCCACACCAATTTTGAGTTCAAAATATCAAATGCTCAAACATTCTTAAAATTTCTAATAACCGGCAACAAGAACATGCTCAAAATTTCACTAGATTTGTAGTCCATATATCAATATCCAATTCATATATCATCATACCAATTCCTTGCATTAAAATACGCATATTTGTGATTATTTGTAGTGTGCCTAAATATGAGCACTTCAAAATATAATTAGATGTAATAGAAGATATTTAGGTTCAACTCCTAGTCAAATTTATCAATGGATACTGTTCTGGGTCACACTTTTCTATACCAAACAAAAATGAGCTCAACAATATGAAAGTGGAAGGCAAAAGAAAAAATTAAACTAAATCAAAAACTAAAACTAAAACTAAAACTTTAAATACTCAATAGTTCGATGAAACATTTCACAAAAATTAAGGTTATGCTTAAATATCGCGAGTATTTGATGTGTTAACAGATTTGACAACAACAATTTTCTGTTTAGTATTTGACAACAACAACCACACACAACTTTTATTCCGATTGTTGTGAAATTTGTTAAACTAGAAACTGAAGTATTTGAATGTTTACTGACCAAAATTTAATCGAAGCTTTTCAAGCTAGTTGAAACTTGAAAGCTCAGGAAGCTTTAACCTGTCCAAAAATTATAAACACTCAATACTTCGATGAAACATATTACAAAAATTAAGGTTATGCTTAAATATCGCGAGTATTTGAAGTGTTAACAGATTTGACAACAACAATTTTTCGTTTAGTATTTGACAACAACAACCACACACAACTTTTATTCCGATTGTTGTGAAATTTGTAACAAAACGGCAAATTTGAACTAGAAACTGAAATATTTGAATGTTTACTGACCAAAATTTAATCGAAGCTTTTCAAGCTAGTTGAAACTTGAAAGCTCAGGAAGCTTTAACCTGTCCAAAAATTATAAACACTCAATAGTTCGATGAAACATTTCACAAAAATTAAGGTTATGCTTAAATATCGCGAGTATTTGATGTGTTAACAGATTTGACAACAACAATTTTCCGTTAAGTATTTGACAACAACAACCACACACAACTTTTATTCCGATTGTTGTGAAATTTGTAACTAAACGGCAAATTTGAACTAGAAACTGAAGTATTTGAATGTTTACTGGCCAAAATTTAATCGAAGCTTTTCAAGCTAGTTGATACTTGAAAGCTCAGGAAGCTTTAACCTGTCCAAAAATTATAAACACTCAATACTTCGATGAAACATATTACAAAAATTAAGGTTATGCTTAAATATCGCGAGTATTTGAAGTGTTAACAGATTTGACAACAACAATTTTTCGTTTAGTATTTGACAACAACAACCACACACAACTTTTATTCCGATTGTTGTGAAATTTGTAACAAAACGGCAAATTTGAACTAGAAACTGAAGTATTTGAATGTTTACTGACCAAAATTTAATCGAAGCTTTTCAAGCTAGTTGAAACTTGAAAGCTCAGGAAGCTTTAACTTGCCCAAAAATTATAAACACTCAATAGTTCGATGAAACATATTACAAAAACTAAGGTTATGCTTAAATATCGCGAGTATTTGATGTGTTAACAGATTTGACAACAACAATTTTCCGTTTAGTATTTGACAACAACAACCACACACAACTTTTATTCCAATTGTTGTGAAATTTGTAACTAAACGGCAAATTTGAACTAGAAACTGAAGTATTTGAATGTTTACTGACCAAAAATTTAATCGAAGCTTTTCAAGCTAGTTGAAACTTGAAAGCTCAGGAAGCTTTAACATGCCCAAAAATTATAAACACTCAATAGTTCGATGAAACATTTCACAAAAATTAAGGTTATGCTTAAATATCGCGAGTATTTGATGTGTTAACAGATTTGACAACAACAATTTTCCGTTAAGTATTTGACAACAACAATTTTCCGTTTAGTAGTTGGCAACAACAACCACACACAACTTATATTCCGATTGTTGTGAAATTTGTAACTAAACGGCAAATTTGAACTAGAAACTAAAGTATTTGAATGTTTACTGACCAAAATTTAATCGACGCTTTTCAAGCTAGTTGAAACTTGAAAGCTCAGGAAGCTTTAACTTGCCCAAAAATTATAAACACTCAATACTTCGATAAAACACTTCACAAAAATTAAGGTTATGCTTAAATATCGCGAGTATTTGATGTGTTAACAGATTTGACAACAACAATTTTCCGTTTAGTATTTGACATCAACAACCACACACAACTTTCATTCCGATTGTTGTGAAATTTGTAACTAAACGGCAAATTTCAACTAGAAATTGAAGTATTTGAATGTTTACTGACCAAAATTTAATCGAAGCTTTTCAAGCTAGTTGAAACTTGAAAGCTCAGGAAGCTTTAACTTGCACAAAAATTATAAACACTCAATACTTCGATGAAACATATGACAACAATTAGGGTTATGCTTAAATATCGCGAGTATTAGATGTGTTAACAGATTTGACAACAACAATTTTCCGTTTAGTAGTTGGCAACAACAACCACACACAACTTTTATTCCGATTGTTGTGAAATTTGTTGAACTAGAAACTGAAGTATTTCAATGTTTACTGACCACAATTTAATCGAAGCTTTTCAAGCTAGTTGAAACTTGAAAGCTCAGGATGCTTTAACCTGTCTAAACATTATAAACACTCAATTGTTCGATGAACATTTCACAAAAATTAAGGTTATGCTTATATATCGTGAGTATTTGATGAACTAAAACTAAAACTAAAACTTAAACTAAAACTAAAACTAAAACTAAAACTAAAACTAAAACTAAAACTAAAACTAAAACTAAAACTAAAACTAAAACTAAAACTAAAACTAAAACTAAAACTAAAACTAAAACTAAAACTAAAACTAAAACTAAAACTAAAACTAAAACTAAAACTAAAACTAAAACTAAAACTAAAACTAAAACTAAAACTAAAACTAAAACTAAAACTAAAACTAAAACTAAAACTAAAACTAAAACTAAAACTAAAACTAAAACTAAAACTAAAACTAAAACTAAAACTAAAACTAAAACTAAAACTAAAACTAAAACTAAAACTAAAACTAAAACTAAAACTAAAACTAAAACTAAAACTAAAACTAAAACTAAAACTAAAACTAAAACTAAAACTAAAACTAAAACTAAAACTAAAACTAAAACTAAAACTAAAACTAAAACTAAAACTAAAACTAAAACTAAAACTAAAACTAAAACTAAAACTAAAACTAAAACTAAAACTAAAACTAAAACTAAAACTAAAACTAAAACTAAAACTAAAACTAAAACTAAAACTAAAACTAAAACTAAAACTAAAACTAAAACTAAAACTAAAACTAAAACTAAAACTAAAACTAAAACTAAAACTAAAACTAAAACTAAAACTAAAACTAAAACTAAAACTAAAACTAAAACTAAAACTAAAACTAAAACTAAAACTAAAACTAAAACTAAAACTAAAACTAAAACTAAAACTAAAACTAAAACTAAAACTAAAACTAAAACTAAAACTAAAACTAAAACTAAAACTAAAACTAAAACTAAAACTAAAACTAAAACTAAAACTAAAACTAAAACTAAAACTAAAACTAAAACTAAAACTAAAACTAAAACTAAAACTAAAACTAAAACTAAAACTAAAACTAAAACTAAAACTAAAACTAAAACTAAAACTAAAACTAAAACTAAAACTAAAACTAAAACTAAAACTAAAACTAAAACTAAAACTAAAACTAAAACTAAAACTAAAACTAAAACTAAAACTAAAACTAAAACTAAAACTAAAACTAAAACTAAAACTAAAACTAAAACTAAAACTGAAATTAAGGCTAAGATTAAAACTAAATTTAAAACTAAACCTAAACTAAATCTAAAATTAAAATTGAATTAAAATTAAAATTGTGCATAAACTTTAAAACTAAAACTAAAAATAACACTGCAACAAAAACTAAAACTCACACTAAAACAAAATATACAACTAAACTTAAAACAAAAAGTAATTCTAAAACTGAAACTGAAACTTAAACTTAAACTGGAACTAAAACTAAATCTAAAATCTATACTAAATCTAAAACCTAAGCTATAGATCTAAAGTAAAACCTATGGCCAACACTAAAGTTAAAACTAAAATTAAAACTGAAACTGAAAATGAAAATTAGACTGAAACTAAAACTAAAATTCAAATCAAGTTTATCAATCAGAATTGAGCATACTGTTGAGAGAGCAGCATTATTTTTACGTGTCTTTATATGAACAAGGTCATTCCTAGTAAACCATTGTGTAATTGTACTGCTCCGCTTTGGTTGTATTAGCTTCTTATGAAGTTCAGTTTGTTAAAGTTTTTAAATAAATCTGAGAGGACGCCTGAAAACGTCTTGGATGACCTAAATTCAGATTCCTTATTTTAATAACTCAATTACATCTCAACTTCATTCATAAAATTCATAAAATTAAAATTAAAACTATAATTAAATCTTAATCTATAACTAAACTTGATACTAAATCTAAAACTAAAACTGAATCTAAATTAAAAGCATAACCTAAAACTAAAGCTAAAACTAAAACTACAACTAAAAATCACACTAAAACTACAACTAAAAATTCAACTAGATATAAAACAAAAACTAAATCCAAAACTAAAATGAAAATTAAAACTAAATCTAAAACTGAAACTAAAATCTAAACTAAATCTAAAATTTAAACTAGAGCTAAAAGTTTATCTAAAGCCTTAACTAAAGCTAAAACTAAAATTAAAACTGAGACTGATACTAAAAATTAGACTAAAACTAAAACTAAATTAAGAGTAAAACTAAAACTAAATTTAAAGTTAAACTAAAACTAAAAATAAAAATTCAAATCATTTTTATTCATCTTAATTTGAGCATGGCATGTTGTAGAATTACTGATCACATTTTATTGTTCGGTAATTTATTAGCTTGTTAAGGTTTTCATTTAAATCTGTGAGGACACTTGAAAATCATAAATGACTTAAATTCAGATTCTTTATTGTGAATAAATTTGCCATTTTCAAATTATTTGTATGCTTAAGTAAAAGCAAAAATAATACTAAAACTAAAAATACAATTTAAACTAAAACTTAATCTAAAACCTAAACTAAAGCTAAAACTAAAATTATAACTGAGGTTACAACTGAAACTAAAACAGAAACTAAAACTAAAAGTCACACTAAAACTAAAAATGGAACTAAATCTAAAACTAAAATTCAAATTAAAACTAAATCTAAACTAAATCTAAAATCTAGCAACCTCAGCATCATTTCCACGTTTCCTTTTATGAACAAGGCCATTAAGCCAACGTCTATTAGTGGTAGATTACCTAAACATGCTTAGCTAACCATTAGCTAAATCGAAGTCTGTCATGGTCAATTAAGCTCTTTAGTAATTTCCTTAAGTGTTTATCCTGGGTGTACTACAAAATCCCTGTTTTTAAAATCCCGGTTTTCAAAATCGCGGTTTTCAAAATCCTGGTTTTAAAAATTCTGGTGAAGAAAATTTTTAATTTTGAAACGGGATTTCATAGTACACCCGTAAAATAAAAATAAAAATCGGGATTTTCTGAAAACCGTTATTTTTATTTTTTTCAGAACCGGGATTTTAAAAACCGGGATTTCGTTACACACCGGTTTATCCTCCAGTGCCTCCACCTTTCACCTAAATTTTTTCTAGAAGTATATCAAATATTGATACAATTAAACAAGGCACATTTTGAATATCACAAATAGACGCGGTATATAGGCAGCTTCAAAACATATTCTGTCCTCAAACCGACACAAAAAAACAGTGATCTGGGTCTGAATTCCGGTTCGGTGACAAATGATAATGAGAAATGACTTGATTTTTTATTTCAACTAGTCGGTTGCATTTTTATTTAGAGTAGGCGAAATTAAACATAAAGTCATTTCTCATTCTCATTTGTCACTGATCCGGAATTCAGGCCCTGGTCACTACACAACTTTCTTTTATGAACAGACCCAAAATTTAGAAGATATAGAAATATTTATTTTGGAAATTTTGCAAATTTACCTGTAATTTCGTTCAAAATTCTCTTTGAAACTACTGTCATGCTGCTATCACCTTAGACTATAAAAACAATTGAAAACTGACGATAAATACAAATGTTCGTTTTAACTACAACGATATTTTATAAAATTATATTCTCGTGAGTGTACTCGTATGTATACATGGGTTGAATAAAATAAAGTTAATCTTCTTGTTAGTAGAGGAAGTAAAAGCATTTACTTGTTTCTAATCCCCTTCACAACAAATGATCTTATTATCGAAATATTTTTTTTTTTTAAATTCAGATCTTTGTTTAAGTAATTTAATTACAGATTATGTCGACAGACAAACAGACAGAATGACAGAAAAACTCAAAAATATGTAAATCTACCAAAAATCTGGGGTTTGGAAATTTTCATTTTTTACTATACCCATACTTTATTTTAACCACGTAAAAGAAAGCAAAAATATGATTTATAATAAAAAATAAAATATTCGGTGACAGTTTTTATTTTATATGATTGATGAACTTAAAAGTTATTTCGCGACTTCGCGTTTAATTAAATAAATAATAGAATAATTTCGAAGAAATGTGTTAGGTGGGTATTCGCTTTTGTATTTGCTTTACCGTGACTAGATTTCTTGTATGAGAGTAGAGAGTTTAGCACGAAACTACCTAATTTAATTTTGTTAATTTATTCGGAAAAATCACCAAATTTTGTTGTTATTGTGCGTTTCGCGCGATATGCCGACCCAATTGTGCTTTTAATTTTGATGTAATTGTTATGTAAATTTTTTTGTGAAATTACGAAATTATTTTCGTACACAACGTTAAAATTTATAAGTGAATGTAAGTGTAGAGGGATATTTGGGGCAGGTAAACAATTAAATTAATATTAAGCGGAAAATTAAATAAATTATCTAAATGTATATTTGCGGCATTATACAATTGTAATTAATTTTTTTATTGCGAGCAATTTTTTAGTAGGAAGGTAATGTAGGTAGAATTAGGGATATAGGCTGAATTCTAGGATTTCAAATGTATTTTTGTTTATTTTTTTTATTTGTTATGGGGTGAAATAAAATTTAATTTAAATTTCTGTTTTATAGCGGATGGCAATCAAAAAAACAGAAAAACGCAAAAAAAAATATTCAAAAATAAATTTTTTTGCAAAATTTATTACTTTGGCTGAGAATAAAATTTGGGTTGTTACCATGGAAAGGAAAATACCTACAATTGATAAAGATAAAAAATATCGTTTTTATCGTAAATACGTATTTGGGTGTCAAACGAAGGAATAACATCATCGGATATTTCGTTTCAATAAGGAGCAAAATGTACAGCACAGGAGTTTTGCGGGAGGGGGGTTGTTTTATTGTGTGAGTTTTTCACTTTATTTCTTTTTTGTCACTGATTATGGTTGAAAGCTGTAAAATTGCATAAACCAGAATTTTTAGGTTCGATTATTTATTTAGCATGATTGCTCTAGGGGACTGCGTATTCTAAAACCCAATTAAATTTTTGTGCGTTTTATGGTCAATTATAGTTGAAATAGGCCAAAAAATTGGGCAAAACAAATAATATTTGAATTGGTTTTAACAAAGTTAAGGAATTTAACCAAAACCACGAAGTAATAATTGTAAGAAATCCATAAACCTATAAACCTTTACAATTAGATTCAAGGTGGATTCAATCGGCAATTGGCCAATTATGTGACTTAAAAAATCATCTATCCTTGTATTACCTCGACAGTTATTGTCAATCACATTTCGTAGCTTCCACAGGTGGAGTTCTGAAATCGATCGGTTTCGGAAAATGCTTAATCTTCTGTGAATGCTTAATCTGCAAGCATTAACTACAGCAGTACGTAATGTATGTTGTACTTAATTAGAGAAATGAGCGAATTCCCAGGTTTTTTTAGAATGTAGGAAAGCGCCACAAAGTTCCAAACGAGGTAAGATGGCTATGTGCAGTGGAGTCCCTTTGACCACAATTTTTAGCAATCTCTGTAAAAATTAAGAAATGTTCCTTAAACTTTGCCACCTTTGACACTTAAAGCTTATTATTCTCCATTAATTGCATCTTGTGAAAATCCCTGTGATATTCATGTTCTTGGTTTAAAACAACAAATTACTCAAACGAGTGAAATCGATATGATGTAATAAAATGAAAATGTTCCTAAGTTTCCTCGCACCGTCGAGAAGTTCCAAGTTTACTTGATTCAAGACACTTAAAAGTATTATTTTCTATCAAACGTAGGTTACGACAAATTCTGTGATATTCTTGTTATTGATTTAAACAGAAAATTACTACAAAAGCGACATGACAAAAAAAAATTGGGTTTGAACACCATACTATTTGATTCACGTCACTTAAGGCTATTATTCACTGTCGATGACATCTTGCAACAATATTTGTGATATTGGTTTGAACAGAAAATTATTCAAACGAGCAAAATCGAATTGAACAACAAACACTAAATTTTACATTTCCTTTCCATCGTTGAAAAATTGCGTATAAACCTGCATTGGTCAACCGAAGGAAGCCGATGCTGACCGTAAGCAAACCGAATCATCTGGGGTACGAAACTCTACCTCATCCACCATACTTCCCAGACAAACACATCCAGGATTTTTACTCCATTGGGATCAACAAGCTTGTATATTGTTGGCAGCAGTGTGTTGAAGCGGATGATGCTATTGTAAGAAAAATGTACATTATCAGCTGAGTTATGACCCTTCCCATTTATTTTGGAACAGAATGCGTCTACTGTAATAATTGTGGCAATTATTATAAATTAAAAGACTTTTATTTAACAGTTAGTACTCATGCGTAGTATTTTATTCTTGTTGCCCTGATGCTGTTTGACGTACAACTAAAAACTACTCGATATACATGGTTAAAATACATTATAGAACTAACAATGACATCTAGTGACAAGAAGGATTTCTTTACTTGGAATATAAATTTGAAATTTGTAACGGTCGATTCTTGGCTCTTAAATGCGTTCTTTATAAAACGGGCCATCAATATCGTGAGGCATCACAAACGGGTCATGACATATAAAATACCATTCATTCAAACATTTTGTGTCATTCCATTCTTGCGATGTGTTCCACACAGTGTACATTGTCCAAACTATTATCCGGTTGTTTAACAGTCCAATTTAAATATACAAATGGAGCTCCCGTTGTATCCCAATAGAAATTATTTTCACTTTTCTTATCTGTTCCGCTGGTATACCAATCAATATGCCCCAAATTATAGTTTCAGACGGAGGTGTTCAGATTTGCTTGGTATGTCAACTAATAGAGTTCCAAAAATGGTAAAAAAACGTTTTGCTTGATGCCAATTTCTCTGTGGAATGTCAATGGAAAGTTAACTTTTTAAATTTTAAAACAAATTTAAGTCAAAATTTTACCTTTTCAGCATAACTTGTAAAGTAGAGTGTGCAGGTGTTTTATAATTGTGAGACAGCTCTTTGAACTTTCAATTTTGGCCATACAAATTATTTGTTCTGCAAACGTCTTAAAAGTAGATTGTTTTAATATACAGTTAAGGGCTACAGTTTTTATCCCAGGCTCAAGACTACTTTTAATAATGGTATAGAAGTTAATAGCCAGATTAGCAATTTTTCGAGATTAGCTGTAGTGTTCAAGATTAGCTAATCGCTTTTTATTTCAAGATTAGTGCTTAAGTTGGATTAATGAACTAATCTGTCAATATATTGAAATTTAATAATATGATTCGTCATCAAATGTACATATATGTGATGAAAAATACGTCAAATCACATTGTTTTGAAAGTCATGTTTTAATTTTATGATTTTTATATTATGAGTGTGTAGCACTAATGAAACAAAAACAAATTATGGGACATGATTTTTTTTTATTTTTGTTGTTGTTTTAAGGTACAGAGTGTCATATATTTAAAAATTTCATGTACGTGATGTTGTATTTATTCCTATAGAAAAAATAAAATTGGGCTCATTTTAAAGATCAATGATAAGGAATTATAAATATGGAAAATTAAAAATATGGAAGTGTTCTTTTTCAAAATGGCCGCCGAAAGGTTTTTTTTGGATTTTCTCCCGTAGCATTTGTTTTCTTTTTCCCCATTTAATAGTTTTTTTTGTGTGAAGCGATATTGATTTAAAGAAATATTCCTGACTCAAACTTTTCAAAACATTTAAGAAATGTTAATGATAGTATTACAGTTTTTGGAAAAATATTCGAAGCTCTAGATGAATTTCTGGATAATTTCTTAATTAAGCTGAAAAATCTGATTCCTAAAAAACAAAAAGTTAAGTTTAAAACCTACGGAGGTACTTGTTTTTTGTGACTTTGCAGAAAATTAGGCATTTATAATGCAAAATACAGCACAAAGGTTTCATTGGAGCTATAAACAAGCAACTATTCATACGTTTGTAATTTACAAAAAAGTAGGAGAAAAATTGCTGCACTATAGCTTCATTATAATACCAGGTTGTCTTCACCATGACACTGTACTAGCTTACTCGTTCATCGAAAAATTGATGAAGTTTTTTGGGAACTAAAACTCCTGATTTACATTATAAAATTAAAAACAAATTTTTGAATATATCTAAGCACAAAGAAGATTTTGGCGTCGATTGTGACTGGCATTTTCACACAACAGTTCATGGAAAGCGGCCGTACATTGGAGTATGAGCTACTATCAAAAGAATGGCATCCTCACATTTCATAGTACAGCCAACAAAATCATGTTACATAAATTGTTTATTTTACTTAGTGCTTGCGATACATTCAATACATAAAAACCATAAAATGACTGCCGGTCCCATTTAAAGGATTTTTGATTTAAATTATTTTTCCCCATATACAAATAACTCCCTATACCATTAACTACCCCAATTACGATCCTCTGTCAAATTTCTAACAAACGCTAACTAAACTTATATTAAAAAACTGCTTTTATAGCCAATTTTTTGTGCCTACGTGACTTGTGGATCTATTTCATTTTTCCTTATCATTTATATAAGAAAAGCTTGGTGGTTACAGCCCTTCCTTTATGTATAAAAAACGAGAACTACAAAATAAAAAAAATAAAAGTTTGTTGACCATCTATTGTTGACCAAAGACAAATTTTTTCGTTTAGTAATATGAGATTGTATCGTTCCCTATGTATTTCCATTTCTCCTAATCTGTTCATTAGTGGACCTTTAAGTATTTTGTGTAATATCACTGAGTACAAACATCACTGGCTTTATACTAAAGCCGCCGTTGGCTGTAGTATAAAGCAATTTAAATTTTCGACTGAAACGACGTATTTTACTAGAAAGTCACCGGCGACCTTTTTCGGGTTAATTTGAAGAAATCTGATCCAATTAAAATTTTAGGGTTTGTTCAGTGTGCGACGTCTATTCAGAATTAGTATTATTAGTTTTTGAATCAAAATCAGTAATCAAACATTTTGTCGTCAATTTCTACTATCTCGTTGAGCTCTGCTTTGTCGTTTATTCCGCATTTGCTCATAAATCATAAGCTTCTTCTTGAACTCCTCCATATCTGATGCTCCATATAAAACAGCTTTATTAGTTTCAGAATCGCCGATGCCATTGATGACATGATCAAATATCGCATAGTTTTCCACATTTGCATAGGCACCGATTCCTTGCATAGGGTATAGATATTGTTTGTACGATTCGCTTGGTTGTTTTGTTCGCAGCCGCATCTTTTCATGCACTTGAGCACTGTTTAGGTTCACCTTGAATTCGTTGCATAAATGAGAAATCAATTTTTCCCAAGTATGGGTGTCTGTTGCAAACTTTAAACTTTGTTTTGCTGTACCGGTTAACAATCTTTTCGCGTATATAGTTTTGCGTTGTTCATCCCATCCCAAATATTTGGCCAATTCGTCGATTTCATTTATCCATTTATCTATTGTATAAAAGTTATCTCTATTGAATTGGGTAAATGACTCTTCGATATCTTTGAATGAAAATGATGAAACTTGAACTGGATTAACAACTGCTGTAGATGCTAAACTTGCTCTTAATATTTGGTTTTCTTTTTTTAAAAGATCTATCTCTCTTTCTTTCAATTCCATTTCGCACCTTGTTAAATCTTCGCTTTGCTTTTGAAGTGGCGTTTCCTTATTTCCGTCGGTTTTTTTTTCTATAGGTGTACCCTTAGATTCGGCTACAATTGAACTCATTTGAGTGAAATTAATTTCCGCACAAAGTCTCTGACGAAATTGTTCAAACATTGCTTCGTACACTGCATTCCCCTCCAATAGCAGAGACTTTCCATCGATTGTTTGTGAATCCTTTGCTTCATTCATAAATGCTTGGTCCGGCGGCTGAGTGTCCTCTGTGTTTTTTTTTTGGTAGCTGCTAACTTTGGTAGGTAACTACTAAATTCAAAGGCATTGGCTCGAGAGCGTTGTGTACAATAGGTTGTTTTGATACCTCAATAGTAGTAGATGGCGAAGAATACGAAACGACATTTCACATAGTTAAGGACGGGATGCTTACAGTTGATATTATTATGGGCCAAGAGCTGATGAAACAAACCATAACAATATTAGCTCCAAACAACATCATCATGAGAAGGTTTGTTCCAGAAAATTATGTAATCGTCGTTGAGCATGGTGAGTTAGACATTAAATTGTATCATATTAAAAACAAACAAATTCAAGAAAGTTTGAGAACACTGATTTCGAATTATAAACCTAAACAAAATGTGACTGATATTTCAAACATCCAAATGAACATAATTATGTCGGATGAAAAGCCAATTGTTCAACGGCCAAGAAGATTGTCGCCCTTAGAGGCCGATATAGTAAGGAAACAAATAGACGAATGGTTAAAAGATGGGATAATTAGGAAAAGCCGATCAACCTATGCGAATCCTATAGTCCTCGCCAATAAGAAAGATGGATCGAAACGCCTCTGTATAGACTACAGAAAACTAGATCAAAAGGTCGTCAAGGATAGGTATTCTTTACCACTCATCGAGGACCAAATAGATAGATTGCAGGAAGCAAAAGTTTTTACAACACACGATCTTCGAAACGGGTTTTTTCATGTGCCTGTTGCTCCGGACTCCATTAAATATACTGCCTTTGTGACACCAGATGACCACTATGAATTTTTAAAATGTCCGTTTGGTTCATGTAACTCGCCAGCCGTTTTTCAACGGTATATTAACGAAATTTTCAAATCATTAGTTGCAAAAAGAATGGTTTGCATCTGTATGAACGATTTAATTGACGAGGAAGCGATATCAAGATTACAGAGTATTTTGAAGACGACTGAAGCTAATGGATTGGAAATTAAATGGAGTAAATACCAATTCTTTAAAACTAAAATTGAGTACCTAGAGTACGAAGTAGAAAATGGATATGTTCGGCCAAGTCAAACTAAGATTGACGCAATTAGAAAGTTTCCGGTACCACACAACGACAAGAAGTTGCAATCATTTATGGGACTCACTAGTTATTTTCGAAAATTTGTTGAACATTTTTCGCTAATAGCAAGGCCGCTGTCAGACTGCTACGAAAGTACAGCAAGTTTTTTATTGATGAAAGGGAACTTGAGGCATTTGAGCGTCTAAAGGAAAAGTTGTGCTGTCAACCAGTGCTGAAGCTTTATTCACCAAAGGCCAAAATGGAGCTTTACACAGACGCCTGTAAACTTGGCCTGGGTGCTATTCTTGTGCAACGATGTGATGAAGACCACCAATTTCACCCGGTCTTCTATGACAGCAGAAAGACTACGAAGCATGAAGAGAACTACTCAAGCTACGAACTGGATGTCCTTGCTATTGTAGCTGCTTTAAAGAAGTTCCGCGTATACCTTTTGGGTTTACAATTTATTATCGTAACTGATTGTGCAGCATTTAAAGCCACAATTGAGCGCAAAGAACTGACATCAAGAATTGCGGCATGGGCATTGCTGTTGCAGGAATACTACTTCAAGCTAGAACATCGTCCAGCAACATAAATGCGTTAAGCAGAAATTCAATAGTGATGATTATCAAAGACGACATTCTAAGTAGAGTACAAGCTGCGCAGAAAAATGATCCAAATCTTCACACCACCAATATTTCACATCTTGAACCAATCAGGTGCGTATGACTAGTAAAAGCAAGACGGCTTTTTAAAACCAATTCCTAAAGGTGACGTACCATTGAAACGTATCACGTGAATCATATAGGGCATCTAGCGGAAACAAAAAAAATGTATAAGAACTTATTCTGTGTGGTCGATGCTTTCTCGAAATTTGTATTGTTATACCCGACGAAAACGGCTAGTGCTGCTGAAATCATACAGAAATTAGCACAGCAAAAGTCCATTTTTGGCAACCAAAACGGTATTCAACATTTTCCAACAACCACTGGTATGCCCACCGGAAATGGCCAAGTGGAACGTGTGAATAGCATCATTATACCTGCATTGGCAAAGATATCCATAAGTAAGCCCGATGATTGGTACAAGCACACAGAAATTTTACAGCGATTTCTCAATAATTCTTTCCAAAGAAGTATTGGAATGACGTCCTTTGAAGTATTAATTGGTTCAAAAATGAGATGTCCAGAGGATGGTAAACTGCTGGAAATAATACAAGAAGAGTCTGCGAAACTATACAACACCGAACGCGATAAGATGAGAGAATGATAAAAAATCGTTCACATCCAATTTTGGCGTGCGCACGAGCAATGAATTTGTGGAAAAGTTAACAACCCGGTGTAGACTTGACTTACATTTCGTCTGTGTATAATAAGAACACGTCGATCGAAATCCGTCCCGACCATAGCAATATCATCGTTCAAGTTCACCACATGGTGCTTTGCTTACTCGAATGACTACTCTGTGGTCATCCGATAACATTTGCTCCAATGCGATTTTAAATAAATTCACCAAACGATTGTGTTCGTGGAATAAATTCTGTAAACTTCAAATAATTTCACGTTTTGTTCCTGGACTAATAGCAAAATATTGATTAAGTATTTCAGCTAGTAACTTCTCCAATAAATTTTTTTTTTCGGTGCCATTATTTAGGCAAAAATGATGTGTTGCCTTCAAACAGATTAATACATTTGAAAACTGCAAAACACAAATCTAATAAGAATGTATTTGGACTTGAAGCAATATTTCACCTGGAAAATATTCACCAACAGCAATGTGTGTATTGTATTTGCACAAAACAATTACAAAATTTGTTCACTTCGAAAAGTTTCACTGCGAACTGTTTTGAACATGACATTATGAAAAACAAAAGAAATGTTTTAAACTAAGCCGGTTTTACACGTACACAATTTTGTAGGAAAGGATATTTCTTGTAAAAGATGTAAATTTTAAATATAAAATGTTAGTACTTTTTCTCCCATTAAATAATATGACGAATAAAAAAATCTCCAGTCAAGTCAGCTCCAGCGTGACCTACGATAGATATCAAAAGGTTACAATAAAATTACAAATTTAGGTTGCACTTATTTTAATACAGAGGAGTACAACCATTTTTGGTATAAACAAACAAACACAAATTTCAAATAATATAATTAATGTATTTAATCCACTTTTATAATCTAATTAAAACAAATTGTTTCCTGTTTAATTCAACTCGATTAATAGTAAAAAAATAGTTTTAGCTATGATATGAATTCACCATACGAGTTTTTGACATAACTCAAATTTTGTTGTCGTTAACGCTTTCGTTTTTTTATTTTCTATTTTCAGTATGCAATCAATTTTCACGCGGTGTATTTTCAATGTTGGGCGCTGTTTCTCCCGACTCTTTCGATACACTGCATTCGTACTGCAATACATTTCAGATGCCATTTGTGACGCCATGGTTTCCAGAAAAGGTAATCATATATACGAGTAATACATTATGTATCCCAATTTTTAATTTACATTTTTCATCTATATAAATATAGGTTTTAACACCATCATCTGGATTCCTTGATTTTGCCATTAGTATGCGACCTGATTATCATTTGGCGATTATTGATACAATAAAATTTTATGGATGGAAAAAAATTATTTATTTGTACGATTCACATGATGGTGAGTAGAAATTTGTATTGTATATTGTAAAACAAAAAATTGTCGTAACTTTGAATTACGCTCATCTCCATTTACATATATTCAAATCTGAATATTTTATGTGTACCAGCTTTATGGAAATGAATTTTTGTTTAATAAATTTAATCATTTATTTGGATGATGATACCGTTTTATCTACGCGAAGATAAGGATTATTAGTATTCAAACTCCTGCACGCGATTCATTTTTTATTCACCAAAAAGAACAACAACAGTGTCGCATTCCTTTTGGCAAAATATCAAATTATGTATGAAACGCGCGCGTGTAGACATCGTAGACTCCAGACAATGTTTGCGGTTTTTTATTAATTTGGATTATATTACATTTGGGATTTTTATTTTAAATTTTTGGTCTTGAGTTATTTTTCGGTTTGCTGAATACAATATTTTGATTGAAACTTTTTAATTTTAATAAAGATGTCGGAATTTTTTGGTTTTGTACTGGTCTGTTCGTATAATATGGAAAAATGATAATCAATTTTTTTTACCAAACATGAAAAACCGGTGAAATGGCAGATATCTTGTATACGTACTTCCGAAATTTACTGAAGTATGAGAACTACATCTTTTAGGAATAGGTTTAATGGTATCCGTAGTTTTGTACAAAATTAAATAATTGAAATATTTAAGATGTATAAAATCTATTAAATGGAACCCATTGTTTTCAAAACATTAGTAGTCACTTTCTCGTTCCAAATAGAGTGAAAGGACGCTTGTCACTCAAGATTCGTTGCTCAAAACGCAATACAAATATATAGAGCAGAGCTTGGTGGCAAATCTAAATTCCAGAGAAATTTGAGAAATATGCAAAGGTGATCTCACCGATCGTTTACAGCTCAGGATATAATTATATTGATCGAGGCAAGTGCTCTAAACTATCGCCTATCCGCTGTTTAAGCCCTAAGACCAGTGCTGTCGCTCTGAAAACTTTAAACAGAGTACTTTTCTAATTTTCAGCGGAGTATTTCTAGTCAGATGGGAGTACATACGAAATACAATAGTTAGACCTTATACATACGTAATTGTTGGTGTTTTGGGTTTAAAAAAATCACGATCCAGCAAATTACCCAAAAATTGCTTTTAGTTTTTGAGCCAAATTTCAATATTGAATTAAAACTATCTTATTGATTGGTTTACAGCTCTTTATCTATGTGAGAATTGAAGCGGTAAGCTCTGTATGTTGCTCGAGCTAACTAGTTTTTAACGCGGCCACAACTCTCCTCGAAATCACAGATATTTTTAGATGATCATTTTGAGATTTTTAAATTTTTCTCATAGAGAAGAGTACCGATCAGCGGAAATGTAAGTAATATTTTAATTTTTAGCTATTTTTACCTAAATTTTACGTGGTAAATTGAAAATTGGTTTTAAAGCAGCTGTCGCTTCGAAACCTTTTCATTTTCAAAAGCGCCAGATATGCCAATTCAAATAGAATTGGAAGATATTCTGGTGCAATTTAAAGAAATGCCATTGCCAGACGATACCGCAGTAGGTACAGTTCAAAAATGACTGTACGTGGACGACGTCTGAAAAAAATCGCCTTATAAAAAACAGGACAATTATTGTCTCGAAATATGTTATGTGGTGACGACTGGTCACAAAAACTGCACTTTGTGAAATCTCTTCTATAAAAGTTTTATATCCGCTAACTTGATTCATAATTTGGAGGTGCTAAAGTGATTCATTGACCATCAAATTTGGTTAAGTCAGATAATATCATTTCAATGGAATTTTTGCATAACCAAAGCAGCTCCATTTGGGGCAAGGGTGTAGTTTCTTAAATAAAACATGGCCATAATTCAATAAATATTGCAAGTAGTACAAATACTTCTTAGAAAAAAAATTTGCGGAAATTAGATTTGCCAAAGTAAAATTTGTTTCTACAGGCCTTTACTAGATTTCCAGGTTCCATCACGAAATGGAGTACGTTTGTCAATGGATTTTAGTGAAATTTTCTATCTGAAGTAAGCCGATTCTATCAGTAGTTCCTAATATAAAACCAAATTATGCACGCTCTGAAAATTTATTGGGTCACCTCATTTAGTGTCGGATTTGTTAAATAAAATAAGAGCCAAATTATAGAAATATTATGGAAGACCACTAATGAAATTTTGGTTGATGCTATTTATCAGAAACATTGGGTGCGTCCGAAATGGAAAATGTGCATTTAGCGAAGACACATTTAAAAAACTATATGCGATGTAGTTTTTATGTGCATTTTTAATACATTTGTTTGATATCAATTTATATTTTAATTAACCATATGTATCGATTTATTAATTTCGTTTTGTCGAATTTTAATTAATTTATTGATTATAGTGAAAATGCGCATTTTAAAAAATATGCATTTAAATTCGCATTTCGGACGCACCGAATGTTTCGGATGCACCCATTGTTTCACCATTTTTTTTTTTACATAGCCAACTAATCCAGGTAGTGTATGTACTATATGTCTCCAATTTCAAATGGAAATAAATGGCACGTTTGTGGATAGATTTTTTTAGAAGAATTTATATTTGAGATTTTAAGTCGATTCTTTAAGTATCTCCTAATATAAAATTTATTAATTCCAGCTCTGAAAAATTCCTTCAGCTACATCATATGGGGTCGAATTTATTATTTAAACCATCGCTCAAATTCAGGATATTTTTGAGTTGAAACTTTAAATCAAAAATGACATTCGCAGAATTTATTTGTACATATTTAGCTAATTCAAACTATCTTCTCAGTCTCCAGCATCAAATGGATGGAAAACGCACCTTTGTTGATGGATTTTAGTGAAATATGTTGTCTGAAATAGTTCCTAAATTCTATAAAAAGTTCCTTTTATAAAACCTATTATTTCGTGGAGTGAAAAAATTTTCGGCCATACGAAAACATCGCCCACACTACTCGTACTAATGGCATTATGATCGATACCATATATCAAAAATTAGATTTGCCAACTTTGGTTTTTCATGTACACCGACCTCAGACAATTTATTTCGCCCCCAGAACCGAATGGAACACACACATTTGTCGATGTATTTTAGTGACCTTAAACATGTTAAACCTTAAACAGCCTTACCTTAAACATCATTTGGGGTGGAGTTCTAATTAAATTTTGTTGAAATTAATTTTTTTCTGGTCCCTCCTAAATTTTGCGTGGCCGCTAAACAATTTAGCCATTTGAATGAATGTAAAAACCAAGATAATGTAAGACATGTGCTAATGTGCTGGGTGCCCACAGAAGTTTGAAAACCCACAACATGTCCAAAGAAATACGGACGGCTGGTCACCTTATTCTTACCTAGATCCTACCTAGGCGAGAAGGAAAATGTCAAAATAAAACTGAAAGATTATTTCTGCAGTCAGCATTTAACCTTCCCAGACAAGAGAGATCCATGGGAGTTTGGATTTTATTCAAATTTAAACAAAGGATTTGATAATATTGATATCAAGGCGTATTGAAGGAATTAAATTTTTCATATCACACTGCCTAAATCCAGACTTTCATACATATTTCTAGTCTGGAAAGGTTAAATGAATTCAGAAATTTTCTTATAGTATTATTTTTTACAGAGGTCCTAGTATAAGCTTAAGCAAGGATTTGAAAGCATTTTAAATCCAGACTTGAATACAGTCATACCCCGTACAACGTCCCCCCTCATAACGTCGTTTCGCTTTAACGTTGTTAGTAAAATGCGAACAAACCTCGCTCTATCGTCCAAAAACCAAAAACAATGAAATTTTCGCGTCTATTCGTCTACATACATACTTTGCCCCTTATAACGTTATTTCGCCTAACGTCGGAACCAATTAACAACGTTAGGCGGGGTATGACTGTACATCGTTTTTGTGCGGTAAGGCTAAATGACTAATAATATGCATATTTTCTCTTGCAGCATAATTGTTGTACTCAGGAGGTCCTAATGTAAATATTTAGCCAGAGTAGACAAAAGTTTTTTTTGTTAAAATCAGATAATCTCTGTCATGCTTGAGATTAACTGGTCTCCCTATAAAGTGCCTCGATCTTTTTATAAGTTGTAAAAAACTCGGAATTATCGTTTTGTAAGTTTTACCAAAAAATCTTCACCGTTTTTGCAGAGAATGACAGAAACCATTATAAAGTGGCTTTGAAAAGATGCTTCATCAAAAACCCAGCTATCTCCCAGAATAATATAATTATTGCGAAATATGTGTGTATCAGTTATTAGAACAGGGGAGTACAAAATGAAATAGAGGAGTATAGGAGCAAGCACTAGGCGAAAGTAGTACAAATACTCCGATCGTACTCATTTCGACAGCACTGCTCAAGACATGTAAGTACTACTTATCATGACAAACAATACCGATGAAAAGTACTTCGCCTAAGAACATCTCGCTTGCGGAGTAAAATCCATGCAAAGTATTCATCAAATAGTAGTTTCAATGACCAGACGAGTACGCTTTCCTTGAAACATTCGCTAATATAGAGATGATTCTGAAGATAACTATAGAGCTAACTAAAATAGTTGAAATTACATCGATGGAGTTCCTGTTTAGTTCCCGAAAATTTACAACTTTGATCGTTTTAGTGATACACTTCTTTGGCATGTTTGTCAGAGAAACGCAGAAAAAAGGCGTATCCATAAGGACACTGCAAATCAACTGTGGAAGCACAATTTCGTCAAGCGACAGGAGGTAGAAAGTGACATCTATCTAATATACAAAAAGTGTAAACAATTACAGTTAATTATTCTCAAAAAACTACTATGATGTCCACACTATCTTTGATACATTTTTTAAGACAATCCGCAAGGTGCGATTGGTAGTCAAGCGTAAAGCCTAATATTCAGACCATGTCGTTTTGATGTGAGCGGTGCTTTAGGGTAAAATTTATTTCCCGCAATCAATGTTGATAAAGCGTCGAACAAAATATACCGACAATAGATTGACTGAACATTTTTCTACATTTTTCTCCCGTTCCAATTTAAACATCATTCAAAGAGAACATTTTTAAATAAGAGTTTATAATCCTAATCGCAACTCGCCGATTATCTTAAAACGTTTATCAGAGATATTGGCATGATGTAAGCTGACTTCTTAAAAAATCGAATCTTTCCTAAAGCATCAGTGTCAATAATGTCCAATAGTGTGTACATCAAATTTTTTCTGTTGAAAAATGATACAAAATTGTCTAAACCAATTTATTATTCAAAAAGTTTTGAAAGTAATTTCAAAGTGATTCGGCATTGCGGTGCCATACTAAAATTTGCAAAAATGCATTTTTTTTTTAAAATAGAACCTTGCGAATGCGATATAAGCAAAGCAATAAATTTCTTTGATTATGAATATTTCTTCATTACATTATAAATGGCAAACAACTTTTTGCCAAACTATCTCCGCCAGAAACTTGGACCCACGCAAAACTTATCAATACGATTTTTCGAATAAGTCATTTCGATTCGTGATTAGGGGAATACATATTGAAAAAGAAAGGAACATTTGGCATCATGTGTAGTGAGCTTCCTTTAGCAATAAAGTTCGGGTTAAATATTTATGCATCCTATTCAATAAACTGTATAATGAAATGATTTGAATGAGAAGGAGAAACTTGCCCTATTTTAAAACCATGACAAACCATGAACTAAACGCTACATTCTCGTACAAGGTTTTACGTTATTATGGAATTAGAATATGTGTAGAAATATTTCCACACGAACCTCATATTCTACCTTGAAATTTCCATTATATGCAATTATTCTGTTTTTTTTGTTTAAATAGGTTCCCTCTATTCCTATTCCTTGTATATGTATAATTTTATGTACAAATTATATACACATAAATACATTACTTAAACGTAAATATACATAAAATATATTTTATGTACAAACATAAAAACGATAATTGAATAATAACACAAATAATTCAAACAATCCACAATACAAAAATACATTATTCCATATGGTATGTTTGTGCTATATATGCTTTGTATGAATCAAATACATATATTATGTAGATGTTATAACAATTTTTACCTGTGCACAAAACGTATAAAAAAAAAAATTACGAGTACGTTCAATATGAAATTTTCATTTCTACGAAAAGTAAATTTTCTTCATTACTGTGTTGGGTACTCGCAGGTATGTAAGTAGATATGAGGTACCTTGTTGTTTATACGTCAACTGGTTGTCTATAATTTAATTTTTAAATTATATTTCAATTACACATATTATACAGCATTCTACTTATTTTTATGTTTTATTGCCTATGAAAACATTGTGAGGTTGGTTTCTCGTTTATTTTATTTTGCAGCTAAAATAATATTGTCTGCAGCATTTATTATTGGTTAACATAAATATTTGGTAGACACTTGATGTACACATAACTATATATGGAACCAGTTTTTAATTGTGTGTTTGAATTTTGGTTAACCACTGCCAGATCAAAACATCAATCTAGAATATCCATAAATCAGAACGTATTTATTTCCTATAAAGAAATTGCTTATCGTAAGAATATCTATCGAGGATTTTCACTGCCCTCTTTAAAATAAATCAAGCAATATGAATAATATAAAACACTTGGCACGCAGATTGTGTTTCTACGATATTAATATAAAGTCTCTTATTAATCAACCTTCGTTCTTTGTGAGTTTTGGTTATCAAACATTCTGTTAAGTGAACGAGGAACCAGGTTTAAAAAGTTCATTAAGTTGATTAACGACAACTATAGCTGCTTAATTTTTGTACTCGCCAAGAAAATGACAACTGAAAGGAGTTAAATATGGTATATGTTACCTCGTGTCTACGATAAATATTTATGTACCATTTGACATCTAATTTATATTTTTAGATAACATAATTTTAACTTCGTTAAGTTGCCATTTTCTTGACGAACTCAATTGACAAATATATAATTCATGCACCAACCTTCATAGTAAGCGTCGAAAATTGGTTTCGTTCAAATACGGCAGGTAGACAAAAGATTATTTCTCTCTCGCCTATCAAAACAAAACTAATTTCAAACGATCAGTTCAATTTTTGCAGTGAAACTTTTTTACACGCGGTTTATTTCTATGATTGCCAATGGCTTTATTCTTGAATCTTTCTATATAAGAAACTAATCCAATCTTAGGCTAAAATTATTACACATATTTTAAGTCTTAAACAATCGCGAATATCATACCAATTAATTATGACCTTTCGTATGAATATTATTCGAAAACATTCTTTATGACTCCGGTTTCTAATAGTGGCAATTTTAGCTATTAACGAATCGTTGGAGCCAAAATAGTCTTTAGATAATGAAGGGATTGCTAATATATTCAATCTTTTCTTTGAACAGGTAGTAGTACCTAAGAGGCTTAACTATGCTATTATTGTTCATATTTTTAAAAGAGGTGACCCTAGTGACAAGGGTAACTATAGATCCATAGCCCTCATACCCATAGCCGGTTATTCTTAAAGTTCTGGAAAAAGCAATTAAAAACAGAGTTACCATATTTCCTGATCAGTGTAAAATACCAAGCGTTCATCAACATAGGTTCCGCCAAGGCAATCAAAGGCATTTGATATGGTGTATCACAAACTCGTGTTGTCTATTTTATTTGATGTTGGTTTTAGAGGAGTGCCACATAAGTGGTCTGCTTCTTACCTACATGATAGAGCAGTGAGGGTCCATGTTAATGACACTTTTAGTGATTTTAGAGCTGTGCCTGTAGGGGTGCCGCAAGGATCGGTGCTGGGTCCTTTGCTATTACTTATCAACGAATTCTATTTTTAAACTTAATTTGAATGGTCACAGTACTGGATTTGCTGATGATTTTGCTTTAGTTTACTCTACGGAATCAGACAATAAAGTTATTTCTACGGCTAATTCTGATCTAAATATCTTACATAAATGGTTTGATAAGTATTTCATTATACTAAGTGAAAAAACAAAGTTTATGTGGTTTAAAGTTTTTGGCATTCCAGCTGCTTCTAGTCATCCGCAAGTAACATATCATATTGCTTCTAAATATACCTCTTTTAGTTGTCATACGGATTGTTTGAATATTGGGCTAGTCAACTCTTTTAAATACCTTGGAATTTATTTGGACTCTAATCTTAATTGGAAAATTCATATTTCAAAGTTAAAAAGTTACATGGCATCTGCCTCACGTAGTGGCCTTGGTAATGGCTAAATTAGCCTACGGTTTGTCGTATTGGAGTGTGGAACATTTTGAGGAAAAACAGATTGGAATCATCTTGGCCTTTGTTTAAATCGACCAATATACTACCTTTACAACATTTGTATATTTATAAGGTTTCAAGAGTATTTTTTATGCGTAGTGGTCAGCATGTAATAAGAGGTGATTCTCGATATAACTTCCGCGCTAATCATCGTCTTCTTTATAATGTCTTCAAATTTATTAATGAGCACTTCCGTCGCTAAATAAAATGTTGCTACGTATTTTAGAGTAAGGTTTGCAATCTTTTTCAATTACTCACTTAAATTTTTCTAGCCAAACGAAATTTTTGAACTTTTTTTTTGCTGTTGGTGAACTAAGTATATTACGAACGTTGATTTAAACATTTTTATTTTTAATAAAATAGAAATTTTAAAATATATACCCATAGGTTTAAGTTAATTATAATTGCTTTCTCAAACTTATAAAATGCTGAATTAAATACTACGTTTGGAATGAAAACCTGGTTTGAATTTGGTTTTTTCAACATATATTTAAATAAAACGTTTATATTTGTGAACATTTTTTAGTTAATATAAAAATGAATAAATTTGTTATAGGTAACTTAGTGAATAGTTTTATATTAACTTGTAACGAACAATAGGTAGCCGGAACATTTAAACGAGGTGCCTATCGTTTTACAGTTTAATAAAGGGGCCTATTGAAACACCGCAACAGCTATACCAATGGACTTAATTATGGAAATCAACAATGCACTTTGAATAGCAATAGCAATTCAAATTACACTTGCAAAGGCGTTACCAAAGCGCAATTAATACAAATGGGACTAACGGTTATCATTGATTTATTCCTAAGGCAAAAAATAAGTTTGTACCTAAATCTTTTTCAAATTCAAAAATCATTAGTGACTCACCCTCTTAATGTGATATTTAATTTTATTTGATATTGAAATTACGATCGTTTCGGATATTACTCCTTTATCAGATTTCTAACAAACACTAACTAAAATTATGCTAAAAGCTGCTTTACAGCCTATTTTTTTATGCCTACGTGCCTTATGAATCTTCTTTCCCCTTTATTTTATTTTTCTTCTTAAAGGAGTGGTACCGCCCTGCTTCTTTTTACAGATAAGTCATTTATTATTTTACTGTTTTATTTTTTAAAAACTTTTAATTTCGATATTTACTCTAATAAACACAAAAAAAAATTTGGAATTGATTAACTGTTTAATTCATAAATTTGCCTTCGAAGTTTACTCCAAATTGCGTTTTTTACTCTTTTTACAAAACTCTGGGACCATCTGGTGCGCAATATACACCCTATATCAAAAAATAAAATAACGTTTTTTTTTTATGTTTGTAACTCCTACATTTAAACTATTGCTGTCAAAAAATGAAATTACTCGTATATGGTACATATTCAGTGGCGGACAATACTGTTGACGATAATTTAAATAAATAAAAACCTTAAAATTATTTGTACTAGTATTTTTTCAACTTATTATTTTTTTTGAATGTTCTTTTAAATTCAATTACAGTTTTAAAATACACCAAAAATGATTCATTCACATTGTGAACACTTTTGTCCCTGAAATGTTTACCCTATATTAATATTTCGGGTACCCTCCTTTAGATTTTATCTCCGCTTCTATTCTTCTAGAAAAACTTTCTACTCAATGTGTGAGGATGCCAAGGGAGATACCATTCCAAGCTTCCAACGGGCGTTTTTATAACTCATCGATTGTTCTTGCGGGCTCCCTTTTAGAAATCATTTTTCATTTAAGGATGCCCCCAAAGGTGTTCAATGGGATTAATATCCAGTAATTCGTCTGGCCAATCAAGAACTTTGATTCCATTTTCATCTAATCAAGTTTTAGTGATTTTAGCTTTATGCTTTGCGACGCTGTTATGAATAAATATATCATATTGGCCAGGCCCAATCGCAAATATATCCAGACTAGGCAAGTATAAGTGTTCTAAAATTGTAGTATAGTTACAAGCTGTCATAGTATCTCGAATCCTTCGCCAAATGCCAAGTTTATTATTCCTAAAGCATCGACAAATCATCAAGGAACCACCATAAAATTTCATTGTTTGACAAATATTTCTATCCGTCACTCCTATATTCTTATCAAACCCGGTCCAAAGTCACCGATCAGATCCAGTATGATTAATTTTCGTTTCATATAACCATGTTATCTTCTTCCAATCATCTAATGTAAACTGTTTTTATTTTTTTGCCAACAATAGACGATGTTGTCCATTTTTGGTGATAAGTATAACTTTTTTACTTAATTTTAGCAATCATGCTAACGTTTTTCAATTATCTTCTGATTGTTTTATCTTGTACATTTAATCCGAATTCAGATTTTAGTACTTCATTTGTTTCAGTTGCTTATTTTGAGCTCTATTAAAGGGATTAGCTTCTTTGGCAGTTGCAATTTTGCTACCACCGAGTAAACATTTAAATAATTTACTTATTACTTGGGTGAAAAGTTGAATCAGCAGTTTAAATCTTTTTTTTCTTTTCTTTTTAAAAATTATTGTGATGTGAAAAATAAGTAAAATCGTGATGTTCTCACCTCCGCCTCAAGTAAAAAAGGCTGGGCCAAATCAGCAGACAACGACGTCCACAAGCGATTTGCCACCGAACGTCACGACCTCATATATTTTTAGTAAAAATACAAAAGTGCAGCATAGTCCAAAGCGGCAACAAATTTTAAATGTTCAAAAAATTACCTTACCAGGCAATTTAACTCAAAGTGAAATTATTAATTTAAATAACATTAGTGTGTTGAACCATAACGAAATTAAAAGTGCATCGTCGCCAAATATTGACGTCAAAAAAAAACAATGACAGTGCATCGACATCAGATAACAATAAAATAAACTGTGATGTAGGTCAGTGTTTAGTACAAACAAGAATAGACCGGTATATTACTGTCCGATCAAAATGAAGAAGAAGCCCTAGGTCAGCGGCCAGTGCAAGCTCGAATAAATTCACTAAGCTAGCTAGCGTTGAATTAACGCATTCTTGCTTGGTTGTTGACGAGCCGACGCCCGAAAAAACTTCAAAAACTGAGAAGCCGCCACCAATCTATTTAAGGGAAGAATCAAATAGAGAACTTGCTAAAACGATCGAGTTTATTACTGAAGGTGCATTTTATATTTCCGGGATCAAAAGAGGAGATATAAAAGAAACAAAAATTCAACCGCTCAATATTGATGCTTACAGAGCGTTAATTAAAAATTTTGACCAAGCTGGTAAACATTACTACACGTATCAACTAAAGAGCCAAAAAGGATTGTGTGCGAGCACAACCAAGTTACCAATTAACTTTTGAGTGGACTGTATTCTATTCACCGCGTTTTAATAAAATGAAACAAATTCAAATAAAACGTAATTACATAAATAATTTCAACGACAAACTTTATTTAATTTATTTTTAATATTTTTTTGATTTAATTTAGAACGAGAATTTATTTTATCACATTTACTAATAATTTAATGGCGACTCTTGGTTGTGTGTGCACATAGAAACTCTTCACGACAGCTTCAACTTCTACTTTTTTTGTTCCTTTTGTACATAACATCGTGTTTTAACAATTATATTACTCTCTTTCCTTGCAATGTATTTATCTCTTTCATATAAAATTGAGCTACTATTCTAAAAATCTAGTACAAATATTGGTGATAGTTACAGCACAACATAAATTTTGTTTACATAATATGTCAAAATAAGAAAATATTTACACAACCAAGGTACTTTTGTTTACATTTTGTTCTTAAATTATTACATTTACTTAATTATAATTTTATTACAGCTTCACG
This sequence comes from Tipula vernalis, assembly GCA_958295665.1. Lineage (NCBI taxonomy): Eukaryota > Metazoa > Arthropoda > Insecta > Diptera > Tipulidae > Tipula > Tipula vernalis. The sequence goes on along the minus strand of OY282560.1, from coordinate 65,600,318 downwards.
AAATGAATATCATATAATTGGTTTACATAAAGTTTACGAGATAAGTAAAAATGATTTATTTATAAATAAGATGAATGATAAATTTTCCTTCCTTTCAGATGCATCACATCATTTCAGCGCGCTACATATTTCCGATTCGGAATGGATAGTTGGATAGCCAACATGATTGGATCTCTTATTTATTGGGTTGTGAAACCAGTGAATCATTTTTAATAGCGCGTTAAATAGTGTAAAAATTGATTTAATAAATGAGTTTAACTTGAGTGAAGCTGAATGTGTATTCTTGACAGGGTGTTTTTATGTTACCTATATATGATTATTTGTTGCTATCGAACATACTCCCCTCCAAAATTAAGTTTTAATTTTATTTTATATCAATCGTTTATGGGTAATCGAAATAATTTCGTGATTGGCCGCTTAAATGTAGTTGTTTTGGTTTGAACTGTGACCACCCGTACTAAACCGTCTGAACCTGCATGTAGTTCGATAATTCGACGTAATAACCATGTACATGGTGGTGAATTTTTATCATACAGCAACACAACATCGCCAACTTGAAGATTTCGATTTTTTTGTTGCCATTTGGTTCGCTGTTGCAATGTGTTAAGATACATGATCGAATAGCGTTTCCAAAACGTTTGTACTATTTTTTGTGTTTGTTCCCAACGATTTAGTCTTGTTGTTTTAATCTCGTCGTAGTTAGCATGGGGTAAGGCAGTGATTGGTCCCAATGTAAGAAAATGTCCCGGTGTTAACGCATCGATATGGCATGTGTCTTCGTTTGTAATGGTGCATAAGGGTCTCGAATTGAGAATTCCTTCTATTTGTATCAAAATAGTTTGTGTTTCTTCGAATGTGCGGTGAGCGTTTCCAATGAGTTTAACTAAGTGAGTTTTGACCGATTTCACAGCACGTTCCCAAATGCCACCGAAATGGGGCGAAAGTGGCGGAATAAAATGCCACACGATTCCCTTGTTGGTTGCAAATTCATTGATTTGGTTTTGAGATGATGCTGTAGCTACTGCGGAATAATACTCGTGTAGCATTCGTTTCGCTCCCACAAAATTTGATCCATTGTCTGAATAAATCTCCGTTGGCACTCCCCTCCGTCCAACAAAACGTTCTAAAGTATTTATAAAAGCTTGTGAGGTTAATGATGACGCTACTTCGATGTGTATGGCTTTCGTAGCGAAACACACAAATATTACGATAAACCCCTTGGAAAGCCTTGCGCCTCTGCCTACTTTAGATGCAAGTAGTATCGGTCCTGCGTAATCTCCGCCGATTATTGAAAATGGTCGACTGGGTGTTACTCTTGCTTCTGGTAAGCAACCCATTTGTTGTGTAGATTTTAACGTAGAATATCTGTAACAAGTAACAGACTTCCGAGTTAAGTTTCGACACATTTCTCGCACTCCCAAAATCCAATATCTTTGTCTTGATAAAGCGGTTAAAAGCGAAGGTCCTGGGTGTAAATGTTTTTTATGTAAATGGTTGAGTATTAAACAACTAATTTGATGATTTTTAGGGAGAATCAACGGATGCTTAATATCATACGAACATTCTGAGTTTTCTAGGCGACCTCCAACTCTTAATACATTATTCGAATCCAGAAATGGTGCCAATTGCTTTATCTTCGAATTTAATGGCACATGTTTATATTTGTTCAAGGATTTAATGTCCTCGACGAATTCAGTTTGTTGAACATACCGAATTATTGTAAGTTCTGCGTAATTTAAGTCCAACACTCTCAATTGGATTGCCGATCTAACTTTCTCTTTGAAATTATAGATGAATTTTAGAATATAAGCTGTTATACGTATTACCTTTAGCCAATTTGAACATCGTGCTAATAAACGTGATACTGGATGTGAATTGTCAGAATTAATTGCTGCATGGAATGTTTTCATTTCGTTACTACGGGCTTCTTGTACTGTTTCGAACATTACTGATTTTGTTGGCCAATTAACCTCTGCTTCAGCTAACCATGTAGGGCCATTAAACCATAATTCGTTCTTAATCAATTTATCAGCCGGTACTCCTCTCGTTGCTAAATCCGCTGGATTTTCACTTCCCTTGACATGTCGCCACATAGCTTCTGGCATTAATGTGTGAATCGCACCTACTCGGTTGGCAATATAATTTTTCCATTTACGAGGGTGACTGTTTAACCATGCCAAAACCACCATTGAATCGGTCCAAAGCCAAATAGGTAATTGTTGATTATCGTACGCGTATATCACTGCTTTCACGAGCTTCGCTAGCAGGTGTGCTCCACAGAGTTCTAACCGAGGTAGACTTATTTGCTTTATTGGAGCAACCTTAGATTTTGCAGTCAACAAACGTGTTAAATATTTTCCATTAAATTTAGTTCTCACATAAACGGCAGCCGAATACGCCATCTCACTGGCATCGCTGAAGCCATGCAATTGTACATCATCAGTACAATCCCCACTAAACCGAGGTATTCTTATTTGGTTTAGTGTGTGAAATTGGTTGTACAATTTCGACCATGCTTCTTGAAGGTCTGTTGTTAATGGCTCGTCCCAAGATACCTTCCGCAACCATAAGGTTTGCATAAGAATTTTAATATTTATTATAAATGGATTTAACCAGCCTAAAGGATCGAAAATCCTCGATGCGATTGACAAAATATTTCTTTTAGAGCAAGCTGTATGTGGCATGTTAGTAATTTCAAATGAAAAATTGTCTTCTTTAGGATCCCAAAGTAAACCTAGTATATGTGGCATATTACCTTCTTCTCTGATTTGTGTCGTATCATTCGAATCATTCAAAGATGTGATGTTTGAATGCCATTTTCTCAATGAGAATCCGCTCTCCGAGAGCACTTGCATAATATTTCTCTTCAATTGCCAGGCCTGTTCTTCAGTTGCAGCTCCCGCTAACAAATCATCTACATAGAAATTTTTCTGTATAATATTTGATACCTCCGGATGAGTTTGCTTACAATCTTCTGATATTTGTTGTAAGACGCGGATTGCAAGAAATGGTGCTGATGAAGTTCCGTACGTTACCGTCAATAATTCGTAATGGATTATTCGATCGTTAGGATATTTGCGCCAAATGATTCGTTGGAGTGATGTATGCTTTTCGTTTACCAAAACTTGCCTATACATTTTCGCTATATCTGCGCATAAAGCTACCTTAAAACTTCGAAATCGTACTAATATTGTCCATAAAGTATCTTGCAATCTAGGTCCCACTAATAACTTTTGGTTTAATGATGTTCCGGTCGAGGTTGGAGCTGATCCGTCAAATACTACTCTCAATTTTGTCGTCGCACTTTTTTCGCGTAATACTCCATGATGTGGAAGATAGCAAATTTCTTTTTCACAGCCACCCGATTCATCCTGCATTGCTCGCATGTGACCCAAATTGAGGTATTCCTGCATGAATTCTCGATACATTATTCCAAATTCTTGATTCCTACTCATCTTTCTTTCCATAGCTATTAGTCGCTGTAAGGCCATTTTATAGGATTCTCCCAATCGAGGCGAATCAGGTTTTACCGGTAATTGCACAATAAAACGCCCATCTTGATTTTTTGAATACGTCTCCTTAAAATGAGATTCGCAAGCTTTTTCTTCAGCGGTCCAAGGAATTTTATCGAGTATTTCTTCCTGTTCCCAGAATTTTTGTAGCGTTTGATTCAGACTGTATTCATCAATAATGGTCATATGGAAGCTATGTCGACCTGTCAATTGTTCGTTATTACTACTAATTGACATTCCCGCAATCACATATCCAAAGATTGTATCTTGGGCGATAAGATTTTTGGTCACTTGGATTTGGTTCGGCTTGAGGATATGGAAGAAGTAGTCTGCTCCTAATAGGATGTCTATTTCACTTTTCTCACTAAATTTTGGATCGCTTAGTGGACAATTTGAGAGATGTTTAATTTCACTGATACTGATTTCACTATTCGCCGTTAACGTCGTAATTTTAGGAAGTACAAACACTTTTATAGTTAGACTTTCACTCATTTCAAATCGTGAATGAATTGTGAGTGATGTACTTCCCATGGTTGTGACATTGGACGTGGCAATTCCTTCTATACGTAGACGACAACTGTTAAGACTTAGATTCAACCTGTGTGCACAAGATTTGGAGATAAACGAGGCTTGTGACCCTGAATCTAGAAGTACTCTGCAAAAACTAATATGTCCAATTGGATTTTTCACTCTCACTACAGCAGTTGGAAGGATAGCACTTCCAATATTGCTTGTATTAACGATAATTGATCCTGATGAAACGGTGCTTGCTTCTGGTTGATTAGGTACTGATTTCTGCGATATTTTCGTGCCAACTGTAACAGTATTAACAACTGGGTTGGTATCGTGCAAAAGAGTATGATGTCGACGAGCGCACTTTAAACAACTCAATTTGCTTAGACAATTAAAAGCTCGATGTCGATCTGATAAACAATTAAAACAAAGGTGAAGCTTTGCTACCAATTCACGACGATCACTTGGATTCATGCTTTTAAATTTGTCACAATGGCATAAACGATGTGGACCCTTGCAGTGTAAACATTTTGCGGGAATAGACGATACTGGTTCTAATTGATGAGATTTAATTGCACTAGCTTTCGACGAACTTTGCTTCACAGGTGCACATGATTCTAGTGCATCACATCTGTCACTTAGAAATTTTGACAATTCTTCATATGAAGGGTAATCTTTATCTACCGTTTTATGCGCCCAGGCCTCTCTTGTATCTGGATCAGTTTTATTCAAAAGAATGTAGATGAGCCACGGATCACGTTTTGTGGCTTCCCCGCCTAACGCCGTTATCCCTCTATTTACCTCGTCCGATCCATTGTACAGCTGTCGCAGTTTTTTAACAGATGATTGTTGCATGGCTGGTTGCTCCATAAACGATCTTATCAAAGAACTTAAGACGAGTTTTCCTTTGTCGTATCTTTCACATATTTTTTCCCATGCTTGAATATAATTAGCATCAGAAACCGTTATGTGCTTTATTAATTCGGCCGCTTCACCATCTAATTGACCCCTCAAATACTGGAACTTCTGTACATCGCTGAATCCCAATTTGTTATGGACAGAGGCCACAAATATATCCTTGAAACTTGGAAAGTCTTCGTAGTTCCCTGAGAATTTAGGTAATCGTAACGTCGGCAATCGAACAGAACAATGAGGCTCTTCAGTTGTGTTCTGAATAGTTTGATTTAAGGACGATGTGTATGATGATGATAGCGTAGCTAAAAACTCGTTTTGTTCGCGTAACAATCGAGACATCATCCCCTCAACTTGACTGCGCTCCTGATCGGTTTTCTCCTTCTGAACTGATTGCAGAAATTTGGCCTTAACATTGAAATACTTAGTTTCATATTCAGCTAGCTCTGATTGAACCTCATGTTTTGCTAATATAGTTTCGCACTCCATAAACTCGGAAAACGCCCGCTCTAAATATTCTAGTCTCATCGCAATCTCAGTTTGCGGCGTTTTATCTGTGATTCTGTCTGCGAAGGTCACTAATCGGGTTATGCTGCTTTTTGCTAGTCCACGTTTAGCAGTAAACTCTTTAACCTCCTTATCTGGCATTCTAACAGAATATTTTCTACCCTTATTTTTTTTTGTTTAACTAAGTATAACGTCGACAAATATTTCACTAACTTTTGATTTTGGTATGCAGCCTGTACACAATACAACCTCAAGTAAACTAATTTGATTCTTGCTAAATCAACCGCAACGATTATGGATACACTATTCAATACGCTAAAATAACTTGATGATTCTTGGTTTCACTTACCACTTTTGTTTCTGTGTGTTGCTCCAGGATCCTTGCTGCAATTTTAATCACTGGATATGCCACTCCCTCGCTGGAGTTCAAATTCTGAGATTCACACCCGGAATTCAAACTCAATAATAATATCTTCTCACTGGAATCCAATTACCAAAATCCACTATGTATGTCACTCCCTCGCTGGAATTTAAATTCCGAGTTTCCCACCCGGAATTCAAACTGAATAATGTCACCTCACTGGAATTCAAATTCCAAAAATTCACTGTAAATGACACTCCCTCGCTGGAGTTCAAATTCCGATATTCACACCCGGAATTCAAACTCAATATATTTATGATATCTTCCTTCGCTTGAATGATATTCACGAAAATGGCGTCTTATCGTCTTCGACCAACAATGGCGTCACCTCGTGTTGTTCAATGAATGATCATACGTATATGCAATTACTGTAAATTTTGGCTTCACTCTGTCGAGAATGCCGTATATTTCACTTCGCTGTTCTTAGTAGTACCGCAAATCCGGCTCGAAGGACCAAAATTATGTGCGAGCACAACCAAGTTACCAATTAACTTTTGAGTGGACTGTATTCTATTCACCGCGTTTTAATAAAATGAAACAAATTCAAATAAAACGTAATTACATAAATAATTTCAACGACAAACTTTATTTAATTTATTTTTAATATTTTTTTGATTTAATTTAGAACGAGAATTTATTTTATCACATTTACTAATAATTTAATGGCGACTCTTGGTTGTGTGTGCACATAGAAACTCTTCACGACAGCTTCAACTTCTACTTTTTTTGTTCCTTTTGTACATAACATCGTGTTTTAACAATTATATTACTCTCTTTCCTTGCAATGTATTTATCTCTTTCATATAAAATTGAGCTACTATTCTAAAAATCTAGTACAAATATTGGTGATAGTTACAGCACAACATAAATTTTGTTTACATAATATGTCAAAATAAGAAAATATTTACACAACCAAGGTACTTTTGTTTACATTTTGTTCTTAAATTATTACATTTACTTAATTATAATTTTATTACAGCTTCACGAAATGAATATCATATAATTGGTTTACATAAAGTTTACGAGATAAGTAAAAATGATTTATTTATAAATAAGATGAATGATAAATTTTCCTTCCTTTCAGATGCATCACATCATTTCAGCGCGCTACATATTTCCGATTCGGAATGGATAGTTGGATAGCCAACATGATTGGATCTCTTATTTATTGGGTTGTGAAACCAGTGAATCATTTTTAATAGCGCGTTAAATAGTGTAAAAATTGATTTAATAAATGAGTTTAACTTGAGTGAAGCTGAATGTGTATTCTTGACAGGGTGTTTTTATGTTACCTATATATGATTATTTGTTGCTATCGAACAGATTGGTTGATGTGTTAAAAGGAATAGAGAGTTACTGGATGCAAACGAAATTCAAGCTACTCTCGGTGTAAAAGGTTTCCAGTGCAAAACTATTACCAATATTTTTAATCAAGAGAAGGTTCCTCAGCCATTGTTTCGTCTGGAATTAGAACCAGACAATAAAAAGGTTAAAGGCAACCATGCAATATTTGACCTAAAATATATACTGCACCGAAGGGTTACCTTCGAGGAACCAAGGAAAAGAAATGGGCCGGTAGTGCCTATTGCACTTTGAACGATGTTTGTATTATATGTGGTGAGCTCCATAATTCAAAGGTTTGCAATAAAGCAAAAAAGGAAGTATCAGTGAAAAAATGCAGCAACTGCGATTGAAATCACACAGCTAATTATAGAGGGTGTCTCATTTATCTAGAATTGAAAAGGTGTATCAATCCAAAGCAGCGAGCAGAGCAGAGAATCCTTAATCTTCATTCTTCAGTTAGAAAAGAAGCACGGCCAGAAATTGTAAACAGAACTGTAAACGGCAGCGTGCAAACGCAACTGTAAACGGCAGCGTGCACCAAGGGGTTTCATACGCAAGTGTTCTTAAAGGTACCGCTCCTAAAGTGCAAGCAAGTGAAGAGGGAAACACCACAATAGCTTTAAACAAATAGACTAATATGATGCAAAGCTTCGGAATCATGGATCATGGATCTCATATACAATCAACGAGCATCTGTCTGCAGGAGTGGTCTGGAAACTGTGTCATATCGGCAGTGTACTGTCCTCCAAAACATGCTATAAAAAACACCAATTCTTGGATTATTTCAGCCAGCTGGGTAATAAATTTCTTGCGGGGAGTAATTACAACGCTAAACATACTCATTGGGGTTCCAGATTAACATCGCCGAAATACAAACAACTTTATGATGTTATAGATGAACAGTCCCTGTATTATTTATCTGCCGGTAACACAACTTACTGGCCCACGGATAGAAAAAAATTCCTGATTTAATTGACTTTTGTGTAACTAAGGGCATTCAACGTACATATGCTAAGGCCACCGATTGATATGATCTGTCTTCTGATCACTCGCCGGTAATAGTAACAGTGAGTACCCGTGTCTTACCCCATTGAGAGGCTAGTCGAACAAAATTGGCTACTTAATATTCCTCTGATCACACCAGCTGATATTGATGCGGCGGCAGAAAATCTAAAAGATGTCATGACATTATCCTCTGAAAGGGCTACATCCGGCATAAGCAGTTTTGAAAAAGTTAATAAACTGTCATCTAATATACAGGAACTAATCCACGAAAAGCGACAAATTCGTCGGAAATTGAATCGAGCTATTAAGGCCCTAAGATTTGCTTTGCTGGAAGAAGGAAACCAGCGCATAAAGAATTATTTAAATGATCTCTCGGCAACCGAGAGGACAGATTATTCCTTGTGGAAGGCAACAAAAAATTTAAAAAGGCTAATAAATTCAAATCCACCGATTAGACTACCAACTGGAAAAAGCCAATGCTTTTGCTGCTCATCTAACAACAGTATTCGTCCCACACGAAGAAGATAATTATTTCGTGCCACCCCAGCAAATGGATGATGGTTTACTCTACAAACCTATAAAGTATAATTGGAAGAAAGTTAAGAATACAATTAAAACTTGCATAAGCCCGAAAAAGGCACTAGAACATGATCTCATTACTGGAAAAACGATAAGGGAATTGCCAGATAAATGCATAAAACTAATATTATTTGTATTCAACGCGATCATGCGAACCAGTTTTATTCCTCAAAAATGGAAAATATCTTTGATCAGAATGATACAGAAGCCAGGGAAAAATGAAACGCAAATCTCATCATATCGTCCAATAAGCATGCTGCCCACAATCTCAAAGCTATTTGAAATAATGTTACTAATGAAATTGAAACCAATATTAGAAGAACGGCGCATTATTCCAGACCATCAATTTGGATTCCGAAACCAACATGGTACTGCAGAGCAAGTACATATTGTTCTGCTGTCTTTTTGGATATCGCCCAAGCTTTTGATAAAGTTTGGCACGATGGACTAATTTATAAAATTAAAGAGCTTCTACCGAAAAAATGTCACTCAGTTTTGGGAAACTATCTTCTTCAAAGGCAATACATGGTCAAACAAAATAGCGCAACTACTTGCTTAAATGGTATTAATGCAGGCGTCTCGCAAGGAAGCGTTCTAGGACCAATATTATACTTGTTGTACACAGCTGATACACCTGTAACCAACAAAGTAATAATATCAACATTTGCCGATGACACGGCCATCCTGGAGTCTCACACTAATCCTGAAATTGCCTCAAAGGAATTACAGAATCATTTAAACAAGGTCGCGGACTGGCTGAAGGCATGGCGAATAAAAGTGAACGAAAACAAATCAACTCACGTCACATTCACGCTAAACAAGCGCACCTGCCCACCAGTGAAATTAAACGATAAAAATATTCCTCAACAAACGAAGGTAAAATACTTAAGGTTTGCATCTGGATAGAAGGTTAACGTGGAAAAATCATATTGAAACAAAGCGCAATCAAATAAAAATTACATTTTCCAAAATGTATTGGCTGATGGGAATAAAATCTCAGTTGTCCACCAGCGCTTCAAACAGAGAACTCCTGCAACGAACCCAAGCGAAAATACTTCGCAGTATTACCAATGCTCCTTGGTACAGTCGAAATAGTAATATACAGCACGACCTTGGGATTAAAACCGTTAAAGAAACAATTAAAGAATTCAGTTCGAAATATTACTCAAAACTAGAAGCACATCCCAATGAATTGGCCAGGGAGATACTAAAACAGCCGTGATTTAGACGTCTGAGAAGAACAGATCCACTCGAACTGTTGAACCTGTGAACCTGTAAATTTAATTCGATATATACATATAAGTATAGTCTAAATTAATTAAATTGTGAACCCTAACAATATGTATTAACATTGGTTAAGACTTAAAATGTGTAATAATTTTAGCTTAAGATTTGATTACTTCTTGTTAGTTTCTTATGTAGAAAGATTCAAGAATAAAGCCATTGGCAACATTTAAAAAAAAAAAAAAAAAAAATTAATCTGTAATAGGGAGTCTTGAGCCCAAGTACCCGGTCTTCAGTGACCCAAGGTTCCTGCATCAAGTCGACATCTGTCGTTTCTTTCCCAATTTTTAAAATTAGAGCAGCTAATGCTGCCTTAGAGTGGTGGAGGTTGACTTGCAGAAATGTCAGTGTCAGTGCCTCTGAGAGCCTCTTTAAAATACTCCATGGACGTTGTCATCTCCGTATCCGTGGAGAGAGTTTCCGCTTGGCTGGCTACCTGCGCGCACGCAGATTAGCTATCAAGCACCGCAGTAGTTTCTGAACATGACTTCGGAGCCTCCGGCTTGTCCGTGTCCTACTTGTACACCTTGAGTGTAACTGCACTGAAACCATAGTTGATTAAACCGTTGGTTTTTTCCAGTGCAGACAGTGACTCCCTGTTTAAGATTCAGCTGACCTATAGTCAGCCTTTGTTTCCTCGAGCTTGGCCACTTTCCAATCGCCAAGTCTCCCCACTGCCTTCTTATAAAGTAGCAGGGACCTCTGATCTGCACAGGCAGTCAGTTTCACCTGATTCCTGTGCCAGCCCGCGTCCCGACAAGTCGGAGCAGGTCCTAGATATTCCGACAGGACTTTTAGGTAGGTTGGGGCTAATAAGGCCCCTTCCACCTTCCTCCAATTGGCGGGCGTGATACTGCCATCCTCTTGGGATTTTTCAATAACTGCCACAACCAGCTGATCCTTGAGGACCTCGTTAAAAGGCCTCATAGCGGTAGCCTAGAGTTTTGTTCGCTTTGCGATCTTAGGGCTTTCCTCCTGAGATCTGTTTCTTTTAAACTGTGAGCCAGCTGAAGGGCCTTCCGACTTTTTCTCGGTAACTTTTTTTGACCACGCAAGCGTGGCTTTATCTTTATCCGTTCAGTCTTCTGGCGAGATGTTATGGGCCCTCCAGGCCTTCCTCCTAGTATTATAGGTTGGTTTTGAGGAACTAGCTTCATTCGTGCTTTGGTTCCGCTTTGTGTTTGTATACTCAGATTTGGTGACCCGAGTGGAGGTAACACGAGCACTTGTGGAAGTTGCAAGTTACGAAGCTGGCCGCAAGTGCCAACTGGAATCCCCGGAACAACTTCACACCTGACCACCTTGAAGAGCCATACTTTAATGCAGTTTTCTATGAGATTGAAAATTGTAAAAATATTTCACGAGAATAAAACCATTGTTCTATATAAATAACACATACATCTTATGGAAGACTAAAAGACTTTACATACAGAATGCTTCGCGTTAAATTTTTTAAGATACACAGACTCCAAGCTTTGACACTTACGTACCGCGAGCATCACTTTGCCTTATGAAATACGTAATTTGTCAAATTTGTTTGTCTTTTCTGTTTTCGGTTTTTACGCTATTTTGAAAAGTTGCAGTCGCTTGTGGAACGAATCGAGCTAGCTTCATAACCAACAATATATGTAGCAGTAGAATGATATGTTATGGCTAATGTACACCATAGGAAAATGTACACATTTACCGGAAAATGTACACATTTCCCAAAGTGAGTGGTAAATGTGCCTATAAATTGACCAAAATACTCCTATTTCGTATCTTTTCCGGTGAATGTGCACATTTCCCATAGGTCATTGCTGAATGTAATTTTCGTCTAGATATATAAATTTGTACACTAAATTGATGCCAGTATACCATTATTAAATTTAAAAGAATATTGAATTTCGATGGAAATTGGGTATTTCTTTACTGATTATGATTAAATTTGACATGGGCGATGGAAATGGGATTCTAAAATGACTTTTTGACAAAGTTCTGGAATGCGGCCAATTTAGGTGGAACTTTGCTGTTTCTTGACCAATTATGATGAAATTTGACATGGGCGGTGGAAATCGGATTGCAAAATGATTTTTTGACAAAGTTATATAAAATGTAAAAGTAAAATTTAATTAATTTCAATTTAATTTATTAATTCAAGTTCCCCCAAGATGAAATATAAAGATAAATGTTTTGTTTAAAAATAATATAATAAAAGTAAATTTAATATTTATCTCAATCAATTAGACAATAGTTTTGGTAAACAAATTAAAATGTAAAAATAATTTAACTAATTTTAATTCATCCCTTATTGCTACACGGGTTCCTGTTATGACCTTTTGAGTTAGAAAATATTCCAACTGCTTTGCATAGGCATTTTTTTTTTTTTTTTGCAACCGTATCAACGTCAATATGCTCTAAAGTATCGTCGTTAGAGTCAGAAAATCCCCCAAAATTAATCCTTGTAGGTTTGTCGCCAGAATAGGCTGGCTTGTGCATATATCTGATGGTTCATCTGGTTCTTGTTTAATCTCTTTTTATGATGATCGTTCTTGATCGACTGCAGTCGTTTCAATAATGTGTTGCAAACTACTGATTCTTAGGCCTAGTTTCATTTTCGTTCTGAACACAGCTTCATATGGAGCTTGATTAATTCCTGAATGATGGGCACGGTTTTACATTAACTAAATAAGTTTTAGGCCCTGCGACCAATTGTTACATTTATTTGTAGTTATCCTGGTTCAACTAACCCCTGACTTTGAGAAAGTCTGGCCTTGTCATGAACGATTTTTATCCCATCCCAGATTTCTGTTAGTTTTTAAATTATGCTGTTTACAAATTTACGTCCGTTGTCACTTTTTAGAATTGATTGTTCGGCAACTTCTTTAGCCGTTTTCGTTTTTAAAGGTTTCAAGATCACGAATTTGGTTAAATGGTCCTGGTAGTTCAATATAAAATTATAACCGTTATCTGATTGTGTCTGTATGTCTATCAAGTCAACTTGACACCTGGACTTTAATTCGTTTTGTTCACAAGCTGTACACAAGGTTAAATACAACATAATGCATTCCGCCGTTATGTTTTTATTTTTTCCATTTAATACTTTTATTAATCTGCTACGACCATCATGACCAATTGAAATATGAGTATCATGTATTATGTCAAAAATATCTTTGGTAGCCACAAAATATTTTATGTAACTGTCGTGACATTTGTTGAGAGGCCAAACCAATTTCGTGAAGACGATAATACTGGGCTGATTTAAAATGCTTTCTTGATTTAGCCTCAATCATATCTTTGATAAGCTTATTATACGAATATTTATTTATATAAACGTTGTTGATATTTTTCTCTTTAATAAATCATTAAGAAGCTGATCAAATTTCTCTTTCCTTTTCAATTGTAATTTTAAAAAATACACATTCATAAAACCATGCTACGAGCTACGACCACAACGATTGATGGACTACAGTATTCAAGCAGGACCTACATCTAAAATCACGGCTTCAATCGTCAATAGATTGAATACTAGACAACTTACCTTGCGATTCTGAGCGGAACGGATATCATTGTCATTACACCTTAAGAGTATCATAGCTAAGAGAAATTTTGGTAAAAGCTTTTTTTTAATAGAATCTTTTAATTGGAATTCTGGACCTACTCGTATGTTGGAAAAAATTTGGAGATTTGTCAATTAAAATTTTTGCAGTTTCTTGAGATACATTTCTGACGGTCGATAAATAAATAAAAACAAATTTAGTAATTTTTATTTAAATACGTTTATTTGTATGAAGTACATAAAACTCTGGAAAATTTACGCTAGACGCAACGCAAGGCATCTAGGAGAAGCGTAGAGCAACACGCCATTTATATAAAAAAAAAAAAATTATTTTATTAAGAAAATTTATTTGTTAAGTAAGTGTAAGTTCCACATTAACACCCCAATTCCCATAGTCGTATCACGTCATTTTTCATGGCTATAGTCACGTCACATCAATTTTCCTATTCTCTTAGTCGTATGTTACGCCTTAAGTCACTTCTTACGACAGATGTCACTTCAAGCGACATTCTGTCACCTAGTATTTTCAAGTGACAAATTATTTTGAAGCGACAATGGAAGGACGTAAAACGTGAGTTAGGTTTTTTATAAATATTTTTGTTAATTTATTATTATTATTATTATTTTTCATTGTTCATTTTTTCCTAGTAATAAAATAACGAATTGTAAACAATTCGAGATGCTGGTCGGTTTGATGGAGAAAAATATTAAAATCGCAAAAGGCTACCTAGGTTTCGGCAGTTCCAAAGACGATTTTAATAATATATGGAACGGCTTCACCGACCAATTAAACAGTATCGGTCCTCCAGTAAGAAATAATACAGAGTGGCAAAAGGTAATTTTTAAATATGATTTTTTTTTAATTTGTTTTAAATATTCAGGGGGAATTTCGTTTTTCGTAGGTGTGGAATGACTATAAAGCCAAAATCAAAATGAAGTTGGGCCATAATAAAAAGGAGTTGACAGCAACAGGTGGAGGGTGCAACAAACTTTATACTTTCTCCGCACAAGAGGAGAATGTAATTGATATTTTGATGTTGAGAGAAGTTGCTCAACCAGCGAGGAAGACTTTTGGGTTAAATAATTCAAATACTCAACAGTCAACCTCACAAGCAAACACCAGCATAAGCACACTAACCAGCTTACCTAGTACTTCAACACAAAATGGCACCGTGCAAGATGTATGATCCGATACCAGATACGAGTATGTCGACATCGAAGTAAGAAACGACAAACCAGCCCCTGAATCGTTAAATAAATTAAAAAAGCGGAATTCAAAAAAATCATTTGAAGATGAACGAAGACGTTTACTGGAATTGCAAACAACAGCGATATTGCAAACGGAAAAAAACACAAGAGAAACTGCCCGTTATACCCGAAAACTTTATGAACTGAAATCAAAAAAGTTTAAGGTATATAAAGAAAATCTGTTAATTGAGAGAATAATAAAAAAGGACAAACTCGAACTAAAACTAAGGGAAATTGAATATAAAGAAAGGAAGCTAGCGATGCAAGAAGGGAATTAGTGTACCTTGAACTAATTACTAGTATTAGTTAAGTAAAAGCACATCAGTGCAATATGAATTTGTGATCATTTTTAAAAGTCTGAAATTTTATTGTTAAGCTATTTTTTGTTATTTTTATGAAAAGTTGAATTGAGTTATTTTATTTTTGTTTATTTATATAATAAAATTGAATTTATTATTTGTTGTCTAATTCGATTTCCAGCATTTCCATGTTCATTGTTTTCTAACGTTGGTAGGTGCTCTTCTTCATCAAGGTGAACAACTAAAGGTGCTTCTGTGGCTACTTTGTACAGAAGACACAGATTATGTAAGGCACAGCAAACGTTCACAATCTGCCTCGATTTATCCGGCGAATAATGAAGTTGCCTTTCCCCAAGAATACATCGGAAACGATTTTTTAGCACTCCTATTGTCCTTTCGATGATATTTCGGGCTTTGGCGTGTTTCACATTAAACGGCTTTTCTTTTGGATCACGTTCTGGTCGTGTAGAACGAAATGGCACTATTAAATAAGGCTTAAGTGCATACCCAGCATCCCCTAAAATTAAAAAAAAAAAAAAATTGTTTACGACATTCACTATGATCAATTAAAGAATGTTACCTAAAAGCCAGGTATTTACGTCACCATCATCAAATTCTTGTTTAAGTCGAGTGTCCAGTTCACTTGAATTGAAAATATAAGAATCATGGCAAGATCCAGGATGATTTCCGTCAACATAAATTATTTTCATTTGGTCGTCGCATACTTGTAAGATAATTTTGTTAATTAAATATATACATACTACAGAATAAATTATAAACACTCACTATCATCACGTTTAAGCTGAAGAATCCCTTTCGATTATAGAATAAATGACGTTCTTCTTTTGGTGGTGCCAAAATTCTAACGTAAGTGCCATCGACACATCCTATCACGCCAGGGAAACCATAATTTTCGAAAAATCCCAGCTTAATTCTTCGCTTCTCCTCTTCGCTGCTTGGAAATTTGATGATCTCTGGACAAAAATCATTTTCTAAAATATTTATGATTTGCTGCAGATTTTTTGAAAAAGTTGGTTGTGCTACTGCCGTCAAATGCTCATTACCAGCACCCGTTTGATAGCCTCCTTCCGCGAAAAAACGTAATGCGGCAGCTAGTTTAAGGGTGGGTAGAACCGATGATGAATGCACTGTTGGTTTTAATTGACATTCTACCTTACTCAACAAATATTTGTAGGCGTATTTGTTTAAACGAAAATTTTTTATAAATCTAAAAACGGAAAAATGTGTTAGATGCTATAAAAATAATGCATTTCAAAATATGTCATACTTACAGAAAATCTGGCATTTCTAGCGGATTAGATTGATCCCGCAGTAGTATACGCTCAACACCCATATTCGTTGTACTTTCGTCGTTGTCGCTTTCACTGTCATAATAAAATTCTACACTTCTCATTTTAATTACAAAATTAAAATTAAATTCACAAAACTTGGTAAAAATACACACAAAATTATAAAGATACCGGCTTTGTTGACAAAACAATTTGAAATGTTTATGATTTTTGACAATATTTGCTGTCAAATTTTAGCAAATATTTGAGAAATTTTAGTGTTACAAGATGTATTTTTAGTTCCAGTCGTGACCACTTGAATCGACTTCAAGAATACCATTTTTCTTGCGATGTGACGTGACTATAGTCACGTCGCCTCTAATGACACGACTATGGGAATTGGGGTGTAATTGATCACATTACAGCACTTTATCCAAAAATCATTTTAGCATCCCCATTCCAAGAAACAGCCAAGTTCCATCTTAATTGACCATATTCTTGAACTTTATCCAAAAATCATTGTAGAATCCCCCATTTCATCATAATTGGTTAAGAAACAGTGAAGTTCTATCTTAATTGCCCATATTTCTTAACTATATCCAAAAACCGTTAAGAAATAGCGAAGTTCCATCTAAATCGGCCACATTCCAGAACTTTATCCAAAAATCATTTTAGCATCCCATTTTCATCGCTCATGTTAAACTTTATCATAATCGGTTAAGAAATAGCGAAGTGCTATCTTAATTTTTTCTTAATTACAGAAAGTACACTAGCATAAATAATCTACATTAAATAATTTATCCTCATTTACCAACGTTAGAAACGAAATGTATAGGGAAATGTAGGTTGAACTCACATTACCCAAAGTAGCAGGCGAATATGCACATTTACCGGCGAATGTACACATTCGCCGTTCTATGCACATTAGCCGTAACATATACATACTTAAATCAATTGTAATAAAGGTTAATATTTTTAACAACTTCAAATGAATTACAATGATTTAAAATTTAGAACAAAACAAAAAATATTTTTAAAACTCAAGGCTGAGACGTCCGGTATGTGAAGTCCTTCTTATACTCTTTCAGAACTAAATGCTATAAATTTAGAAAAAATAAAAAGTTAGGCACAGCACAGCACAGCATATCTTATTGAACCTCTTGCGGTCAATGAATGACTGGATCAACTAGCCAACCATTTAGAAAAGTCGAAAATTTAGCCAACAAATCATCTTGAGGCGCACAACATAACTTTTATGTATTCAGCCTGATCTCTGAACCATGATAGAAGTAAAATATAAGTTATGACTCTAGAAAACAGATGTCACTTAAAAATGGTATCCTTTATTCAAATTTTACACACGTAAATTTTATTATGGTTAAACAAAGTAAAAGGTGTTATCAAACGTTTTGTATAGTACGTGTTATGTCCGAAAGCTGGCAAATCCTTTACCAGAAAAACATTTTTTGGCTTTAAGAGGCTATAAATACCCAAAAGTTCAACTCCACTTAGTAGCCTCGCACAATTTAAAGAGCCAAAAACGATATCGCACAAATCTAACGATATTATTATCAATCACCCTTTGGTTATACCAAACTGTTACAGAGCGTATCGATTGCATTCAAAAAGTAAAAATTCTTAATTCAATTAATTTTGAAATTTAGAACATTTGATTCAAGCCAATGATGCCGAAACTTAAACCAACAGAACCCGATAATAAAGTCAGTTATGTATACATATAATTACAATTTTTTGATTGACTAAAAGCTTTTGTTAAAGTTTTATTAAGCTTCTCTGAAGAAATATAAGGCGTCCATTAATATTTCGTTTGTCTTTACTCCGTTTACGTTCTAAAATATTTTATTGTTTGTGTTTAAATTTGAGAATAATAGTGCACGGCAGCAACAGTATAACATTAAACCACTAACTAGTAGAAAAAAAAAGCTTTCCATAATATAAGGAATTATTGTGAAAGCTTTTTGTGGTTGTTGTTTCATTTCTTTTGTTTTTATACTGTTTGTATAGTATTCCGTTTTATTCGATTGTGTACTATGTATTGTAACTATATACGGTATTCTCTATAAAGTATTGTTTTTTAACTAAAATGGGAATTTGTCATGAGAATTTAATTATAACAAATACTAATTTCAAAAAATTATGAATAATAACTAGAATACATAAAACTAAAACCGTATATCAATATTATACGACTATGAACTCTATACAGTTTTCTATACGTTATGCTAATTATTATTCAAAGTAGGTAACAAAAAAAAAACTCTGCATACTATAAAACTTAAAGCTTTCGGTATATATATACCTATCTACGTATATAACGAAAGATAACTAAAAGGTAATTACATGAAAATTTATTTTTTCTATGTAAATTCGTACGTTTGCTATTAGTTTTCGTTCGTGATTGAATTAAAACACTGGGTGTTAACACATTAAATGTCGATGCACGTAACGAGCTTGGTTAAATATTTAGGCACATATTCGTTGATTGTGTTAAATCGGTGTATAAACGTACGTATACAAAGTAAAATTTTATTTTTTTTTTTTATTTTTTTTTTCTAAAAGTGAAACAATTTTTGTTTGTGCTTTTGTTGTTTCCCCCCCTCCTAAACTTTTGGTATATTTAATTCTAAAAATTTATTATTTTGAAATAAAGTGATTATAATCTTTCTTTTTTTACAGAAGATAATGTTTAATCCCATTTATAGTATTTTTTTTTATCTTATTAGAAAAAAAAAAGTTTTTTTTGGACCATTTTTGTATTCCTTGAGACAAATTAGACTTGATAATCTCTGTAATGTCGTTTATGGGTAATTCGTAGTAACTAGGTAATAAGTATTTATTAGGGCGCATTAAATAATGTTTTGTTTTGGTTGAGGTAAATAAAAAGTGGCAGACACGTTGTATTAATAGGATTATAAATAAATTTTGATTTATAAAAATTTATAAAGAATGGTTTTTGGTTGCATTAGAGTAAACAAAATTTGGTAACGAATCTGACGGTGAAAGCTACTAATTACTAATGAAAACTTTTCTTAAATATTACCTAAAAATACAACTCTGAACTTCGAACGATACTTTAATCGTTGTAGTGTTCGAAGCTTGGTTAAGTAAGGCATTAAATCAGAGCCTTGTAGAGTATAGAACCATAATCTTAATGACGTATTTTTTAGAAGCTTTTTTAGTGGTATAACTTTTCACTGATTTCCATTGGGATGCATAGTAAAAATGGTGTTTGTTAGTTTCGAGTTTTTAAATGAAAAAAGCAAAAATGTCATAAAATGTTTATATAAAAGCTGTCTACATATCTTCAACAACAATATACAAGAAAGCCATATTGGTATTAAGTAAATATTAATTGCAGAAATATTAAAATTAAATTATTATAAAATATATTTTTTCAAACTTTCATTTTGAAAAATACATCAAAGTTGGCTCTGACAAATTAAAATGATACTTGCTAAATTTATCTTTAGTTTTACTAGTGTACGTAAGATGTCTAAAATGGTTACAGAAAAATACGAAAAAAATGATTTAATCGCAAAATTATCACAGATTCCAATATTTTGTGAATTTGTTTTGCTTTTCCTACAATTTATGAGCTTGGAATTTTCCCAGGTGGTAATTTTTGGTACGATTTTTCCAAATTTTTACGGCCATCACTGCCATCTATGGAATGTATATTGACTTAATGACCAAACAAACCGTAGTAAGCTTTTATTTTAATTTGACCAGGGCCCTATTGCACCAACTACTTATCGTTTATTACTTATTAACTTATCATAATTTTTGATAATTTTCTGTTGCACCAAATTGAAATTTGATAAGTATTTAATTGAGTTATAATAAGTGAAAAGCACTCACTTATCAAAATTAAGTTGCACTAATTTGCGAAATGATAAATGACAAGTAATATTTTGATAAGCGATAAGTTTGAGGTTTTTGATAATTTTTTCGTGGTTCTGTTGCACCAAAAGTTTTAACTTATCAATTATCGACTACTTTTATGATAACTTATCCAAAATATCAATAAGAAAAATTTCACTACTCAAATAAATTGATAAGAGCTACAAATTGGAGTGGTATGACGGAAGTCTGTTAAAAACGTTTTTTTTTTTGCTGTTATTGTAAGGCGAGAACTTTTGTTCGATTTTAAAATTTTTAATGATAATGACAATACATGTAACAATGTGTTTTCAAGTGTATAATAACTTTAATTTCAAAATTTATAGCGCTATTTGATTGTATTCTATTTTATAATAATTAGTGAAAGTAACAACAATTTCATTCTGTTCGATTTATCATAGAGGTAAGACAGTTGTTTTTCGATATGTTAAAATTAATATAAAACTATCAACTATACGTAACTTTAGTGAACAAAAACTGAAATTTATTAAACGAAAAAATATTTTTTCTAAAGAAATGCGTCTGTTCGAAAGATTATTCGAGGATGAAAACGAAAGAAGAAATCGTGTAATGGAAGCAAGAACCAATTATTCTCTGGACTCGGCAGTGATATACAATTTTCGTTTGTCACATGAACCAATTAAGCACGTTTTATTAAAAATAGGGACAAGTATGCACTAGGAAAGCAACCGAAACTATGCGTTGTGTCCTCTACAGCAGCTACTAACAACACGGCATTGGTTAGGAAATGGCGCGCAATATCGTGGGAATGCCAATATGCACGGAATTAATAAATCAACTGAGTCTAGGATCATTCATCGATTAGCAAATACCATCATCGACGTGTTGGCCCAAAAACGTCCAGGATAGAAGTTTCTTGAGATGGGTAGTTTCCCTCAGGTAGCTGGTTCCATCGATGGAACAATGATTAATATAGATGCACCTACGGTCAATGAAGAACACTTTGTGAACCGACATGGAAAACATTCACTGAATGCAATGGTGGTGTGTGGACCAGACCACCGCTTTTTTGCAGTAAATTAAAATTGGCCAGGTAGTGTCCCTGCCTCCAGAGTATTGCGAATTATAAGGCTATTTAGCAATTTTGAGTCTGGTTTTCGTCCGTTCCACGGTGCTGTGATTTTGGGTGACAGCGCTTACCCCTTAAAAATTGGCTTATCTCACCAATAGGAAGAAATCCGGAGAATGCAATGGAGCAAAGATCTATCGTCGACGAATGCAATTTTTGTATAATCATTTGGTATGAAAATAAATTGTTTACGTTCAAGTGCTGTTCAAAAATTATTTACAGTTAGAAAAGAGATTTTATTTTAAAAGCAAAAAACAAAGTTTAACCATTTTTTCTAAAAACCGAAATAAGAACTCTCAATTGAGAAAAGCTTCGCTTCATTTATTATATATGTACATGCAAAATTGTTGTTGTTATTAAATTACATAGGTACAAAACCATTGTTTAACATATAAAATGTGCGGAAAGCACATTATTTTGCAAACACTATCACATTAATAGTGCTTTTGTATAGATCATTACAACTTATCATAAAAATTTGATAATTTGTCAAATGATAAGTTATAGACATTCTGATGTGCAACGCTTTTCACTTATCATTATCAAAATTTGATAAGTTTTCAAATTGATAAGTGAGTGAGATTTTGTTATTTTTGGTGAAACACTTATCACTATTCATTATCAAAAAAACTAACTTATGATAAGTTGATAAGTAATAAGTGGTAAGTATTTGGTGCAATAGGGCCCAGAATGCTGTTGTTATGAAATTTTTTTTATATTTTGGTTTAAATAAATCAATTATTACAAGAAAATGAAAACGATTTACTTAAACGATATTCATATATGTTGAAATTCAAACATTTATGAAAGTATTTCAGAAATCATAATTAAGAATTTGTAACGTTTTCATTTAAAAATTTGTCTTAGGAAGAAAACTGATTTCCCATATGTTTTGTGTATTTTACTATGAAAAGTTTAGTTATTTCCTCGTTTCTAATTCCCTTATAAAAACTCAGATTTTTTGATTATGGCTCTATAAAATACAGGGTGCTCTGATTAAATGCATCAGTGCACAGCTTAAAATAGCTAACATTAATCCAATAAATTGTTGCTCAAAAATTATTAGTTTTAATAGAAATACATTTAACTGTTTTCCAGATCGATCTGATATTGTTAAATGTGTTTTGGTGACTTTACACCTGTATATATTGTTCTGGATATATAAATAAATTATTGATTTTGACCAACTCTGTGGTATTTATTTTATTAATTATTAATTTTAGCAATGATTAATTTATTAAAATAAAACGACTTATGCTTCGTTAAACGTTATAATGCTTATGCTCTGTCCCGCAATTATCAAAAATATTTTTATTTAAAATTTATTGTAAATATACTAAAACAAATTATTTTTGTTGGTATAGGGCTCTTTATTTTTGTAGATTTAAACTTGAGCTTTCAATCCCAATTCGGGATCATTATCAAAAGCATAATGAAATTATTTTCAAAATGAGTTCCTTTTTATATAAAAATTCGACATAAACCAATCAAACATTTGTTACTAAAAACCGATTTTTCATGGAAACGCAAAGCCTAAACAAATTTTTCGAAAAAAATTTTTTTCTTGGCTAAAGCGATTCCATGTAGAAAGGTTGTACAATTAAATAAAAATAAAATAAGTATGAGACAAAAAACTTCTATAAATACATCATACGAGTTGCCAATATAAGCATAATCTTCCACAATATTAATTGAATTTGTACTTGGCTTAATATGTAACATTTCCAAAATCGATCTTTTCCTAAAATTGGTTTGTTTATCGAGAATTTTGACGTTATCTAAATTGATTGAATGATTTGAATTTTTCAGATGCCGTGTAAGTGCGCTAATATTTGAATTTAGATCTTTGTTGGTATCATATCTGTGTTGATAAATTCTTTTTTTCCAAAAATTGTTTTGTATCAGTACCAGTAAACTTAGCGTTGCAACTACAACGAACTTGGTAAACCACATTTGATTCTTTTTTTAAAGGTAGGTACCTTGTCTTTAATTTTGGAAAAAATGTTTCCATTTAGACTTGTGGCTGCACATCCCACAATTTTGAAATTATAATTTTGGAACAGACGTTTTATTTTTTCATAAATGTTTTTTATATATGGAATGGCCAAAAAGTTTGTGATTTCATTTTCTGGTCTAGATATCGTATTTCTATGAAAATTTCTTGTTTTCCATATTACATTTTTTATTAATTTTTCGGGATATTGGTTAAGCACTAATGTATCTTTGAGAATTTTTAAATTTTGTTTGTGAAATTTAGTATCGGAAAGCTTTATAATTTTTTGGGTTAAAATTTGTATAGTGTTAATTTTATAAGTGATGGGGAGCCAAGAATGAAAATTTATATATCTGCCTGACCAACTATCTTTATGATACTAATTACCATTTTTAATTTAGAAGATAACGATCGTATTCATATTCGAAACAATTTTATAAATATTTTGACTAATTACAAAAACAGCACAAACATTTATCGAGTCGCCTTTGATATGAGGATAAACGCTCGATTTTATTGTGAATCACACAACCACAATTAAAGCCAATTGGTTGGGTTATTAATTTATATTTTACTCTCCAATGAGTCGTTATTTTATTTATATATAAGTAGCACAATTAATATATATATCAATTAAATTTTACGTTACTTTTAAGTTTTATTAATTTTACGATACACACAATGTAAAATGAAAAACCAAAAATATCCGGCGATGGCGGCAGTTCACACAATAATAATTTTTCTTTCTCCTTTGTTCCTTTTGGTTGGTGACGATGAATACTTATTGTTTCATTTTCTTTTTTATTTGTTTTTTTTGTTTTTTATGGAGTTCATCAACTACACTGTTATTTCACTCGTGATAACCAGTGTTACCCAACGCGAAAATATTTAAATTTCTGATACCGCCCGCTACACATTCAAAATTTGACACCAAAAGAAAAGAGAATTATGACATACGTAAAACAAACGAAGACGTTTTTGAAAGACAATCCGGACATTTTAGTGACAAAAGCAGACAAAGGAAACGTAACGGTTTTGACATTACGGACGGACTACACGGAAAAAATGTATGACTTACTCCATGACCCCTCGACGCACGTACAAATTTATAAAGACAATTTTACGCCGATACAGACAAAAATTAACTCATTAGTAAAAGAATGGGAGGAATTTGGCAATATCGATTTGGCGACAAAGAAGAAACTTACAAATTATACCGCAGTGATTCCAAAATTATATGGGTTACCAAAAATGCATAAACCCAATGTACCATACAGACCAATTATAAGTTCGATAAATAGCCCGACATACTCGTTATCATCATTTTTAGGCAATATTATTAAACCAAGTTTAGGAAAAGCCAATTCATTTATTCAAAATTCTGAAAATTTCAAAAACAAAATTAATAACGTTACGATCCTGCCAAATTCCATGCTAATTTCTTTTTGATAGCCAAATTGTACGATATATTATCAGTCAAAATTGGAGAAATATAAAGAAAAATTCTAAATCAAAATTAACAAAAATTCAATTTTTTACTGCTTTAGATATCGTTTTAAACAATTCGGAATTTTCATTTGATAATAAAATTTATAAACAAACTTTTGGCTCCCCTATGGGTTCTCCCATAAGTCCCATATTAGCAAATTTAGTAATGGAAAATTTAGAATATTCAGTGTTAAACTCTTTAGACTTTCAACCTTCATTCTACTTTAGATATGTGGACGACATAATTACTGTGGAACCGATAGTTAAAATCGATAATTTTTTAGAAGCGTTTAATTCAGCAAATAAAAGAATAAAATTTACTTTAGAAAAAAAAGTGGATAACAAAATGGCTTTTTTGGACATTTTGTTAATTCACGAACCAAATGGCAAAATTTCTTGTAATTGGTATCATAAAGATACCTGGTCAGGCAGATATATACATTTTCATTCTTGGCTCCCCATCACTTATAAAATTAACACTATACAAATTTTAACCCAAAAAATTATAAAGCTTTCCGATACTAAAT
Organism: Tipula vernalis; assembly: GCA_958295665.1. Classification (NCBI taxonomy): domain Eukaryota; kingdom Metazoa; phylum Arthropoda; class Insecta; order Diptera; family Tipulidae; genus Tipula; species Tipula vernalis. The sequence goes on along the minus strand of OY282560.1, from coordinate 65,574,848 downwards.
TTCACAAACAAAATTTAAAAATTCTCAAAGATACATTAGTGCTTAACCAATATCCCGAAAAATTAATAAAAAATGTAATATGGAAAACAAGAAATTTTCATAGAAATACGATATCTAGACCAGAAAATGAAATCACAAACTTTTTGGCCATTCCATATATAAAAAACATTTATGAAAAAATAAAACGTCTGTTCCAAAATTATAATTTCAAAATTGTGGGATGTGCAGCAACAAGTCTAAATGGAAGCATTTTTTCCAAAATTAAAGACAAGGTACCTTTAAAAAAACAATCAAATGTGGTTTACCAAGTTCGGTGTAGTTGCAACGCTACGTTTACTGGTCAGACAAAACAATTTTTGGAAAAAAAGAATTTATCAACACAGATATGATACCAACAAAGATCTAAATTCAAATATTAGCGCACTTACACGGCATCTGAAAAATTCAAATCATTCAATCAATTTAGATAACGTCAAAATTCTCGATAAACAAAACAATTTTAGGAAAAGATCGATTTTGGAAATGTTACATATTAAGCCAAGTACAAATTCAATTAATATTGTGGAAGATTATGCTTATATTGGCAACTCGTATGATGTATTTATAGAAGTTTTTTGTCTCATACTCATTTTATCTTTATTTAAATGTACAACCTTTCTACATGGAATCGCTTTAGTCAAAAAAAAAATTTTTTTTTTTCGAAAAAATTGTCTAGGCTTTGCGTTTCCATGAAAAATCGGTTTTTAGTAACAAATGTTTGATTGGTTTATGTCGAATTTTTATATAAAAAGGAACTCGTTTTGAAAATAATTTCATTATGCTTTTGGTAATGATCCCGAATTGGGATTGAAAGCTCAAGTTTAAATCTATAAAAATAAAGAGCCCTATACCAAAAAAAATAATTTGTTTAAATACTACCTTGATCAACAAGTTCTCGGAATAACCACCATGTGGCGCTCCCATCTTTCCGATTTGAGTTCTGTTTTTTTTGTTAAGTTGGTACATCTGTTGTTGATATTCTTTCTAAATCTTAGCGTCATAGCTTGCCATTTGCAAAAGTTACGTACTCAAGAGTACATCTACTCTGTGTGTGTTGGCGATTTTTCCATTATTTCCTCTCGGCTGCTGAACCGCGTTCTCCGTAATGGTTTTTTAACTCGATTGAACAGAAAGAAGTCACAGGGAGCCAAATCAGGTGAATTCGGTGGCTGTTGGATGGTATTTGTTGCATTTTTCGTCCAAAAATTACAAATAATGATGGCACTGTGCGACGGTGCGTTATCATGGTGCAAAATCCACGAGTTTTCTGCCCACAATTCTGGTCTCTTTCGGCGAATTGCTTTACGCAAACGTCTCATAACGCCCAAATAATACACTTTGTTTACGGTCTGGCCTTCTGGCAAAAATTCATAATGCACTACACCGTTGTAATCCATGAAACCGTGAGCATTGCCTTCTTTTTTGACTGAAAACGACGTGTTTTTTTTTTGTGAACGCCATTCACTTGCCTGATGTCTGGATTGCGTGTCGTACTCATAAACCCACGTCTCGTCTCCAGTAATGATCCTTTTGATGAATGTGGGATCGGATTCAGCCTCGCAAATCATGTCTAAAATTGTAAATACATAATCGCCAACACACACAGAGATAGTTGTACTCTAGATTACGTAACTCTTGCAAATGTCAAGCTATGATGCTAAGATTTAGAGGGAATATCAACAACAGATGTACCAATTTAATGGAATTCAAATCGGAACGATGGGAGCGCCACACGGTGGTTATTCCGAGAACTTGTTGACATTGCTGCAACGAAGTGAGATAATCGAACTTCCAAAGCTTCCAAAAGCCCTTTATCATATTTTGGAGAAGTTGCCATCGGTTGGTATAAGAGCAGCCCATAAGGAAATGTCCTGGAGTCAATATTTCGTAATTGTCGGAAAAAGTTGTATCCATTGGAGCGGGTCGGGAATATAATAGGCATTCTATCTGAGACAACACAATTAAATATCCTTGCCGGATAATGGCGAGCAACTGTTGCTGTGTAGGATTTAAGTGCTGCATATGTAAGGTCCTTACTAAGTACTGCCGGATGCTTGGTGTCATATGAACAGCAAGTCGTCAAAACGATCCGCCCACCAACACTTAGTGTTCCCTGGTCATCAATAAACGGGGACAATGCCCGAAGTTTACTGTCTCGTTGTAGTTCGGAATCCTTGGTGATTCGACTGATATCATCTATGAAGCTTTCACTCTGAGCCCACCGCACGGCAAACATTGTAGCCCGCTTAATCTGAGAACCTGTAAAATACAAAAAACATTGTTTAGTTCGAAATCTATCATAAAAGCGGTAACAGACTTTTTGGCAAGTCGGTAAAACTCACACTCGAACACACTCTTGATTAATTGATCTGGAAATATTCCTCGTGACGCCAAGTCTGCTGGATTCTCCTTTGAAGACACATGATCCCAATTCAGCTGCGGAAGGCGGTCCAGAATGAATGATGTACGGTTTGCGATGAAACTCTTCCACCGTCTGGGATCATCTGAAAGCCATGCAAGAACAATCATAGAATCAGTTCAGCCAAACATCTGCAGATTCGGGATATCCAAGGAACATCGAAGGACTGATCATAATTTCATCAATAGCACGGCGGCACATAATTATAAACGCGGCAGGCATACTTGTTTGAGTGTCTATGTAATTCTACATTGACGGGTGATGGTGGTATATTCAAAAAACGAGGAATGTGCAATCTCTCAAATAGAATGAAGTTCGAACATAGTTTTTCCTATTCCAATTCCATTTTCTCGGGCAGAGGATCGTCCCAGTAGAGCTTGTGGAGCCAGAGTTTTTGAAACATGATTTTAGCGACGACCGTACATGGTTAGAGGAATCTTAATGGATCGAAGATACGACCGGTAGTGGACAAGAACCTTCGTTTCATAGTAGGGCTGGAATCATTGATCTTACTAATTTTGAAAGTAAAGCAATCCGAACAGGTTATCCAAACCAGACCCAGGGTTATCACGAAAGTCTCGCCATTATCAAACTCAATCAATGTCTCCTGCTCATCCTTTGGTATAGTGCTCAATAGCTATTCGACACCCATTTCCTTAGTCTAAACCCGATGCTGCTCAATCCCTCGACTATTCTTGGCTGAATATATTTGGCCTCATCCACGTTCGCGCAACCCGAAAGCAAATCGTCGACGTAGAAGTCTGCCTTTATAGTATGACACGTTTAACATCGGCGAAATCAGCTGGTAAGTCGTCTGCAATTTGTTGTATGGTTCGAGAAGCTAAAAACGTAGCACAAACTGTACCATACGTGACGGTATTTAAGCGATAATGTAAGATCGGGGAGTTTTGGTTCTCGCGCCAGACTACGCGCTGATCTTCGTGAACGACGACCTGCCTGAACGAAATTTCGTGTTTCCGAAATCTAACCAGAATGTAGAATAATTCTTGCAGTATTGACGGTCCAGGATCTAATTTATCATTTAACGAGACGCCTGATGAAGATTTTAAGGACCCGTCAAACACTATTCGTAGCTTCATGGTTGAACTCGAATCTTTCTGTACCGCATGATGTGGAAAGTAAAACGTGTTCGTGGTGGATCCTTTGATTTCAGCGTGTGGAATTAGAGCCATATGGCCCAGATCAATGTATTGTTTCATAAACTCTGAATACTCGTTTTGTAGTTCAGGGAATTTTTGGAATCGACGCTCCATTGCAAAAAGCCTCTTGGTTGCCATATGTAACGAATTTCCGAGATCAGGCAAATTGGGTTTAAATGGTAACCGCACGATGTATTTACCTGTTGTGTTGTCCTTAACGGTATTCTCCCTATAATGAGACTCGCACCAGAGTTCGATTCTATTTTCTAGGGGCTCGATATCCTCTACCTCCCAGAATTTTTGAATTGTATCATTGAGGTCGACGTGACAATTCATGACTGTGTTATTTGCTGAAACGGAGTCTTCATCTAATTTAAAGGATGCCTTACCAGAGATGACGTAGCCGAAACATGTGTTTTGTGCAAATAGATCGTCATTCAGTTGGTATTTTTCTGGTCACAGTAATTTCATGAAAATGTCTCCTCCTAAGAGTATGTCCACGGGACTCAAGTGGTTGAAATGTGGATCAGCAAGATATAAAGACTGAACCATAAGAGCTCTCACGGACAAAGAGAGATTATCGTATTTTTGAATGTTCAATTGCACAGATCCTTTTGTTCTACCGGCGCTTATAGAATCTAAACCTTTGATGTTTACACAGGCATGGTTGCGCGGTAAGTTTAGATATCGAATACACTTTTCAGTAACCAAACTGGATTCTGCCGCTGAGTCCAATAACGCATGGAACTGCTGATTAGATCCTCTGGAGTCCTGAACCATGATTAAGGCAGTTGGCAGCAAGGTCAGAGAAGAATTAGAGACCCTGAGTGCTACAGACTCAGACGGATACGCGTTTAGAGTAGAAACAGACGAAATTGCATTGGTTGAAACAGAATCAGATTTTGTTGAATGTGTTTGCGGGAAAGCGTGGATTGAACCTGAAATTGCAGTTGAAAAGTTATTGGGATTAATAATCTTTGGAGCAACTTGGACGGTTAATTGTCAATCGTTCACTTGATCGGTGCAATTTGATGTCTCGAGATTATTGCCATCTCGGAGTTGGATTATCGACAGGTTTGGTAACACAATTTACCGACAGTAATTTAGGTGAGTCAATAAGTTGTTTCCGCATTACATCGACCAAGATACCAAACTTACCAAGAAAATCCGCTTCAATAATAGGATGATCGACTGTCGCTACAATAAATGAGTGTATCAAAGTTTTACGGAGATCAAGATCAATTTTTATTAATTGAATGCCAAATGTCGAAATACAGGATCCATTTGCTGTAGAGAGAATCGTGAGAATGGTATAACAGACAGATCTGCTCTTGGTGTCGACTAAAATATTCATGACAGTTTCGCCACAATGCACAAAAAGGCGGCGTGTTATGGAATTTCTGCTAGGTGCCGCTCAAGCTGTGGATTCTAGTTAACTATTCCTCCAGCCTACATGGTCTTGTACATTATCGTGCCTTGTGTCTAAAACGATTATGATAATAACAAACAGTTTTATCTATCTAATCTGTCATTAATCTTTTGTATTTCTTCCAATAACAAATTTGTTTAACCCGACCCTGAATTGCTAACTAAATTTTCCGTTTTCCCATAAATTTGTGAAACGAGGGGTTAGACTTGCCTCAAATATTTTATATGAAATAGTTTCAATATTTTCGAGTGATTGGTCGGTGGCTGCCAAATTAGTTCTGGAGGAGCTATTTTGGAGGAGCCCACCAAATACATATTACTTAAGCATCTGAAGTGTTGAACGATCACCAAATTTTAACGGCTAATATTAATATAAACCAAATATTATTCCTTTTCAGGCCTCCTCAGACTTCAACAAATCTATCAAGGTCTTCGCCCCGGTCACGAAGAATTCCATGTCGAAATTGTTAAACGAATCGCAAACGTATCGGACGCCATCAAATTTTTACGAATGCTCGAAGAACTAAATCGTTTCTCATTCAAACACATTGTACTCGATTGTCCGACCGAAATGGCCAAAGAAATTGTGGTCAATCATGTTCGTGACATTGCATTGGGTCGACGAAATTATCACTATCTATTGAGCGGTCTTGTGATGGATGATCGATGGGAATCTGAGGTAATTGAATACGGTGCCATAAATATAACCGGTTTTCGAATTATCGATCAAACAAAATCGAATGTTAAAGAATTTCTGGAGGGATGGAAAAAATTGGATCCAACATTGTCCCAGGGTGCTGGTAAAGAATCAATTTCGGCACAAGCAGCATTAATGTATGATGCCGTCTTTGTAATAGTTGAGGCATTCAATAAATTATTGCGTAAAAAACCGGATCAATTTCGAGCGTACACGCAACGTAAACAAATCACAGGAAATGGTACACATTCATCGCAGAATCGGATGCTCGACTGTAATACGAGTAAGGGATGGGTTACACCATGGGAACATGGTGATAAAATTTCACGATATTTACGTAAAGTTGAGATACACGGACTAACAGGCGATATTAAATTTAATGATGATGGGCGACGACAAAATTATACGTTACACGTTGTTGAAATGACGGTGAACAGTGCAATGGTTAAGGTGGCCGAATGGACTGATGAATCTGGTTTTACACCGATTGCGGCAAAATATGTACGACTAAAACCACTAGAATTTGAAAAGAATAAAACGTATATTGTGACGACGATAGTGGAGGAACCGTATATTATGTTAAAGAATCCTGAACCGGGTGAATCACTCGAGGGGAATGATCGATTTGAGGGATATTGTAAGGATTTGGCTGATTTGGTGGCAAAACGGTTGGGGATCACCTGTAAATATTTTAGTTGTTCAATTGTATATATTAACACTAACAATACATATATATTGTTACGTTTTAGATGAGCTTCAAATAGTGAAGGATGGTAATTATGGTGCAGAAAATCCAGACGTTAGAGGTGGATGGGATGGTATAGTTGGCGAATTGGTTAGAAGGGTAAGAATATAAAACTCATATAGAATTTATAATTCTTTGCACTAATCGTTAATTATTCTTTATTCTGTATATAAAGGAAGCGGACATAGCAATCGCTTCGATGACCATAACATCAGAACGTGAACGTGTTATAGATTTTAGTAAACCATTTATGTCCCTTGGCATTTCGATTATGATTAAAAAACCGGTCAAACAAAAACCAGGCGTTTTTAGTTTTTTGAATCCACTTTCCAAAGAGATATGGGTAAGTAAATTTTTTATTTTTTTTTTGCCTTTCACATACATTTAGAAAACTATATTGGGGCATCACGATGGTGGCAAAAATTATTACGTGACATAATGAAAAATGAACTTTGAATTTATAACCTACTACTGTGCGTATGCGTGAGGGTTTATATCATTTTAGATTTTCTCTTGTAGGTATTTTATTGATGTATGCGGGCTAATTTCCAATTACGGGAGGGTAAACGATAAACTGACACACGAACTACCCAAAAATTGTTGAATCATAAATACAATTTGATTGAAAATCAATGACCACTACGTGCGTGTGTTCCACGATGAATCAATGATGTGTTGATGATAAGGTGATAAAAGGACATGCGGGTGGGATTGTATTTGACTTTTTGATCGACTCGCATGCATGGTGCGGTAATAAACATAAATAAAAACGATTTAATTAACTAATAAATAACAAATTGGTGGTATGGTGGTAGTCACAAGAAATTTTATGATGCGAAGTTAAATCGTCTATCTGTAAACCGATTATTTATAGTGTGGTGGTATTTTTATTGTTTATAGAGCTAGTAGCACAATCTAACTGTCATGTATGTTACCCATTGGGCCATTATATCAGTGCGTCATATTTTGAGCACGAAGTCACATTAATTCCAAATTTTTCAGTAAAAAGGTAAATTTCTAAACAGCTGGATATATTTAATTTTCGCCAAGCAATAAATTATTTTCAAATTAACAAAAACAAAATTTAAATAATCGTAGAATAATAGCGAATTAATAATTATTAGTTGGCTAGGGTAGGGACAACAAGACAATTAATCATGCACACAGTTATGTTTCTCTGATGCCAACGATTGTGTTGATGATTACGAACAAAAATTGTACAAATATTTATACATAGATCGCGCATAAAATAAAGGGTATGCCGCATTTTTTTTTTTTTGTATTATAGCCCCAATCCAATAACGCTTGCCTTTATACATGTTTCGTGTCTATCTATAACCTCACACATTTTGTAAAACGAGTGTGGGGGGAAATATTCAATCAAAACAATTTTTTCGTTTAAAAATGTTTTTTCAACAAAGTGGATTGATTAATTTATAACATAAACATAAAATAAAAAAATATTTATATAAATTACAAATAAATGATGTGTTGTGTGTACATTACGTAGACGATAAATCAATATTATTATCCTTAACCTAAATTCGTGACCAGAACTCAAACTCAAGCGCAACTAAAATATATAAATAAAAAATTGATTTTTGATAATCACACAAACGAATAACCAACGTTAAATTATTCAAACAAAACCAGTCTTATATTTTGAAAAAGCACTTTACCGAAAGCTTTCATTAAGGGCGATTAATGTGTTAAATTTGATAGATAATAACGTTCAATCAAAATGCAAATTGTCACAGCAATTACAGGTCCCGAAACCTATTGATAGAGTTATCAACTATCGTAATCGGAGCATTTTAGATTTTACCCGCCCAAAAACTTGTGGGCTATAGCACAGTTGATTTTCATTAAAATTGAATTTTCTAAGAAATGTTTAGAAATAATTGAGCAATCAAAATGCAAATTGTCACAGCAATTACAGGTACCGAAACCTATGGATAGAGGTATCAACCATCGTAATCGGACCATTTTAGATTTTAGCCGCCCAAAAGCTTGTGGGCTATAGCACAGTTGATTTTCAATTGAATTGAATTTTCTAAGAAATGTTTAGAAATAATTGAGCAATCAAAATGCAAATTGTCACAGCAATTACAGGTACCGAAACCTATGGATAGAGGTATCAACCATCGTAATCGGACCATTTTAGATTTTAGCCGCCCAAAAGCTTGTGGGCTATAGCACAGTTGATTTTCAATTGAATTGAATTTTCTAAGAAATGTTTAGAAATAATCGAGCAATTAAATGCAAATTGTCACAGCAATTACAGGTCCCGAAACCTATTGATAGAGGTATCAACCATCGTAATCCGAACATTTTAGATTTTAGCCGCCCAAAAACTTGTGGGCTATAGCCCATTTAAATTTCCTATAAATTTGAATTTTCTAAGAAATGTTTAAAAATAATCGAGCAATCAAAATGCAAATTGTCACAGCAATTACAGGTCCCGAAACCTATTGGTAGAGGTATCAACCAACGTAATCGAACCATTTTAGATTTTAGCCGCCCAAAAACTTGTGGGCTATAGCACAGTTGATTTTCAATCAAATTGAATTTTCTAAGAAATGTTTAGAAATAATCGAGCAATCAAAATGCAAATTGTCACAGCAATTACAGGTCCCGAAACCTATTGATCGAGGTATCAACCATCGTAATCGGAGTATTTTAGATTTTAGCCGCCCAAAAACTTGTGGGCTATAGCACATTTGATTTTCAATTAAATTGAATTTTCTAAGAAATGTTTAGAAATAATCGAGCAATCAAAATGCAAATTGTCACAGTAATTACAGGTCCCGAAACCTATTGATAGAGGTATCAACCATCGTAATCGGAGCATTTTAGATTTTAGCCGCCCAAAAACTTGTGGGCTACACACCATTTGAATTTCCTAAAAATTTGAATTTTCTAAGAAATGTTTAGAAATAATCGAGCAATCAAAATGCAAATTGTCACAGCAATTACAGGTCCCGAAACCTATGGATAGAGATATCAACCATCGTAATCGGAGCATTTTAGATTTTAGCCGCCCAAAAACTTGTGGGCTATAGCACAGTTGATTTTCAATTAAATTGAATTTTCTAAGAAATGTTTAGAAATAATCGAGCAATCAAACTGCAAATTGTCACAGCAATTACAGGTCCCGAAACCTATTGATAGATGTATCAACCATGGTAATCGGACCATTTTAGATTTTAGTCGCCCAAAAACTTGTGGGCTACAGCCCATTTGAATTTCAATAAAATTTGAATTTTCTAAGAAATGTTTAGAAATAATCGAGCAATCAAAATGCAAATTGTCACAGCAATTGCAGGTCCCGAAACCTATTGGTAGAGGTATCAACCATCGTAATCGGAGCATTTTAGATTTTAGCCTCCCAAAATCTTGTGGGCTATAGCACAGTTTCAATAAAATTGAATTTTCTAAGAAATGTTTAGAAATAATCGAGCAATCAAAATGCAAATTGTCACAGCAATTACAGGTCCCGGAACCTATGAAAAGAGGTATCAAGCATGGTTATCGAAGCATTTTAGATTTTTGCCGCCCAAAAACTTGTGGGCTATAGCCCATTTGAAATTCCTAAAAATTGAATTTTCTAAGAAAAGTTTAGAAAAAATCGAGCAACCAAAATGCAAATTGTCACAGCAATTACAGGTCCCGAAACCTATGGATAAAGGTATCAACCATCGTAATCGGACCATTTTAGATTTTAGCCGCCCAAAAACTTGTGGGCTATAGCACAGTTGATTTTCAATCAAATTGAATTTTCTAAGAAATGTTTAGAAATAATCGAGCAATCAAAATGCAAATTGTCACAGCAATTACAGGTCCCGAAACCTATTGATCGAGGTATCAACCATCGTAATCGGAGTATTTTAGATTTTAGCCGCCCAAAAACTTGTGGGCTATAGCACATTTGATTTTCAATTAAATTGAATTTTCTAAGAAATGTTTAGAAATAATCGAGCAATCAAAATGCAAATTGTCACAGTAATTACAGGTCCCGAAACCTATTGATAGAGGTATCAACCATCGTAATCGGAGCATTTTAGATTTTAGCCGCCCAAAAACTTGTGGGCTACACACCATTTGAATTTCCTAAAAATTTGAATTTTCTAAGAAATGTTTAGAAATAATCGAGCAATCAAAATGCAAATTGTCACAGCAATTACAGGTCCCGAAACCTATGGATAGAGATATCAACCATCGTAATCGGAGCATTTTAGATTTTAGCCGCCCAAAAACTTGTGGGCTATAGCACAGTTGATTTTCAATTAAATTGAATTTTCTAAGAAATGTTTAGAAATAATCGAGCAATCAAACTGCAAATTGTCACAGCAATTACAGGTCCCGAAACCTATTGATAGAGGTATCAACCATCGTAATCGGAGCATTTTACATTTTAGCCGCCCAAAAACTTGTGGGCTATAGCACAGTTGATTTTCAATTAAATTGAATTTTCTAAGAAATGTTTAGAAATAATCGAGCAATCAAAATGCAAATTGTCACAGCAATTACAGGTCCCGAAACCTATTGATAGAGGTATCAACCATCGTAATCGGAGCATTTGAGATTTTTGCCGCCCAAAAACTTGTGGGCTATAGCACAGTTGATTTTCAATGAAATTGAATTTTCTAAGAAATGTTTAGAAATAATCGAGCAATCAAAATGCAAATTGTCACAGCAATTACAGGTCCCGAAACCTATTGATAGAGGTATCAACCATGGTAATCGGAACATTTTAGATTTTTTTGCCACCCAAAAGCTTGTGGGCTACAGCCCATTTGAAATTCCTAAAAATTTGAATTTTCTAAGAAATGTTTAGAAATAATCGAGCAATCAAAATGCAAATTGTCACAGCAATTACAGGTCCCGAAAACTATTGATAGAGGTATCAACCATCGTAATCGGAGCATTTTAGATTTTAGCCGCCCAAAAACTTGTGGGCTATAGCACAGTTGATTTTAAATCAAATTGAATTTTCTAAGAAATGTTTAGAAATAATCGAGCAATCAAACTGCAAATTGTCACAGCAATTACAGGTCTCGAAACCTATGGATAGAGGTATCAACCATCATAATCGGAGCATTTTAGATTTTTGCCGCACAAAAACTTGTGGGCTATAGCACAGTTGATTTTCAAATAAATTGAATTTTCTAAGAAATGTTTAGAAATAATCGAGCAATCAAAATGCAAATTGTCACAGCAATTACAGGTCCCGAAACCTATTGATAGAGGTATCAACCATCGTAATCGGACCATTTTAGATTTTAGCCTCCCAAAAACTTGTGGGCTGTAGCACAGTTGATTTTCAATAAAATTGAATTTTCTAAGAAATGTTTAGAAATAATCGAGCAATCAAAATGCAAATTGTCACAGCAATTACAGGTCCCGAAACCTATGAATAGAGGTATCAACCATGGTAATCGGAACATTTTAGATTTTTGCCGCCCAAAAACTTGTGGGCTATAGCACAGTTGATTTTCAATTACATTGAATTTTCTAAGAAATGTTTAGAAATATTCGAGCAATCAAACTGCAAATTGTCACAGCAATTACAGGTCCCGAAACCTATTGATAGAGTTATCAACCATCGTAATCGGAGCATTTTAAATTTTTGCCGCCCAAAAACTTGTGGGCTATAGCACAGTTGATTTTCAATAAAATTGAATTTTCTAAGAAATGTTTAGAAATAATCGAGCAATCAAAATGCAAATTGTCACAGCAATTACAGGTCCCGAAACCTATTGATAGAGGTATCAACCATGGTAATCGGAACATTTTAGATTTTTTTGCCACCCAAAAGCTTGTGGGCTACAGCCCATTTGAAATTCCTAAAAATTTGAATTTTCTAAGAAATGTTTAGAAATAATCGAGCAATCAAAATGCAAATTGTCACAGCAATTACAGGTCCCGAAAACTATTGATAGAGGTATCAACCATCGTAATCGGAGCATTTTAGATTTTAGCCGCCCAAAAACTTGTGGGCTATAGCACAGTTGATTTTAAATCAAATTGAATTTTCTAAGAAATGTTTAGAAATAATCGAGCAATCAAACTGCAAATTGTCACAGCAATTACAGGTCTCGAAACCTATGGATAGAGGTATCAACCATCATAATCGGAGCATTTTAGATTTTTGCCGCACAAAAACTTGTGGGCTATAGCACAGTTGATTTTCAAATAAATTGAATTTTCTAAGAAATGTTTAGAAATAATCGAGCAATCAAAATGCAAATTGTCACAGCAATTACAGGTCCCGAAACCTATTGATAGAGGTATCAACCATCGTAATCGGACCATTTTAGATTTTAGCCTCCCAAAAACTTGTGGGCTGTAGCACAGTTGATTTTCAATAAAATTGAATTTTCTAAGAAATGTTTAGAAATAATCGAGCAATCAAAATGCAAATTGTCACAGCAATTACAGGTCCCGAAACCTATGAATAGAGGTATCAACCATGGTAATCGGAACATTTTAGATTTTTGCCGCCCAAAAACTTGTGGGCTATAGCACAGTTGATTTTCAATTACATTGAATTTTCTAAGAAATGTTTAGAAATATTCGAGCAATCAAACTGCAAATTGTCACAGCAATTACAGGTCCCGAAACCTATTGATAGAGTTATCAACCATCGTAATCGGAGCATTTTAAATTTTTGCCGCCCAAAAACTTGTGGGCTATAGCACAGTTGATTTTCAATAAAATTGAATTTTCTAAGAAATGTTTAGAAATAATCGAGCAATCAAAATGCAAATTGTCACAGCAATTACAGGTCCCGAAACCTATTGATAGAGGTATCAACCATGGTAATCGGAACATTTTAGATTTTTTTGCCACCCAAAAGCTTGTGGGCTACAGCCCATTTGAAATTCCTAAAAATTTGAATTTTCTAAGAAATGTTTAGAAATAATCGAGCAATCAAAATGCAAATTGTCACAGCAATTACAGGTCCCGAAACCTATGGATAGAGGTATCAACCATGGTAATCGGACCATTTTAGATTTTAACCTCCCAAAAACTTGTGGGCTGTAGCACAGTTGATTTTCAATAAAATTGAATTTTCTAAGAAATGTTTAGAAATAATCGAGCAATCAAAATGCAAATTGTCACAGCAATTACAGGTCCCGAAAACTATTGATAGAGGTATCAACCATCGTAATCGGAGCATTTTAGATTTTAGCCGCCCAAAAACTTGTGGGCTATAGCACAGTTGATTTTCAATTACATTGAATTTTCTAAGAAATGTTTAGAAATATTCGAGCAATCAAACTGCAAATTGTCACAGCAATTACAGGTCCCGAAACCTATTGATAAAGGTATCAACCATGGTAATCGGAATATTTTAGATTTTTTGCCGCCCAAAAACTTGTGGGCTATAGCACAGTTGATTTTCAATAAAATTGAATTTTCTAAGAAATGTTTAGAAATAATCGAGCAATCAAAATGCAAATTGTCACAGCAATTACAGGTCCCGAAACCTATGAATAGAGGTATCAACCATGGTAATCGGAACATTTTAGATTTTTGCCGCCCAAAAACTTGTGGGCTATAGCACAGTTGATTTTCAATTACATTGAATTTTCTAAGAAATGTTTAGAAATATTCGAGCAATCAAACTGCAAATTGTCACAGCAATTACAGGTCCCGAAACCTATTGATAGAGTTATCAACCATCGTAATCGGAGCATTTTAAATTTTTGCCGCCCAAAAACTTGTGGGCTATAGCACAGTTGATTTTCAATTAAATTGAATTTTCTAAGAAATGTTTAGAAATAATCGAGCAATCAAAATGCAAATTGTCACAGCAATTACAGGTCCCGAAACCTATTGATAGAGGTATCAACCATGGTAATCGGAACATTTTAGATTTTTTTGCCACCCAAAAGCTTGTGGGCTACAGCCCATTTGAAATTCCTAAAAATTGGAATTTTCTAAGAAATGTTTAGAAATAATCGAGCAATCAAAATGCAAATTGTCACAGCATTTACAGGTCCCGAAACCTATGGATAGAGGTATCAACCATGGTAATCGGACCATATTAGATTTTAACCTCCCAAAAACTTGTGGGCTGTAGCACAGTTGATTTTCAATAAAATTGAATTTTCTAAGAAATGTTTAGAAATAATCGAGCAATCAAAATGCAAATTGTCACAGCAATTACAGGTCCCGAAAACTATTGATAGAGGTATCAACCATCGTAATCGGAACATTTTAGATTTTAGCCGCCCAAAAACTTGTGGGCTATAGCACAGTTGATTTTCAATAAAATTGAATTTTCTAAGAAATGTTTAGAAATAATCGAGCAATCAAAATGCAAATTGTCACAGCAATTACAGGTCCCGAAACCTATTGATAGAGGTATCAACCATCGTAATCGGAGCATTTTAGATTTTAGCCGCCCAAAAACTTGTGGGCTATAGCCCATTTGAATTTCCTAAAAATTTGAATTTTCTAAGAAATGTTTAGAAATAATCGATCAATCAAAATGCAAATTGTCACAGCAATTACAGGTCCCGAAACCTATTGACAGAGGTATCAACCATCGTAATCGGAACATTTTAGATTTTTGCCGCCCAAAAACTTGTGGACTATAGCACAGTTGATTTTCAATAAAATTGAATTTTCTAAGAAATGTTTAGAAATAATTGAGCAATCAAAATGCAAATTGTCACAGCAATTACAGGTCCCGAAACCTATTGATAGAGGTATCAACCATCGTAATCGGAGTATTTTAGATTTTAGCCGCCCAAAAACTTGTGGGCTATAGCACAGTTGATTTTCAATTAAATTGAATTTTCTAAGAAATGTTTAGAAATAATCGAGCAATCAAAATGCAAATTGTCACAGCAATTACAGGTTCCGAAACCTATTGATAGAGGTATCAACCATCGTAATCGGACCATTTTAGATTTTGGCCGCCCAAAAATTTGTGGGCTATAGCACAGTTGATTTTCAATAAAATTGAATTTTCTAAGAAATGTTTAGAAATAATCGAGCAATCAAAATGCAAATTGTCACAGCAATTACAGGTCCCGAAACCTATTGATAGAGGTATCAACCATCGTAATCGGAGCATTTTAGATTTTAGCCGCCCAAAAACTTGTGGGCTATAGCCCATTTGAATTTCCTAAAAATTTGAATTTTCTAAGAAATGTTTAGAAATAATCGATCAATCAAAATGCAAATTGTCACAGCAATTACAGGTCCCGAAACCTATTGACAGAGGTATCAACCATCGTAATCGGAACATTTTAGATTTTTGCCGCCCAAAAACTTGTGGACTATAGCACAGTTGATTTTCAATAAAATTGAATTTTCTAAGAAATGTTTAGAAATAATTGAGCAATCAAAATGCAAATTGTCACAGCAATTACAGGTCCCGAAACCTATTGATAGAGGTATCAACCATCGTAATCGGAGTATTTTAGATTTTAGCCGCCCAAAAACTTGTGGGCTATAGCACAGTTGATTTTCAATTAAATTGAATTTTCTAAGAAATGTTTAGAAATAATCGAGCAATCAAAATGCAAATTGTCACAGCAATTACAGGTTCCGAAACCTATTGATAGAGGTATCAACCATCGTAATCGGACCATTTTAGATTTTGGCCGCCCAAAAATTTGTGGGCTATAGCACAGTTGATTTTCAATAAAATTGAATTTTCTAAGAAATGTTTAGAAATAATCGAGCAATCAAACTGCAAATTGTCACAGCAATTACAGGTCCCGAAACCTATTGATAAAGGTATCAACCATCGTAATCGGAGCATTTTAGATTTTAGCCGCCCAAAAACTTGTGGGCTATAGCACAGTTGATTTTCAATTAAATTGAATTTTCTAAGAAATGTTTAGAAATAATCGAGCAATCAAAATGCAAATTGTCACAGCAATTACAGGTTCCGAAACCTATTGATAGAGGTATCAACCATCGTAATCGGACCATTTTAGATTTTAGCCGCCCAAAAACTTGTGGGCTATTATAGCACAGTTGATTTTCAATTAAATTGAATTTTCTAAGAAATGTTTAGAAATAATCGAGCAACCAAAATGCAAATTATCACAGCAATTACAGGTCCCGAAACCTATTGATAGAGGTATCAACCATCGTAATCTGAGCATTTTAGATTTCATTCATCATTTTTGATTTTATTTTTTCTTAACCTCCAAAACAGCGATTTTGGTTGCAAAATAAGGATTGAGTTGAAAATTACCGGAAGGCAAAAGTTTTTGTAAATGTATGTGTGTGTGTGTTCGAATATTCGTTTTTTGCGTTTTTCATTTATCTTGATGTAAATACGGAAGATAAAATAGCATGAAGAGGAGAGATAACATGATAGTTACAAATAGGAGAAATAACTCTATAGACCATTTTCTCTATAGCACTTGTTCTCAACAACAACTTCGCCCACATTTACGCCAATTGCGCTACTGTAAATTACCTAAACTAATTCAACTACTAAGGTAAAGTGATTAAGACTAGCGCCATTTACGATGTACGTATTTAGAACTTATATCAAGATTTATATAGTAAAGCAAAGTATTGAAATCTTGTCAAAAATGTTTAGTTGGTCCAGAACCACTTTTCTCTGGACGTGTGGATGTCTGTATGTTTGTCTGTAGAATTTTATTCGCCAATCTGTTTCTATGGTCAAGGTGGAGATTTGAAAAGCTTTTGGAACCTGTACGTCAAGAGGGTCGGGTACCTGTCATACGAATTGACCCAAAACACCTGGTTATTGAATATTACCAATTTTTTATATGTGCCGTTTGGAATATTAAATGGGGCATTTAGTTTAGGGTTGAGTTGATGGTTAATTAGGGGTCATTTGGCGGGTGGAGTTTAAGTTGAGTTGGGGTTAGATTAAGATACAGTGAGCAGTTGACCAATTCTTTATATACTATACTGGTTTGAAGATTGAATTGAAATAGAGTTTGCGGTTGTGTGAAGGGTTGAGTTGTGGGACGTTTGCGGGTTGAATTGGGGTTGAGTTGGGGATGGATTACTGTTTAGTGAGCAGTTGAATAATCTATTTAAGTGAGTGTATATATGTACAGCATATATGTAAAATATTAAAACAAGTCCAAACGCCTTTACTGATTTGAAGCCAACTATACACAAATATTGTTTAAGACTTAAGGAAGCTCACCGTTAATATCTCAAACCTCAAATTGAACTTTTTACATTTCAAATTGAACCTATTTCTTAACGGATTTTAGTGAAATTTAACATCCGCTATGGAGGTGGGATTCTAAAATTATTTTTGGATAGAGTTCTAAAATATGGTCTGGTATGATGCAATTTGCCTATTTCTCAACCGATTATGATGAAATTTGATTAGTAGACTAGTATTGGGATACTAAAATTATTTTTAGATGAAATTCTGTAGTATAAAATTCTGGAATATGGCCAAGTAGGATGGAACCTTAGCGACGGATTGGCAAGAAAAGTTTCTAATGGAACTTGAATATTATTACGGATATAATCTTGATCGTTTATATATTTTTTGATATATTTCTCACAACCTCGTCTAAAAATAATTTGTGGCTCACATTTTCTTTCATTCGTTCGCGTCAAAATTCATCATAATCGGCTAAAAATAACTAAGTTATATTCTTATTGACCGTATTATAGAACTTTATCCAAAAAACCATTTGAGAATCTCATTTCCAACGCACATGTCAAATTTGATCATAATCTGTTAAGGAATAGCCAAGATCCATCTTAATTTTCCCAATGGTTCAATTTAAAGTGTTAAAGGATCAATTTGAAGTGTAAAACCTACATGATGGTATATTGGTATGATGATAAGTTGGTATGATGGTATGAAGGTATGATGACTTGATGGTATGATGGTATGATATTATGAGGGTATAGTATTATGGTAATATGATGGCTTGGTGATGGTATGATGTTATGAAGGTATGCCGATATAATGCTGTGGTGGTAAAATATTATGATATTATGATGGTACGATGGTACGATGTTACGATGGTACGATGGACGGTATGATTGTATGATGATGGATTTTAGGACGGTATGATTGTATGATGATGTGGTGGTATAACATTAAGATGGATATGTTGGTTTGATTATACATTTGTATGATCGTACGATGGTATACTCTTCATGGTATAATGGTGCAACGTCACTGTGGCACGATGTTATCACTGTATGCTGTTTTAATGGTATTGTGTCATGATGCTATAATGGAATAATGATATGATGGAATGATTGTTTAATGTTATGATGGCACGTGTGCCGGTATGATTGTATGTTGCTATTATGGTATTAAGGTGAGTAGGATTTTAGTTTAAATTGAGTCGGATCTGAGAGAGAAGTTTGGCTAGGGAGTAATTTGAGGTCGAGTTTAGGGTATAGTTGGAGGTTACATTGTGTTAAGTTCACACACGCATGTAGCTTTCAAATCGAGTTAATTTTGTAATTGGGTTGGAAAATAAGTGTGGAGTTGAGCAGAGGGTTGAGATTTGAATCGAGCTAAGTTTAGTCGACGTAAAATTAGGATTTAGTTAGCTTATATTGAGGTGTGAGTTGTTCGGTTGGGGAATTATTTAAGGGTTGATTTGGAGTTAGGTTAAGGATTGATTTGAAAGTTGATTAAGGGTTGGGCGTTAATTTGGTGATTGCGTTTAGGTTGAGTTGTAAATTGAGTTGAAGATTGACTTAAGAGATTCATTTCGGGATTGATTTGGCAGTTGAATTAATCAAGACCGAAATTCTGATCACCTCGTGAGGTTTCAGCCCTTTATACTTTATAATTAAATTGTTAGAGAAACGGTACAAGAATTTTAAAGTGTCGATGTCTAATAAAAGCAATAGAAAAGTTTGATAAGCGTCGACATTTCAATTTATATTGGTAATAAATGGTAAAAATGAAAAAGGCGTCTTCCAGCGATCGTCAAAATTGATTTGAACACCTCAACAATCAAACCATATTTTATGCAGAATATGTACCAAGTTAGAAGGGCCAGATGAAACAGAAGTAGTTGATTGGGTGGAATGTGAAAAGTCGCATACTTGGTTTTATTTTATTTACGTTAGCATAGCTATAAAGCACCTGGTATTTAGACCAAAGTCGCCAGGCCAGAAAGTTGGAAAGTATTACAGTGGCGTAACTACAAATTTTGTCCCCCCCCCCCCCTCTCCCAAAAAAAATTCTTCTTGGGCCCAGAAAAATGCTTCTTGTACCTAAGAGCAAGTAAAGTTTTAGTTAAAAACTTTTTTTTTCCTATTGTTCAGCCTCGCATTAAATAAAAGTGTCTGATTTCGAGAGTACAGAACAGCACGCGATTTAGTTCAATGTCCCCAAACAAAACGAAATTTCTTGCAATCGACTTAATTCTATGGCGATTTCTAAATATATCGATAAAGCATCACAAATTTCGATTATAATTATTATGTACATATTATTGTGGAAATCGTTACCACTGAAGCGACGAGACAAATAAAATCAATGATGTTATTTTCTACATTTAAATTTTTTATTAGGCATTTTCAGAAATAGATTCTGAATAACTTCAGGCTAACTTTGGAGCATTAAATACTTTCATCTATTTAGCAACCAATGAGATAACTTCAAAGCTAATTTAAATGTTATTGTTTTATTTTTTTTGTAGTTCTGTAAATCCAATGAAAAATAAAAACGAATATTGTACCACAATTTACAATTTATAAATTAATACAGAATGTACTGTGCAGGTTGTATTAGCGAATTATACTAATACAACTAAAATTCTCTTACAAAATTTTCTTCTCCACATTCACACAGCTCTATTCATGTGTAAGCAGATTTTAACAATTCACAATTTTTTACTATAATTTGAATTAATTAATCTTTGGATCGGTTGCATGTTAGAAATTATCCGAATTAATTAATTATGTAATTGAAATTAGAGTAAAAAATTGTGAATTGTTAAAATTTGCTTACACAGGAGAGCTGTGTGAATGGGACGAAGAAAAAATTTGTAAGAGAATTTTGGCTGTGTTATGTTATATTATCGGCTGTAGGCCGATTAGAAGCTCATAAGTTCGAAACTTGATTAAATTCTGTTCCAATTTTTGGAAATAATAACTTCTATTAAATTAAAAATATTGAAAACCTATCTATCCTATTGGAAACAATTTGCTACTGCCAAGTACTTGTGAGTAAGATGTTCAATGGAACGCAAATTTTTGTGACAGTAGTAAAACATAACCTCAATTTAAATAAAACTGCTAGATATTTAAAAAAAAAATGGAGGTGTAGCCAACACACGACTTTCTTTTACGAGAAATTTTATTTTTTTTTTTAATTTTTGGAAAGTAGTTTTTTGTAAACCTTATACATTTTAAGATATTTGCAAAATACATTTTCTGGACCAAGGGAATGGCCACTTCCGGTTAGCCGATTTGGAGTAAAATTCACTGGGACCTCCCAATTTATCAAAAAAGCTTAAATCTAAAGTTTCAGTTCGATTGGTTAAACCATCTGGGCTGTAGAGATGACACAGATAGACTGACAGACTGACAGACAGACACCATTTCGAAACCCACTTTTTCGGACTCAGGTGACCTCAAAACAGATAAATCTCTAAAAATCTCAAGGTCTAAAATTTTCATGATTACTATACTTTATTTTATTAGAGTAAAAGAAAGTAATATTTGTATATAAGTGGAGAATCGACCCATCCGTTTCACCTGAAATGCTTGTTGGCTACATTCAAAGTAAACTATTAAGAATAAGATTTCACCTCGATATACTATACCACAACGCCACCAATATTCGAGGTAAAGCTAAGATTTTTCGTTTAGGCGTACTTGACAACGATTATGACGTCACAATAATCAGCGAGACCTGGCTTACGATAAATATATTCTCCGAAGAATACTTCCCATCTGATTTTGTCGTTCATATAGAAAGGATAGAAACGATTTTGACACCAGTCGTAAGGGTGGTGGTGTTTTGATTGCGGTTAAGAATTCGGTTCCTAATGCCGTGATTGCTGTTCGTTACAGATCGAACTTTGATTACTACAACACGTTTATCAACTTCATCGACTCAGCTGTTATGCCTCTAGATCGTCCTAGCGACCAACTTATCATTATGGTCAACTTTTATTTACCCGATATATTTTGGGACGATGTGGACGATCGATGATGTGAAGATCATCGATTACTTTACTGGCATCTCAACTACACAGCTCAATCGTAGTCGGGGGAAATTCCTTGATCTGTTATTTGCTAATGATGTTATGCATGCCGAGATTTTTGCGTGTGCGGACTTCACTTGTTAAAAACTTCTTACAACTGGTGATTTGAGGTGTTAAGTTAAAATAAATCAAATCGGCCATCGGGAGGCGTGGTATAATACTAAGTTGGTGTTGCTCGATAAACGACGTAATAAGCTACATTCCTTGTATAGATTGCATGGTGTTAAATATTATCCAGATTTTGGTAGAGCCCGCAAGGAATTTAAGTGCCTAAACTGGTTTCTTTATAACAACTATGTAGTGCGAATTGAGGAAGAGTTAACATCTAGTCAACAAAGTGGCTGGCTTTCCGTCTTCTATGTCTTACCAGAGCTCCGTCGCTAGCAGCCCTTGGGACCGGGGAACATTTCTTGTATTCATCCAATTTTCAAGGTGGGTAGAAGAAGTGATGTGAGTAATTATCGTGGGATCGCCATTCTTTCTGTCTTACCCAAGTTGTTTGAGTCTATGATTCATAGAATCTTGTTCTTCCACACTAAAAAACTTAATTTCTCCTGTACAACATGGATTTTATCCCGGTAGGTCTACAGTAACTAACTTAGTTTCGTTTTGTGGCGACTTATTTGATAGTTTAAATTTCAGATATCAGCTTAACGTTGTTTATACAGATTTTGCCAAGGCTTTTGATATGATTGACCACTCTATTCTTCTTAGTAAGTTAGAGAGTCTAAATTGTCAGTTCATTCCTATTAAATGGTTGCGTTCCTACCTCACTGATCGTTGGTATTCCGTTAGTATCTTAGGTTCTTACTCCCATTTATTTCATGTACCATTTGGCCTGCTTCAAGGTAGTCAGATTGGACCGTTGTTGTTTTCATTATTTATCAACGATGTGGTGCAATGCTTTGAGTTTGTTAACTACCTTTTCTTCGCAGATGACCTGAGAATTTTCGCCCGGGTTTCTAATTTGTCTGATTGGGTAAAGTTGCAGGAGGACTTAAACAGATTTTCTAGTTGGTCAATTAACAATAGACTGACTCTGAACGTGGGCAAATGTAAGACGCTTCCCTATTTTTCACCAATATCAGCTGTACAATGAAGGCGTTGGCCGAGTCGAATTCATTTAACGCTACATTTACCAGACATGTTAACACCATTATTTCAAAGTCGTATATTACGTTGGGCTTTATTAAACGAAACTGCAGGGATTTTAGGAACCCGATAACTTTGACATAACTGTATATCTCGTTTGTTCGGTCTATTTTAGAGAATGCACCTCCAGTTTGGGCGATATCCTACCACTGTCATTCCGGGAGGATTAAGAGTGTTCAGAAGGAATTTGTTTTATTCGTGTTTCGATGTCCACCCATATGTCCAGACTATCGACGGGACGTAGTTTCCGCGATATCCTTAATTCCCGTATCGATTGTACCGAGTTACTCGCACGTCTAAAAATCTATGCTCCCGAACGTCGAATGCGTCAACGTGATGGGCTTTTATTCATTCAGCTGATGCCAACAAACTTTGGTGTTTCGGAACCGATCCTGAGAATATCACTGGTGATCAATTCAGTTTTTGAAATGTTCGATTTTCACTTGTCGAGAGATTGGTTCAAGAATGTATTATTTAAGTTTTTTTCTAATAATTGTAGTAAGTCGTATTTGCTTGTACCGATTGTAGTCACTGTAGATATAAAATAAATAAATATTTTCCTCGTTCAGTCTCCTACCTCAAACTTCCCCCCAGCTCCAACTTTGTAATGACCCCCACAGTTGATGTCGTTCCTATTCCTGCTTTTTAAATAAATTTCGTCTATATACCAGCGTTAGCTCTCTCTCTCTCTCGAGCGTGGACTTGCAGATGAAGTCGTGTGTTATAATTGAAATTTGATTGACATACCTTCAGGGGCCGATTTTATTAGTGACACGTATCATCATATAATATATGATCTTCGTAGCATCATACACTCAAATCTTCGTAACATCTTACTATCATAACATCATACCACCACCATCATAGCATCGTACCTTAATGGCATCTTGAAATGACACTATCACCATCACCATCACCATCACCATCACCATCACCATCACCATCACCATCACCATCACCATCACCATCACCATCACCATCACCATCACCATCACCATCACCATCACCATCACCATCACCATCACCATCACCATCACCATCACCATCACCATCACCATCACCATCACCATCACCATCACCATCACCATCACCATCACCATCACCATCACCATCACCATCACCATCACCATCACCATCACCATCACCATCACCATCACCATCACCATCACCATCACCATCACCATCACCATCACCATCACCATCACCATCACCATCACCATCACCATCACCATCACCATCACCATCACCATCACCATCACCATCACCATCACCATCACCATCACCATCACCATCACCATCACCATCACCATCACCATCACCATCACCATCACCATCACCATCACCATCACCATCACCATCACCATCACCATCACCATCACCATCACCATCACCATCACCATCACCATCACCATCACCATCACCATCACCATCACCATCACCATCACCATCACCATCACCATCACCATCACCATCACCATCACCATCACCATCACCATCACCATCACCATCACCATCACCATCACCATCACCATCACCATCACCATCACCATCACCATCACCATCACCATCACCATCACCATCACCATCACCATCACCATCACCATCACCATCACCATCACCATCACCATCACCATCACCATCACCATCACCATCACCATCACCATCACCATCACCATCACCATCACCATCACCATCACCATCACCATCACCATCACCATCACCATCACCATCACCATCACCATCACCATCACCATCACCATCACCATCACCATCACCATCACCATCACCATCACCATCACCATCACCATCACCATCACCATCACCATCACCATCACCATCACCATCACCATCACCATCACCATCACCATCACCATCACCATCACCATCACCATCACCATCACCATCACCATCACCATCACCATCACCATCACCATCACCATCACCATCACCATCACCATCACCATCACCATCACCATCACCATCACCATCACCATCACCATCACCATCACCATCACCATCACCATCACCATCACCATCACCATCACCATCACCATCACCATCACCATCACCATCACCATCACCATCACCATCACCATCACCATCACCATCACCATCACCATCACCATCACCATCACCATCACCATCACCATCACCATCACCATCACCATCACCATCACCATCACCATCACCATCACCATCACCATCACCATCACCATCACCATCACCATCACCATCACCATCACCATCACCATCACCATCACCATCACCTGGTGTTGGACCAGTGTTTAGTGAGTAGTTGAGCAATCTATAAAATAAAGTAAGTGTTTGTATGTATGTACAGCATATATGTATGATATTTAAACAAATCCACACTACTTGACCGATTTGAACTAAACCTTACACAAATATTGTTTAAGACTTAAGACAGGTCACTGTTAATATCTCAAACCTCGAATTGAACCTTTAGCAAATTAAATGAATGGCCAATTAGGATGGAACTTATCTATTTCTTAATTGATTTGAGTGAAATTTGACTTCCGTGATGGAAATGGGATTCTAAAATGATTTTTGGATGAAGTTCTGGAATATGGACAATACGAGTAAACTTGTATATTGCTCAACCGATTACGATTAAATTTGACATGTGCGTTCGAAATAGGATTCTAAAATGATATTTGTATGAAATTCTGGAATATGGCCAAGTATGATGGAACTTGTCTATTTCTTAACCAATTATTATGAAATTCGGCTCGTTTGAATTGATATCTAACTTAATCTCCAACTCGACCCTAAACTCAATACTGAAAATATACCCAACTCAATATTCACACCAGCATATATAAAAAATTGGTAAATATTTCTATAACCGGGTAATTGTAATGGTGATGGTGAGGTTAATGGTGATGGTGACGGTGATGGTGATAGTGATGGTAATGGTGATGTCGTTGGATTTTGTGGTTTCGTTAGAGATTACGCTGGGATTGAATTGGAGGTTAAGGAGTTGGATATTGAGGTTAGATTGTAAAGGGATTAAGGAATTCATTTAGGGATTGATTGATTTGGGAGTTAAGTCTAGTTAACTTGATATAATCTCACGAACGCACACGAAATTTATTCAATAAAAATCAAAAGTCGATGCAAAAATTATGAAAATATTGTTTGTTATTTACCTATATGGCTAACCCCAGGCACCGGCCAAGGCATTTGATAAAAATCATTTGACTTTGGGCTTTTGGTTTTTATTGAACAAATTTCACAGTGGTGATACTAACGACATCTAGTCGTATTGAACAAATGTCACAGTGGTGATACTAACGGCATCTAAGTAAAAAGGTCGGAAATACATTTTGTAGACCCAAATTTTTTTTACGTATAATTTACATTTTAATGTAATTCTCGTAGTTTTTTACATTTTTTACTTGTACAATTATTTTACACGAATTTGCCCAATTGTGGTTTCTATGTAACTAAAATTCGGTCGCTGAAAAAGTAAACTTAAATTCGGTAAATATTCTGCTGAAAAATTTTCAGCAGGCAACCAATCGACGTAGTCTATTTCATAAAAAAAATTTCCCTTCCGAATTTTAAATTGCATGCGATCCTGCTTTTAATCAGCATCGGCATGGCAAACTTGCCATGGTTTAAACAACTGGTTAATTTTTGTTTTTCAACTCGAATCGAATCTTGACGTAATCTGAGAATATCATCGAAGATAATTCAATCTGTGCGAAAATAATTTTAAATTTTGCAAGAAAATGACTTCCCATTTACTGATGGACCAACGGAATTCCCTTCACTATTAAAATTGAAAATTTCGATATACTGTAATATTTCCATACTGAATTTGGTTAAGTGTTAAGTAACAATTCACGTAAAGTCTCCAATAAAGCTATGTAAAAACTGAAATTGTCTAAACTAGCTAACTAAACTACTCTTGTATTATAGTTATACAACATGCAATAGCATATAGCGAAATAAAACACTTACGACCTGAATTTCGAAGCTGTTGATAGGTTAAGCGATTTTAAGCGAGTCAATACAATATGAACATGTTGGTTAAATTAAATAATCGCAAAATAATTTTTTTTTTTATTTTCACAGGTTTGCGTCATATTCAGCTATGTTGGCGTTAGCATTGTTCTATTCATAGTTTCGCGATTTTCACCATATGAGTGGCGAATTGTTCAAAGTGCAGGTAATTTCAAATATAATTGTAACAAATCACTATATAAAATTAAAACATTCTTATTTCATACCATATTTAGCGGAACATCATCGAGAAAGTATACCAGGTACAGCGGCGAGAGGGGTAAGCGATCCAACGACCGTAGTAAATGAATTCAGTATATTTAATTCATTTTGGTTTGCGCTGGGTGCATTCATGCAACAGGGTTGTGATATATCACCACGTTCGATATCGGGGCGAATTGTTGGTTCAGTTTGGTGGTTTTTCACCTTAATCCTGATATCATCGTACACTGCCAATTTGGCGGCGTTCTTAACAGTCGAGCGAATGGTCACGCCGATAAATTCACCTGAAGAGTTGGCTTCACAGACCGAAGTGCAGTATGGTACATTGTATCATGGTTCGACGTGGGACTTTTTTAGGGTACGTAATTTAATGTTAAAGTGTTTTATTACGATATAACTTTATTCTAATTTGTCTATCCCGTGTTAGAAATCTCAAATCACTCTGTACAGTAAAATGTGGGAGTACATGAACTCGAGAAAGCACGTATTTGTGCGCACATATGATGAAGGTATTCGTCGTGTCCGCACGTCAAAGGGTAAATATGCACTGCTCATTGAATCACCAAAAAATGATTACACAAATGAACGTGAGCCGTGCGACACAATGAAAGTTGGACGTAATTTAGATGCCAAAGGATTTGGTGTTGCAACCCCCCTTGGTTCACCATTACGTGACCCAATCAATTTAGCCGTCCTATCGCTAAAGGAGAATGGCGAATTAACCAAATTAATGAATAAATGGTGGTACGATCGAACCGAGTGCAGGCATAGTGATAAACAGGATGCTTCCCGTAATGAATTATCATTGAGTAATGTGGCTGGCATATTTTATATATTGATCGGTGGATTACTAGTTGCGCTCGCGGTGGCACTTGTCGAATTTTGTTTTAAAACTGATCAGTCACAAAATCAACCAAAATCATCGAATCCGATGAAGGTGAATTCAAAAATGCCGGTGACTGCTTGTCGTGACTACGATAATGGCAGAGTTGGGGTTAGTATTTATAATACAAAATGAAATCAATTATTAATTTTTCGTCCATATCATTTTAGTATTACCAAACAAATACACTTCCGTTACCAACACGATCGGAACAAGATCAGTTACATGTGAGCGAACATCCTCAAATATGACGGGAACAAGCGCAAGAGTCACGACTATGACGGACTCATTGCGCCCCATCCATAAGACGTATTATGGCAAATAGTCGTCATGAAACTGAAAAAATATTAAATCATTCATCATTACCAAATGACGCAAATATTTTAACGATTCGAAACGCTGATGATAAATTTTCAAAGACATTTACATCATCGAATTAAAAAAAAAAATCGGTTTGTTTCTTTTTTTTTATTTCTTTTAATTACTTTCAATCATTAAATTTAATTAATTCATCAAAAACGATATTATAAAGACTGCAGATTAACAAAAAAAAAATCTTCATACCAAACAAACACCTTAAAAAATAATTATAACCCACCATCACCATTCACACCTTCGTTCTTTTAGCACAGGAACGAAATTACCAACATAATCCAAAGGATATATGAAAAATCACTTTTTAATCTAATTAATTATAAATCTAATACAAAATCGTTAGGTAGTCGATTAATTAATATCGTTAATCCGATTAAAATGATTTTTATGTTAAATGTAATTTTTAAAAAAACCAAAAGAAACTATTAATTAACTATGTAAGTACCGTAATATTTCGGATATAGATTACTCAAATCTAAGGATATTTTCTATAAGTAATTAGTGAATACACATATAGACGCTACACACAACCAAAAATTTGTAACTCCTTTAAGATCTCTATCCTTACACTAAAACACTTTAAATTCTTGCAATTAAGTCACAAATATTAGAGAAACGATCATTTTGTTTTTAACTGCACCAAGATTTTATTGCACAAACTCTGCTTCCTTAAAAAAGATAAAATATTGAAAGTAGATGACAAGATTTATTCTAGTTCTTAAAATTAAACGCTTCCGTCACCAAATAGAAAAATGGAGAGTATTCGAACATTCAAAAAAATGTTATCCACTTTAAACTAATTATAACTAGCATTGAAAAAATTTCTCCTTACAGTACCAATGAGTTTAAATAATACTTGTTGTTACTGTAAGGAAAATTTTTTTTGTTCCAATTTCAATTCATCAAGAAACTTTCCGCACACTAGTGAAATTACAAATTATTGAGATCAGAGTTGGGCTGCTTTCAAAGCTGGCACTTTTAAACGCTTCATAATTGCTGTAGGTATATAGTGTCCTACTGTCAAATGAATAGTTAAGCGTGATACTCATATAGCAATCCTATGATTGCTGTTTTAAATTTGCATATTTAATCTTGACCGGAGGATATTTGAAATCTTACAAATAGTCCAAAAGCTTTTTTTAAAAACCTCAGTTAAAGCTAATAAGCCCTGGATACATTGCGATTTATTAAACCGGATGTGGCGAGAGTGTATCTTATTAATTCACTGTGGTTGTGTTGTAGAATTTTAAGTCATTTACACAAACCACGGTAGATGAAGAAAATTGAGTTATTCATAGAGTAACAATAAAACTACCACTAGTTTAGAAAAATAAGGTTCAAACATGGTTTCAACAGGTGGAAGCTCAATTTGTATTCAACGGTATTACGAAGGATGATAACGCAAGCAAACGCGGCTATCATTAAGCCGCCGGCAGCGAAAAACAACGACAATTTGAAAAGAGCGTTGGTCGAACGATATGCAGTGCTGGCCACCACACACTCACCCCGTACATCAGAATCGGCTTGACTACAGCGGTGACGAGCTAGTGTACTAGCTCTGGTTTTACACCCCATCTCCTATCGACGGCGTTTCTACATGAGTACAGAGCAATGGTGGACTTCTTTACTCTCTCTAAAATATTGGGCATCCAATTTAGTTTACTGTCCAAAATTATGCCCAGAAATCTTGCCTTATCAGTAAAGGTCAGTGCCGTGCCATTTAAGGTAGGAGGGCGACTACCAGAATTTTATATTTCTTGGTGAAAAGTACCAGCTCTGTTTTGGATGGACTTATACCCAGCCCACATTTGCTGGCCCACTTTGTAATGATTACGAGCGCGTGTTGCATGATTTCCTTAATCGTGCCTAGGTACTTCCCCGAGATCGCGATTGCTACGTCATCTGCATACGCTATCACTCCTATTCCCTCTCTCTCCTGTTCCAAAAGTAATCCATTGATAACTATGTTTCAGAGAAGAGGTGATGGGACACCACCTTGCGGAGTTCCTCTAACTACTACCCCACATCCGTGTTAATAATCCTGCATTCTAGCATCTGATTTATCAACCTTTCTAAGGGGTAGTCCACATCTAAGAAAGACGGTCCTTCCCGAACTGCCTCCGCCCTGACATTGTTAAATGCGCCCTCTATATCGAGGAAGGCTACCATACAGTACTCTTTCGAGTGGATTGATTTCTCAATTGTTCGCACCAGGGAATGCAAAGCCGTGTCCACAGATCTCCCTTTCCAGTACGCATGCTGAGAAGTCGCCCAATTACTGGGTTTTATTTTTGCACGTATGTAGACGTCGATCAGTCTTTCCAATGTTTTCAACAGAAAGGATGATAGAGCTATAGGTCTTAGGTCCTTTGGGTAGGCCTGTGAATTCTTCCCCGTTTTCGGGATGAAAATCACCCTAACCTCCGCCCATTTCCTAGGAATATAATTCAGTTTTAGACACCCCCTGAAGATCACCTTCCGCTGGGATGATACCGTCCGTTCCTGCCGATTTATAGGGTTTAAAACCGTTTAGTGCCCAAAGGGTCCAGTTTTGCACACGATTTCCTCCGGGCACCCCGACGATAATTTTTCTCCATTCCTACCAAGCTCCGTCGACACACCCACACAACCCGGGAAATATGTATCCAACAGAAGCGCCAATGATTCCCCACTAGACGTTGTCCACAGCCCATCAGGTTTAATTAAGTAACTAGGGCTCGTTGGACTGTTAGATAAGATTTTCCTGAGGCGCGAAGTCTCCGAAACACCTTCCGTTTCATCACAGAATAGTCTCCAAGACCTCCTCCGCGCCTTCCTTATTTCCTATTTATACTTTTTAAGGTGCTCCTTATAGGAGTCCGAGTCCTGTGCTTTCCTAGAGCCCTTTGGTTTATTGAATGCTTTCCTACACCCTGAACGAAAGATTCCCAACTCCCTGGACCACCATACCGGTTTCGGCTTCCCTTTAGGTATTCTCTTGGGGCACGCAGTGTCCAAGGACAAGTTGCAGGCACTTGTGATTTCCCCTACCAGTAAATCCAGTTCCTTCTCTGTGGCTGGGGGCTTCGGAGCATCGGTCGGTAAGAGTCCTACTAACACTTCCCCGTATTTGTTCCAGTTAGTCCCATATGTGTAATGAAGTCTGATGCAAAGGTACCTCCTGCCTGTTACTAATAATAAAAGTAGGCTCTTGCACCAGATTACACACTGCAAGGCTAGTACCCAATAAGTAATCAAATAAGTACTCACCCCTATCATTGATGTCGGTGCTACCCCAGATTGTATGATGCGCATTTGACTCACAACCCAGTATTACTCCGATCTTTTCCAGTTTCGAGTTTCAGTTCTCCAAGGTTATCCAGCGGTACCTCCTTCTCTCGGTCCATATAGGCTGAAACAAGCCATAGTAAGCAGCCTCCCGTCTCCAGGCCGATTGCCGTTACGTCTCCACTACTATATTGTGGAAGAAGAAAAATACTCAAGTTATTTTTAGCGAGAATGCAAGATCTGATCTTATCGGACCCAGAAAAGTATAAAATTGTATACCCTTTTAAACCGAGGCTACAGATCTTGTTTTTACTAATCCAGGGTTCTTGAACTAGGATTATGTTCTCACCCGATTTGGTCAGTCTGAGGATCAAGGCTGCCGAAGCAGCCTTAGAATGGTGTAGATTAAACTGAACCGTGCTCAGCCTAAACGTATTAACTTACCTTCCTTCATATACCCTCCGTTGTCGCGGCAGGGTTTAATCTCTCGGCCCTAGTGGGACGTTATCAATCCTGACGTTCCCTTCCGGTGCTCCGTGTTGGCTCTTTATGCCACCCTCCTCCCCCATCGACTCGACCCGATCTCTCTTCCGACCCGTGTTAGGACCTTCTCTCTGCTTTTTCCCTGGTAGGTCTTCCACAATCGCTTCGACATCATCCTTTTTAAATACCTTTAGGATAATTGACCCGAAACCGAAGCCTATTACCCCCCTATTTTTAGCTAGAGGGGCTAGGGACTCGTTGTTCATCACTAAAATGGACAACCTAGATCCTCCCTTCTCCTCCTCTTGTTTAATGATCTTCCAATTGTTCGTCGGAAAATCAACGTTGCTTGCCTGAATTATGTGCTTTGTTTCATCCGGACAAGATGGCTCGATTATCAGCTAGACGCGGGCCCTTGGTCTGCTAGTGATCTCATCCCTGTCAACCACTGCCAGCTTCGCACCCCGCCACACTTCTCCTACCTTACCTACGGCCAGACGATAAAGGTCTGCCGATCTTTGATCTGCGCATACCGTTAGCTTAACGCGCCCTTGGTGCCATCCTGCATCCCTACAAGATGGACGGGGCCCCGGATTTTCTCCGAGGACCATTAGGAAAACGGAGTTTAGTGCGTTATACACTAGCCTCCATTTATCGAGAGTGATACTCCCATCTTCTTGACTCCTGTCAATGACGGCTAGTATCCCTGGATGGTCTTTAAGGACATCAATGAATGAAGGTACCCTCCCCGAATTGTCGTCTAACAAGGTAACCTTTACCCATGCCAGAGATTCCTTCTGTTCCTTCGTTAGCACCCCCTAGGGGTGGTAACTAGCCTATCTAATATTCTCTGCGCCGTGCGCCGGTTCCTGTACCGCCGTTTAGCCTCAGGGATAACTTTCGCGCCAGCCACCGGCTTAGGTGCCAGTGCCGCGTTTACCGAATCTGCTGTGGAGGTAGCTTGCCCTTTACAGTTAAAGCTCCCTTTTTCTACGGTAGACCCTCGGCTTCCGCTGGTATCCCCGGCACCGCAGCCTTCAAAACCCTTATTGTTTCTTCGGTGGTGACTCCACCTTTAAGTTTTGAGCCACCATCCGCTGTACCTGTTGGCTTTTTGAGAGTGCCTGTCTCTTCTGATTTTATATTATTTTTGTTCATTTGTTCCCACGAGTTTCGGAGTAATAGACGGTCCACCTTCGCAGAGATCCGTATACGAGGGTAAGGCTGATTAAAACTGGAGGTCGCCTGGTATCAAGAGTCCGCATATTATAGATTAGTTTACTCACTAACCATTCATTCCTTGGCATATGCTGTTCCATCGTGACTTGGGGATTTGTGTAAGGTTTACTCCTTCAGCGCTATACATTAGCCCAGGAAAAATTCCTAGTTACCAATAGCCACCACTTCTGGATATGTTCGTGCCCTACCTCTGCCTAAAACATGACCAGCACAGTGGACAGAAAGTAGGTGCTGTGATAGGTTGCGGAGCCGATGAAAATCATTTGACTTACTGCCCCCCCCCCCATCCGCCACATCCGCCAGACTACCAGCTTGGTGATAAAAGATCTTCATTTACTCCATTTCAACAAGAAGCACTGAGCGCAGAAACAAAGACACTGCTGAGTTATTGAAGCAAATGTGATTACAACGGTTACAACTTTTGATGCTTCAGATCAATAAAGTCAAATAATGTCAAAATCGGTCGTGATCCTCATAAGTCACTTGGGGAGGCACAAGCTGTTGAACGATTATACGTTTCCGATAGTTTGGACAAACATAAAATTTTTGAAAGACACTGGTGCAGACGTATACCATATGCCTTCTAACAGAAAAGAGAAGCTGTGCCAAAATTCTTCAAAATGTTTGTGTGCTACAAACGGTTCCCAAATTAAGATTTATAGAGAAAAGAAAGCAGTATTATTTGGTCTTTGGTATACAAATCAATCATCAAGTCTAGCCAACGAAGAGAAATATTACCCATTATATCACAAGAAAGGGACCTCCAGTTTTTTCTCTTCCGAGGCGACTTCCACCACATAAGCTCGAAATAGCAAACGCCAAATTTGAATATATGATGAGACAAGGCTTTTGTAGACTGTTAAGCAGTAATTGCGCCTCAGATGTTTATACGATTCTGAAACGCAAAGGAGATTGGAGTCCTCGTACCTGTCAGGTATTCCATACCGTTTATTCAGGATTTTCCAAGTATGTTGCACGGTATAACGATTTTTTCAACTATTGATTTTCAACAAGCATTTTACCAATAACGGCCATCACAGCACCTTTTGACCTGTTTGATTTTGCGTATATGACATTTGGACATTACTAAATATTACGTCAACTGAAGATGTTGAGTATAATGAGTACAAACAACACTCGTAAATCATATTTCAACGCCCAGAATTAACATTTCTGTGCCACCTCATCATAGTAAGCGGAATAATACCATCCTCTCATACCACAGCTCAAGATTTAAAACGATCTAGAGAAGGAAATGCGAGCCTCCAGAGTATCATAAAAGGAAGTAAAACGACACCACACATCTATTAAATGGTATTCCGAATACAGTTTGGCATTCAGCGTTGTAAGGATGATTTAATTAGCACTACCTGGATGCAGTCCTAGATGCATCACTGCAGCCATAGGAGCTGTAATTCATCAAATAATGAAAAATGGTGATTCAGAACCACTTAGGTTCTTTTCTAAAGATCTTACACCAACGAAACAACGTTACAGCTATATAACGAGCAGTAGTTCGGAAGACGTCAAATAATTAAGAAACTGCATAATTTGTCGCATCCTGGTGTCCGTGGAATGACGAAGTTAGTTATGGAATGATTCGCGTTTACAATGCCAACTACCGAACGTTTTCACCTACGAATATTGATTTAATCGGACCACTGCATCCGTCTGAAAATAATCGCTATTGTTTAACTATAATTGATACGTTCATTTGATGGCTTACTGTGATTCCTATTGCTGACATGACAGCAGAAACGGTTGCTACCAATTTTATATCGGGGTAGATACAAAACTTCAGAGTACCAAAGAAAATTTAAAGTGATCTGATGAACATATTAGGGACTCGCCTATCGAGCTCTTATTCGGAACAACTCTTCGAATACCGGGAAAATCTAAAATAACGGAAACCGAGTTCAGGAAAGAATTTTGACATCATATGAGTCGAATTTTTTGGTTTTTACACACAAATTCGTCCGAGTGGACGGCGTTCGAGCGAGCAAAAAGTCGGTATAATGGACCATTTCATATAATGGACAACATCATATTCCAAATCAACACCATAACTTCAAAAATATCCATCGACAGATTCAAAGCTGCATTCTTACCTATCGACGAGTATGATACGCCACCCGAAGATATAATGGCCAATACAAGTCAATTCCAGTTTTCTGTTCCAAAAACTTGAGACAAGCACCGACGGTAAAAGTTAGCAGAGCTGGCCCAAAAGTGATCATACCCGCACGTTTTCTCAACAACAAAATTCAACAACGGAAAAACAAAATTTTCTGTGGATAGAGAATTGTTATTCAGACCAAGAGATTTAGTGAATTTTTCGAGTTTAGTCGCAGTATGTCGACTTCAATTTCAGCTAATCACATTCTTTTACATAGAGTACTTGAACGAGCTTATATCATCTTATAAATGCCTGGAAGGGTATAAGCGTTTGTCAGCCCAATAACTTCAGAGTAGTTTTCAGTTAATTCACCAATCATCTAAAAGCGTGCCAATCCCAATCTTGATGATTTTGAGAATACTTTTTATTCTTGTTTGGTTTTATTTTAATACTACTGTTCATCTCGTAGATAAATAAAAATCATAACTCTCATGTCCCATTATATTGGAGTGGACCAGAATGCCACTTCACTTGAGTAAGTCGATAATTAAAGTAAACAGCACGATTAGTCGGGTATCTTTTGCTTTGTGGAGACCGTATTCTAAATTGTCGTTTGCCTCCTTTGAAATAACTTTAAAAAGATTCATTTCTCAGCCCCTATATAAACAAAACAAGAGCGATCTCTCCAAGCGACGACTTCAAAATAAATTTGTCTGCCTGCGATTTGGCCTTAGTAAACACAACAAGAGAATCACCGACCGACAACAAAATTAACTAATTTAACAAATAACATAACCTTAAACATAACCTATAACAGATTTAAATTAAATTTAGCCATTGAATTTACATAGCGAGCCAAAAATCAGTAGATAACATTAGAGCGCTGCCATCAAAATTATAAATTATTCTAAAAAATGTGGTTTGTAATGACGTCAGCGCTGACAATATTTTTTCTGTGAGCAGCATATGGTTTCAGTGTATTCTAATTTGATAGGCAATATTGGTTGTCGTTGTCGCTCTTATTATGTTTATAGCTTATGAGGTATTCCTTTGTCGTAATAATCATAGCTTACCGAATGCTACTACTCTGATGATTACTTCGGATAGAATTACGCCGCCCATAGATATCAGCAGTTGCAGGTGATAATGAACAATTAACGATTAGTGGATAATTAAATTTCCCAGATTTTTTCTGACGAAAAGGAATCGGTTTCAACCAAATGTTTCGCTAATATTTCAACCACACTATTGAACGTGAACCAAACCTGCAAGAGTTGAAGAACATGGTTCCACAAACATACCAACTGTTGTTGGTAAACTTGGGCTAATCACAATGTGCACCAGTACGTTATAACTCTTGGCCGGAAGGTATCAGTAGAGTCACGGGAATAGGGTCGGTATTGGCCTCTAAGCCATAGATTATTATGAACTATGTCAGATGTCACATGAAGGCAAGATGTTTTTCTTATGGTTAGTCCCTTCTATTATGGTTCATTTTTTTTTTTTTTGGTGAAAAGAGCGTCATGAGACTAGACTAGGCTTTTAATACCGTTATAATTTAATGAATTCCTAGAAATTTGGAAATTTGTTCAGCAAAATTCATTGAATGGATTCTGAAAAATGAAAATAACATAAAAGACGATCAACTCGAATATTTTATAATCAAAAATTTGTCTACTTTGTAGTATTGCTTGGTTTGTCCATGATATATTTTCTTGCACCTATCCTATAACACAAATAAATGTCTGCGGCAAGATGAAAAACCTCCTATAATGTGTGTCGCCTTGCAAGTATCACTTAGGATACATAATAAAAATTTTAATAATTAAAATTTTACGATTAGCGCACAATTTTTCCACATAAATCTAATTAGCCTCCAAAATTTGAATAAATTAATCAAAATTTAGCTCGAATTTAGCTGTTACTAATAATAGTATATAGGCAAAACCAAGAATAGTCGAAATTAGTTAAAAATTATGAAGAGTCAAAAAAAAAAACTTTTTAATTAAAATCGCGCAATGAAGCTATTCTACTCTTCTGTACTAATTAAATTAAACATTTTCGTATATACCTTACTTACCTTACCTAAACCTAAATAAATAAATTATAGTTAAGATAACATTTGATGTAGCAATCATTCAACATTAATTATAAAATAAATAAATTATAATTAATAATTTTAAAATAAATAAAAATGAATATTAAATTAGATAATTAATAATTTCAAATAATCTCAGATTTGTAAATATACATAAATAAATAATTTAAATTAAATTAACATAATAATACACAAAAAAAAACACACACACACACACACGTTCATATCTGTTATAATTATGTAAGAAATAAAATTTATTAATTAAATTAAATTTTATTAACAAAATAATAATTTATAATTTGTTATATGTTAAATTAATTTTCCATGGGTTAAACTCAATAAATGTGTTTCCAGAAATTTTTTTGTTAATTATTTAATTATTTAATTATTATTATTATTATTATAAAAAAAAATGTTTAAAATTAAAAGCCAAAACAAAATGACAACCTAAAAATTATTTTATAAGAATGAATATCGTAAAAATTTATGATGAATTAAAAATAAATATAAAAATTATGTTGTTTTTGTTTTGCTGTTTTATTTATTTTTAATTATTAATTTTATGGCGAAATGATGGCGTTCAATTTTTAAAGGAGGAGCTTTGAACCTGGAGCTCCGAACAGCGAGTCAGAAATTATTTTAATTGCTCATGCCATAATGTGCGCGACATTGCCCCGCAAAATATTGTCTCCTCGCCAGGTCGCTTTCGGGGTGACTTTACATCGGAAGTTTGGTTCTAGAGAGTTAGTGGAGATGTGACACGCTATGGGATTCAGTTGCTCTTATGCCGAAGTTCGTAATTATGAGATATTAGCTACTACCATATGCAGGGACAAATGAACGTCAAAGAAAATGCTTTCGTTCAATTTGTTCACGATAATGCGGATTGGAACGTATAGACTTTGGATGGAAAAGGGAAATTTCATAGCTTAGGTGGCTGTGAAATTATCACACCTAGATCCTACTTATTGCCTATAAAACCTCTGCCCTCCTCACACGTGTAACTGAGCAAAAAATCGCTGCAGAAAGTAAAATCGAACTTATAGATTACCCATGCCTCGCAAAGGATGGCATGACATTTTTCAATTTCCCACAACCGAATGCACGCTTAATTTTTTAATTAACAGACACTTCAAAAATTAATTGCTTTTGGATGTTTCACAAGTATGTTAGGCCCACTTGCGAGAAAGGTTGGAATGGTTACATAGAAGACTTGACAAAAAATTCCCAGTACAAATTGTCAGTGATAAATTTTCTGCCCTTCATACATGCTTATTAAGGAGAATACAATTGCTCATTTTCGATTATGTAGCTCTGATTTTGTGGTCTATAGTCCAGGTGATTTTCAATAAAATTGAATTTTCTACAAAATGTGTAGAAATATTCTAACGATCCAAATGCCCGTTGGCATGACAATTACATGTCTCAACGCCTATTGATAGAGGTATCAATCATCGGAATCGGAGCACAATTGCAGATTTTTGATTTTGTAGCTTCGATTTTGTGGTCTATAGTCCAGGTGATTTTCAATAAAATTGAATTTTCTACAAAATGTGTAGAAATATTCTAACGATCCAAATGCCCGTTGGCATGACAATTACAGGTCTCAACACCTATTGAAAGAGGTATCAACCATCGGAATCGGAGCACAATTGCAGATTTTCGATTTCATAGCTTCGATTTTGTGGTCTATAGTCCAGGTGATTTTCAATAAAATTGAATTTTCTACAAAATGTGTAGAAACATTCTAACGATCCAAATTCCCGTTGGCATGACAATTACAGGTCTCAACGCCTATTGATAGAGGTGTCAATCATCGGAATCGGAGCACAATTGCAGATTTTCGATTTCGTAGCTTCGATTTTGTGGTCTATAGTCCAGGTGATTTTCAATAAAATTGAATTTTCTACAAAATGTGTAGAAATATTCTAACGATCCAAATGCCCGTTGGCATGACAATTACAGGTCTCAACGCCTATTGATAGAGGTATCAATCATCGGAATCGGAGCACAATTGCAGATTTTCGATTTTGTAGCTTCGATTTTGTGGTCTATAGTCCAGGTGATTTTCAATAAAATTAAATTTTCTACAAGATGTGTAGAAATATTCTAACGATCCAAATGCCCGTTGGCATGACAATTACAGGTCTCAACGCCTATTGATAGAGGTATCAATCATCGGAATCGGAGCACAATTGCAGATTTTCGATTTTGTAGCTCTGATTTTGTGGTCTATAGTCCAGGTGATTTTCAATAAAATTGAATTTTACTAAAAAATGTGTAGAAATATTCTAACGATCCAAATGCCCGTTGGCATGACAATTACAGGTATCAACGCCTATTGATAGAGGTATCAACCATCGGAATCGGAGCACAATTGCAGATTTTCGATTTCATAGCTTCGATTTTGTGGTCTATAGTCCAGGTGATTTTCAATAAAATTGAATTTTCTACAAAATGTGTAGAAACATTCTAACGATCCAAATTCCCGTTGGCATGACAATTACAGGTCTCAACGCCTATTGATAGAGGTGTCAATCATCGGAATCGGAGCACAATTGCAGATTTTCGATTTCGTAGCTTCGATTTTGTGGTCTATAGTCCAGGTGATTTTCAATAAAATTGAATTTTCTACAAAATGTGTAGAAACATTCTAACGATCCAAATGCCCGTTGGCATGACAATTACAGGTCTCAACGCCTATTGATAGAGGTATCAATCATCGGAATCGGAGCACAATTGCAGATTTTCGATTTCGTAGCTTCGATTTTGTGGTCTATAGTCCAGGTGATTTTCAATAAATTTGAATTTTCTACAAAATGTGTAGAAACATTCTTACGATCCAAATGCCCGTTGGCATGACAATTACAGGTCTCAACGCCTATTGATAGAGGTATCAACCATCGGAATCGGAGCACAATTGCTGATTTTCGATTTCGTAGCTTCGATTTTGTGGTCTATAGTCCAGGTGATTTTCAATAAAATTGAATTTTCTACAAAATGTGTAGAAACATTCTAACGATCCAAATTCCCGTTGGCATGACAATTACAGGTCTCAACGCCTATTGATAGAGGTGTCAATCATCGGAATCGGAGCACAATTGCAGATTTTCGATTTCGTAGCTTCGATTTTGTGGTCTATAGTCCAGGTGATTTTCAATAAAATTGAATTTTCTACAAAATGTGTAGAAACATTCTAACGATCCAAATGCCCGTTGGCATGACAATTACAGGTCTCAACGCCTATTGATAGAGGTATCAATCATCGGAATCGGAGCACAATTGCAGATTTTCGATTTCGTAGCTTCGATTTTGTGGTCTATAGTCCAGGTGATTTTCAATAAAATTGAATTTTCTACAAAATGTGTATAAATATTCTAACGATCCAAATGCCCGTTGGCATGACAATTACAGGTCTCAACGCCTATTGATAGAGGTATCAACCATCGGAATCGGAGCACAATTGCAAATTTTTGATTTTGTAGCTTCGATTTTGTGGTCTATAGTCCAGGTGATTTTCAATAAAATTGAATTTTCTACAAAATGTGTAGAAATATTCTAACGATCCAAATGCCCGTTGGCATGACAATTACAGGTCTCAACGCCTATTGATAGAGGTATCAACCATCGGAATCGGAGCACAATTGCAGATTTTCGATTTCGTAGCTTCGATTTTGTGGTCTATAGTCCAGGTGATTTTCAATAAAATTGAATTTTCTACAAAATGTGTAGAAACATTCTAACGATCCAAATGCCCGTTGGCATGACAATTACAGGTCTCAACGCCTATTGATAGAGGTATCAATCATCGGAATCGGAGCACAATTGCAGATTTTCGATTTTGTGGTCTATAGTCCAGGTGATTTTCAATAAAATTGAATTTTCTACAAAATGTGTAGAAATATTCTAACGATCCAAATGCCCGTTGGCATGACAATTACAGGTCTCAACGCCTATTGATAGAGGTATCAATCATCGGAATCGGAGCACAATTGCAGATTTTCGATTTTGTGGTCTATAGTCCAGGTGATTTTCAATAAAATTGAATTTTCTACAAAATGTGTAGAAATATTCTAACGATCCAAATGCCCGTTGGCATGACAATTACAGGTCTCAAC
This sequence comes from Tipula vernalis, assembly GCA_958295665.1. Taxonomy (NCBI): domain Eukaryota; kingdom Metazoa; phylum Arthropoda; class Insecta; order Diptera; family Tipulidae; genus Tipula; species Tipula vernalis. The sequence goes on along the minus strand of OY282560.1, from coordinate 65,533,157 downwards.
ACCTATTGAAAGAGGTATCAAACATCGGATTAAGAGCACAATTGCAGATTTTCGATTTCGTAGCTTCGATTTTGTGGTCTATAGTCCAGGTGATTTTCAATAAAATTGAATTTTCTAGAAAATGTGTAGAAATATTCTAACGATCCAAATGCCCGTTGGCATGACAATTACAGGTCTCAACGCGTATTGATAGAGGTATCAACCATCGGAATCGGAGCACAATTGCAGATTTTTGATTTTATAGCTCTGATTTTGTGGTCTATAATCCAGGTGATTTTCAATAAATTTGAATTTTCTACAAAATGTGTAGAAATATTCTAACGATCCAAATGCCAATTGGCATGACAATTACAGGTCTCAACGCCTATTGATAGAGGTATCAACCATCGGAATCGGAGCACAATTGCAGATTTTCGATTTTGTAGCTCTGATTTTGTGTATAGTCCAGGTGATTTTCAATAAAATTGAATTTTTTACAAAATGTGTAGAAGTATTCTAACGATCCAAATGCCCGTTGGCATGACAATTACAGGTCTCAACACCTATTGATAGAGGTATCAATCATCGGAATCGGAGCACAATTGCAGATTTTCGATTTTGTAGCTTCGATTTTGTGGTCTATAGTCCAGGTGATTTTTAATAAATTTGAATTTTCTACAAGATGTGTAGAAATATTCTAACGATCCAAATGCCCGTTGGCATGACAATTACAGGTCTCAATGCCTATTGACAGAGGTATCAACCATCGGAATCGGAGCACAATTGCTGATTTTCGATTTCGTAGCTTCGATTTTGTGGTCTATAGTCCAGGTGATTTTCAATAAAATTGAATTTTCTACAAAATGTATTGAAATATTCTAACGATCCAAATGCCCGTTGGCATGACAATTACAGGTCTCAACGCCTATTGATAGAGGTATCAATCATCGGAATCGGAGCACAATTGCAGATTTTCGATTTTGTAGCTTCGATTTTGTGGTCTATAGTCCAGGTGATTTTCAATAAAATTGAATTTTCTACAAAATGTGTAGAAATATTCTAACGATCCAAATGCCCGTTGGCATGACAATTACAGGTCTCAACACCTATTGAAAGAGGTATCAACCATCGGAATCGGAGCACAATTGCTAATTTTCGATTTCGTAGCTTCGATTTTGTGGTCTATAGTCCAGGTGATTTTCAATAAAATTGAATTTTCTACAAAATGTGTAGAAATATTCTAACGATCCAAATGCCCGTTGGCATGACAATTACAGGTCTCAACACCTATTGAAAGAGGAATCAAACATCGGATTAAGAGCACAATTGCAGATTTTCGATTTCGTAGCTTCGATTTTGTGGTCTATAATCCAGGTAATTTTCAATAAAATTGAATTTTCTACAAAATGTGTAGAAATATTCTAACGATCCAAATGCCCGTTGGCATGACAATTACAGGTCTCAACGCGTATTGATAGAGGTATCAATCATCGGAATCGGAGCACAATTGCAGATTTTCGATTTTGTAGCTTCGATTTTGTGGTCTATAGTCCAGGTGATTTTCAATAAAATTGAATTTTCTACAAAATGTGTAGAAATATTCTAACGATCCAAATGCCCGTTGGCATGACAATTACAGGTCTCAACGCCTATTGATAGAGGTATCAATCATCGGAATCGGAGCACAATTGCAGATTTTCTATTTTGTGGTCTATAGTCCAGGTGATTTTCAATAAAATTGAATTTTCTACAAAATGTGTAGAAATATTCTAACGATCCAAATGCCCGTTGGCATGACAATTACATGTCTCAACGCCTATTGATAGAGGTATCAATCATCGGAATCGGAGCACAATTGCAGATTTTTGATTTTGTAGCTTCGATTTTGTGGTCTATAGTCCAGGTGATTTTCAATAAAATTGAATTTTCTACAAAATGTGTAGAAATATTCTAACGATCCAAATGCCCGTTGGCATGACAATTACAGGTCTCAACGCCTATTGATAGAGGTGTCAATCATCGGAATCGGAGCACAATTGCAGATTTTCGATTTTGTAGCTTCGATTTTGTGGTCTATAGTCCAGGTGATTTTCAATAAAATTGAATTTTCTACAAAATGTCTAGAAATATTCTAACGATCCAAATGCCCGTTGGCATGACAATTACAGGTCTCAACGCCTATTGATAGAGGTATCAACCATCGGAATCGGAGCACAATTGCAGATTTTCGATTTTGTAGCTTCGATTTTGTGGTCTATAGTCCAGGTGATTTTCAATAAAATTGAATTTTCTACAAAATGTGTAGAAATATTCTAACGATCCAAATGCCCGTTGGCATGACAATTACAGGTCTCAACGCCTATTGATAGAGGTGTCAATCATCGGAATCGGAGCACAATTGCAGATTTTCGATTTTGTAGCTTCGAATTTGTGGTCTATAGTCCAGGTGATTTTCAATAAAATTGAATTTTCTACAAAATGTGTAGAAACATTCTTACGATCCAAATGCCCGTTGGCATGACAATTACAGGTCTCAACACCTATTGATAGAGGTATCAATCATCGGAATCGGAGCACAATTGCAGATTTTCGATTTTGTAGCTCTGATTTTGTGGTCTATAGTCCAGGTGATTTTCAATAAAATTGAATTTTACTAAAAAATGTATAGAAATATTTTAACGATCCAAATGCCCGTTGGCATGACAATTACAGGTCTCAACGCCTATTGATAGAAGGATCAACCATCGGAATCGGAGCACAATTGCAGATTTTCGATTTTGTAGCTCTGATTTTGTGGTCTATAGTCCAGGTGATTTTCAATAAAATTGAATTTTACTAAAAAATGTATAGAAATATTCTAACGATCCAAATGCCCGTTGGCATGACAATTACAGGTCTCAACGCCTATTGATAGAGGTATCAATCATCGGAATCGGAGCACAATTGCTAATTTTCGATTTTGTAGCTTCGATTTTGTGGTCTATAGTCCAGGTGATTTTCAATAAAATTGAATTTTCTACAAAATGTGTAGAAATATTCTAACGATCCAAATGCCCGTTGGCATGACAATTACAGGTCTCAACGCCTATTGATAGAGGTATCAATCATCGGAATCGGAGCACAATTGCAGATTTTTGATTTTGTAGCTCTGATTTTGTGGTCTATAATCCAGGTGATTTTCAATAAAATTGAATTTTCTACAAAATGTGTAGAAATATTCTAACGATCCAAATGCCCGTTGGCATGTCAATTACAGGTCTCAACACCTATTGAAAGAGGTATCAACCATCGGAATCGGAGCACAATTGCAGATTTTCGATTTCGTAGCTTCGATTTTGTGGTCTATAGTCCAGGTGATTTTCAGTAAAATTGAATTTTCACAAAATGTGTAGAAATATTCTAACGATCCAAATGCCCGTTGGCATGACAATTACATGTCTCAACGCCTATTGATAGAGGTATCAAACATTGGATTCAGAGCACAATTGCAGATTTTCGATTTCGTAGCTTCGATTTTGTGGTCTATAATCCAGGTGATTTTCAATAAAATTGAATTTTACTAAAACATATTTAGCAATATTCTAACGATCCAAATGCCCGTTGGCATGACAATTACAGGTCTCAACGCCTATTGATAGAAGTATCAACCATCGGAATCGGAGCACAATTGCAGATTTTTGATTTTGTAGCTTCGATTTTGTGGTCTATAGTCCAGGTGATTTTCAATAAAATTGAATTTTCTACAAAATGTGTAGAAATATTCTAACGATCCAAATGCCCGTTGGCATGACAATTACAGGTCTCAACGCCTATTGATAGAGGTATCAATCTTCGGAATCGGAGCACAATTGCAGATTTTCGATTTTGTAGCTTCGATTTTGTGGTCTATAGTCCAGGTGATTTTCAATAAAATTGAATTTTCTACAAAATGTGTAGAAATATTCTAACGATCCAAATGCCCGTTGGCATGACAATTACAGGTCTCAACACCTATTGAAAGAGGTATCAACCATCGGAATCGGAGCACAATTGCAGATTTTCGATTTCGTAGCTTCGATTTTGTGGTCTATAGTCCAGGTGATTTTCAGTAAAATTGAATTTTCACAAAATGTGTAGAAATATTCTAACGATCCAAATGCCCGTTGGCATGACAATAAAATGTCTCAACGCGTATTGATAGAGGTATCAATCATCGGAATCGGAGCACAATTGCAGATTTTTGATTTTGTAGCTTCGATTTTGTGGTCTATAGTCCAGGTGATTTTCAATAAAATTGAATTTTCTACAAAATGTGTAGAAATATTCTAACGATCCAAATGCCCGTTGGCATGACAATTACAGGTCTCAACGCCTATTGATAGAGGTATCAATCTTCGGAATCGGAGCACAATTGCAGATTTTCGATTTTGTAGCTTCGATTTTGTGGTCTATAGTCCAGGTGATTTTCAATAAAATTGAATTTTCTACAAAATGTGTAGAAATATTCTAACGATCCAAATGCCCGTTGGCATGACAATTACAGGTCTCAACACCTATTGAAAGAGGTATCAACCATCGGAATCGGAGCACAATTGCAGATTTTCGATTTCGTAGCTTCGATTTTGTGGTCTATAGTCCAGGTGATTTTCAGTAAAATTGAATTTTCACAAAATGTGTAGAAATATTCTAACGATCCAAATGCCCGTTGGCATGACAATAAAATGTCTCAACGCGTATTGATAGAGGTATCAATCATCGGAATCGGAGCACAATTGCAGATTTTTGATTTTGTAGCTTCGATTTTGTGGTCTATAGTCCAGGTGATTTTCAATAAAATTGAATTTTCTACAAAATGTGTAGAAATATTCTAACGATCCAAATGCCCGTTGGCATGACAATTACAGGTCTCAACGCCTATTGATAGAGGTATCAACCATCGGAATCGGAGCACAATTGCAGATTTTCGATTTTGTAGCTTCGATTTTGTGGTCTATAGTCCAGGTGATTTTGAATAAAATTGAATTTTCTACAAAATGTGTAGAAATATTCTAACGATCCAAATGCCCGTTGGCATGACAATTACAGGTCTCAACGCCTATTGATAGAGGTATCAATCATCGGAATCGGAGCACAATTGCAGATTTTCGATTTTGTAGCTTCGATTTTGTGGTCTATAGTCCAGGTGATTTTCAATAAAATTGAATTTTCTACAAAATGTGTAGAAATATTCTAACGATCCAAATGCCCGTTGGCATGACAATTACAGGTCTCAACGCCTATTGATAGAGGTATCAACCATCGGAATCGGAGCACAATTGCAGATTTTCGATTTCGTAGCTTCGATTTTGTGGTCTATAGTCCAGGTGATTTTCAAAAAAATTGAATTTTACTAAAACATATTTAGCAATATTCTAACGATCCAAATGCCCGTTGGCATGACAATTACAGGTCTCAACGCCTATTGATAGAAGTATCAACCATCGGAATCGGAGCACAATTGCAGATTTTCTATTTTGTAGCTTCGATTTTGTGGTCTATAGTCCAGGTGATTTTCAATAAAATTGAATTTTCTACAAAATGTGTAGAAATATTCTAACGATCCAAATGCCCGTTGGCATGACAATTACAGGTCTCAACGCCTATTGATAGAGGTATCAATCATCGGAATCGGAGCACAATTGCAGATTTTCGATTTTGTACCTTCGATTTTGTGGTCTATAGTCCAGGTGATTTTCAATAAAATTGAATTTTCTACAAAATGTGTAGAAATATTCTAACGATCCAAATGCCCGTTGGCATGACAATTACAGGTCTCAACACCTATTGAAAGAGGTATCAACCATCGGAATCGGAGCACAATTGCAGATTTTCGATTTCGTAGCTTCGATTTTGTGGTCTATAGTCCAGGTGATTTTCAATAAAATTGAATTTTCTACAAAATGTGTAGAAATATTCTAACGATCCAAATGCCCGTTGGCATGACAATTACATGTCTCAACGCCTATTGATAGAGGTATCAAACATTGGATTCAGAGCACAATTGCAGATTTTCGATTTCGTAGCTTCGATTTTGTGGTCTATAGTCCAGGTGATTTTCAATAAAATTGAATTTTCTACAAAATGTGTAGAAATATTCTAACGATCCAAATGCCCGTTGGCATGACAATTACAGGTCTCAACGCCTATTGATAGTGCAGATTTTCGATTTTGTAGCTCTGATTTTGTGGTCTATAGTCCAGGTGATTTTCAATAAAATTGAATTTTCTACAAAATGTGTAGAAACATTCTTACGATCGAAATGCCCGTTGGCATGACAATTACAGGTCTCAACGCCTATTGATAGAGGTATCAATCATCGGAATCGGAGCACAATTGCAGATTTTCGATTTTGTAGCTTCGATTTTGTGGTCTATAGTCCAGGTGATTTTCAATAAAATTGAATTTTCTACAAAATGTGTAGAAATATTCTAACGATCCAAATGCCCGTTGGCATGACAATTACAGGTCTCAACGCCTATTGATAGAGGTATCAACCATCGGAATCGGAGCACAATTGCAGATTTTCGATTTCGTAGCTTCGATTTTGTGGTCTATAGTCCAGGTGATTTTCAATAAAATTGAATTTTCACAAAATGTGTAGAAATATTCTAACGATCCAAATGCCCGTTGGCATGACAATTACATGTCTCAACGCGTATTGATAGAGGTATCAATCATCGGAATCGGAGCACAATTGCAGATTTTTGATTTCGTAGCTTCGATTTTGTGGTCTATAGTCCAGGTGATTTTCAATAAAATGGAATTTTCTACAAAATGTGTAGAAATATTCTAACGATCCAAATGCCCGTTGGCATGACAATTACAGGTCTCAACGCCTATTGATAGAGGTATCAACCATCGGAATCGGAGCACAATTGCAGATTTTCGATTTTGTAGCTTCGATTTTGTGGTCTATAGTCCAGGTGATTTTCAATAAAATTGAATTTTCTACAAAATGTGTAGAAATATTCTAACGATCCAAATGCCCGTTGGCATGACAATTACAGGTCTCAACGCCTATTGATAGAGGTATCAACCATCGGAATCGGAGCACAATTGCAGATTTTCGATTTCGTAGCTTCGATTTTGTGGTCTATAGTCCAGGTGATTTTCAATAAAATTGAATTTTCACAAAATGTGTAGAAATATTCTAACGATCCAAATGCCCGTTGGCATGACAATTACATGTCTCAACGCCTATTGATAGAGGTATCAAACATTGGATTCAGAGCACAATTGCAGATTTTCGATTTCGTAGCTTCGATTTTGTGGTCTATAGTCCAGGTGATTTTCAATAAAATTGAATTTTCTACAAAATGTGTAGAAACATTCTTACGATCGAAATGCCCGTTGGCATGACAATTACAGGTCTCAACGCCTATTGATAGAGGTATCAATCATCGGAATCGGAGCACAATTGCAGATTTTCGATTTTGTAGCTCTGATTTTGTGGTCTATAGTCCAGGTGATTTTCAATAAAATTGAATTTTACTAAAAAATGTATAGAAATATTCTAACGATCCAAATGCCCGTTGGCATGACAATTACAGGTCTCAACGCCTATTGATAGAGGTATCAATCATCGGAATCGGAGCACAATTGCAGATTTTCGATTTTGTAGCTTCGATTTTGTGGTCTATAGTCCAGGTGATTTTCAATAAAATTGAATTTTCTACAAAATGTGTAGAAATATTCTAACGATCCAAATGCCCGTTGGCATGACAATTACAGGTCTCAACGCCTATTGATAGAGGTATCAATCATCGGAATCGGAGCACAATTGCAGATTTTCGATTTTGTAGCTTCGATTTTGTGGTCTATAGTCCAGGTGATTTTCAATAAAATTGAATTTTCTACAAAATGTGTAGAAATATTCTAACGATCCAAATGCCCGTTGGCATGACAATTACAGGTCTCAACGCCTATTGATAGAGGTATCAATCATCGGAATCGGAGCACAATTGCAGATTTTAGATTTTGTAGCTCTGATTTTGTGGTCTATAATCCAGGTGATTTTCAATATATTTGAATTTTCTACAAAATGTGTAGAAATATTCTAACGATCCAAATGCCCGTTGGCATGACAATTACAGGTCTCAACGCCTATTGATAAAAGGATCAACCATCGGAATCGGAGCACAATTGCAGATTTTCGATTTTGTAGCTAGTCCAGGTGATTTTCAATAAAATTGAATTTTACTAAAAAATGTATAGAAATATTCTAACGATCCAAATGCCCGTTGGCATGACAATTACAGGTCTCAACGCCTATTGATAGAGGTATCAATCATCGGAATCGGAGCAGAATTGCAGATTTTCGATTTTGTAGCTTCGATTTTGTGGTCTATAGTCCAGGTGATTTTCAATAAAATTGAATTTTCTACAAAATGTGTAGAAATATTCTAACGATCCAAATGCCCGTTGGCATGACAATTACAGGTCTCAACGCCTATTGATAGAGGTATCAATCATCGGAATCGGAGCACAATTGCAGATTTTCGATTTTGTAGCTTCGATTTTGTGGTCTATAGTCCAGGTGATTTTCAATAAAATTGAATTTTCTACAAAATGTGTAGAAATATTCTAACGATCCAAATGCCCGTTGGCATGACAATTACAGGTCTCAACGCGTATTGATAGAGGTATCAATCATCGGAATCGGAGCACAATTGCAGATTTTCGATTTCGTAGATTCGATTTTGTGGTCTATAGTCCAGGTGATTTTCAATAAAATTGAATTTTCTACAAAATGTGTAGAAATATTCTAACGATCCAAATGCCCGTTGGCATGACAATTACAGGTCTCAACGCCTATTGATAGAGGTATCAACCATCGGATTCGGAGCACAATTGCTGATTTTCGATTTTGTAGCTCTGATTTTGTGGGCTATAGTCCAGGTGATTTTCAATAAAATTGAATTTTCTACAAAATGTGTAGAAATATTCTAACGATCCAAATGCCCGTTGGCATGACAATTACAGGTCTCAACGCCTATTGATGAGGTATCAATCATCGGATTCAGAGCACAATTACTGATTTTCGATTTTGTAGCTCCTATTTTGTGGGCTATAGTCCAGGTGATTTTCAATAAAATTGGATTTTCTACAAAATGTGTAGAAATATTCGAACGATCCAAATGCCCATTGGCATGACAATTACAGGTCTCAACCCCTATTGATAGAGGTATCAACCATCGGAATCGGAGCACAATTGCTGATTTTCGATTTTCTAGCTCTGATTTTGTGGGCTATAGTCCAGGTGATTTTCAATAAAATTGAATTTTCTACAAAATGTGTAGAAATATTCTAACGATCCAAATGCCCGTTGGCATGACAATTACAGGTCTCAACGCCTATTGATAGAGGTATCAACCATCGGATTCGGAGCACAATTGCAGATTTTCGATTTCGTAGCTCCTATTTTGTGGGCTATAGTCCAGGTGATTTTCAATAAAATTGAATTTTCTACAAAATGTGTAGAAATATTCTAACGATCCAAATGCCCGTTGGCATGACAATTACAGGTCTCAACGTTTATTGATAGAGGTATCAACCATCGGAATCGGAGCACAATTGCAGATTTTCGATTTTGTAGCTCTGATTTTGTGGGCTATATATAGTCCAGGTGATTTTCAATAAAATCGAATTTTCTACAAAATGTGTAGACATATTCTAACGATCCAAATGCCTATTAGCATGACAATTACATGTTTCAACGCCTATTGATAGAGGTATCAACCATCGGAATCGGAGCACAATTGCTGATTTTCGATTTTGTAGCTCTGATTTTGTGGGCTATAGTCCAGGTGATTTTCAATAAAATTGAATTTTCTACAAAATGTGTAGAAATATTCTAACGATCCAAATTCCCGTTGGCATGACAATTACAGGTATAAACGCCTATTGATAGAGGTATCAACCATCGGAATCGGAGCACAATTGCTGATTTTCGATTTTGTAGCTCTGATTTTGTGGGCTATATATAGTCCAGGTGATTTTCAATAAAATCGAATTTTCTACAAAATGTGTAGAAATATTCTAACGATCCAAATGCCCATTGGCATGACAATTACAGGTCTCAACGCCTATTGATAGAGGTATCAACCATCGGAATCGGAGCACAATTGCTGATTTTTGATTTTGTAGCTCTGATTTTGTGGGCTATAGTCCAGGTGATTTTCAATAAAATTGAATTTTCTACAAAATGTGTAGAAATATTCTAACGATCCAAATGCCCGTTGGCATGATAATTACAGGTCTCAACGCCTATTGATAGAGGTATCAACCATCGGAATCGGAGCACAATTGCTGATTTTCGATTTTGTAGCTCTGATTTTGTGGGCTATAGTCCAGGTGATTTTCAATAAAATTGAAATTTCTACAAAATGTGTAGAAATATTCTAACGATCCAAATGCCCATTGGCATGACAATTACAGGTCTCAACGCCTATTGATAAAGGTATCAACCATCGGAATCGGAGCACAATTGCTGATTTTCGATTTTGTAGCTCTGATTTTGTGGGCTATATATAGTCCAGGTGATTTTCAATAAAATCGAATTTTCTACAAAATGTGTAGAAATATTCTAACGATCCAAATGCCCATTGGCATGACAATTACAGGTCTCAACGCCTATTACTAGAGGTATCAACCATCGGAATCGGAGCACAATTGCTGATTTTCGATTTTGTAGCTCTGATTTTGTGGGCTATAGTTCAGGTGATTTTGAATAAAATTGAATTTTCTACAAAATGTGTAGAAATATTCTAACGATCCAAATGCCCGTTGGCATGACAATTACAGGTCTCAACGCCTATTGATAGAGGTATCAACCATCGGATTCGGAGCACAATTGCAGATTTTCGATTTTGTAGCTCTGATTTTGTGGGCTATAGTCCAGGTGATTTCCAATAAAATTGAATTTTCTACAAAATGTGTAGAAATATTCTAACGATCCAAATGCCCGTTGGCATGACAATTACAGGTCTCAACGCCTATTGATAGAGGTATCAACCATCGGAATCGGAGCACAATTGCTGATTTTCGATTTTGTAGCTCTGATTTTGTGGGCTATAGTCCAGGTGATTTTCAATAAAATTGAATTTTCTACAAAATGTGTAGAAATATTCTAATGATCCAAATGCCTATTGGCATGACAATTACAGGTCTCAACGCCTATTGATAGAGGTATCAACCATCGGAATCGGAGCACAATTGCTGATTTTCGATTTTGTAGCTCTGATTTTGTGGGCTATAGTCCAGGTGATTTTCAATAAAATTGAATTTTCTACAAAATGTGTAGAAATATTCTAACGATCCAAATGCCCGTTGGCATGACAATTACAGGTCTCAACGCCTATTGATAGAGGTATCAACCATCGGATTCGGAGCACAATTGCAGATTTTCGATTTTGTAGCTCTGATTTTGTGGGCTATAGTCCAGGTGATTTTCAATAAAATTGAATTTTCTACAAAATGTGTAGAAATATTCTAACGATCCAAATGCCCGTTGGCATGACAATTACAGGTCTCAACGCCTATTGATATGGGTATCAACCATCGGAATCGGAGCACAATTGCTGATTTTCGATTTTGTAGCTCTGATTTTGTGGGCTATAGTCCAGGTGATTTTCAATAAAATTGAATTTTCTACAAAATGTGTAGAAATATTCTAACGATCCAAATGCCCATTGGCATGACAATTACAGGTCTCAACGCCTATTGATAGAGGTATCAACCATCGGAATCGGAGCACAATTGCTGATTTTCGATTTTGTAGCTCTGATTTTGTGGGCTATAGTCCAGGTGATTTTCAATAAAATTGAATTTTCTACAAAATGTGTAGAAATATTCTAACGATCCAAATGCCCGTTGGCATGACAATTACAGGTCTCAACGCCTATTGATAGAGGTATCAACCATCGGAATCGGAGCACAATTGCTGATTTTCGATTTTGTAGCTCTGATTTTGTGGGCTATAGTCCAGGTGATTTTCAATAAAATTGAATTTTCTACAAAATGTGTAGAAATATTCTAACGATCCAAATGCCCGTTGGCATGACAATTACAGGTCTCAACGCCTATTGATATGGGTATCAACCATCGGAATCGGAGCACAATTGCTGATTTTCGATTTTGTAGCTCTGATTTTGTGGGCTATAGTCCAGGTGATTTTCAATAAAATTGAATTTTCTACAAAATGTGTAGAAATATTCTAACGATCCAAATGCCCGTTGGCATGACAATTACAGGTCTCAACGCCTATTGATATGGGTATCAACCATCGGAATCGGAGCACAATTGCTGATTTTCGATTTTGTAGCTCTGATTTTGTGGGCTATAGTCCAGGTGATTTTCAATAAAATTGAATTTTCTACAAAATGTGTAGAAATATTCTAACGATCCAAATGCCCGTTGGCATGACAATTACAGGTCTCAACGCCTATTGATATGGGTATCAACCATCGGAATCGGAGCACAATTGCTGATTTTCGATTTTGTAGCTCTGAATTTGTGGTCTATAGTCCAGGTGATTTTCAATAAAATTGAATTTTCTACAAAATGTGTAGAAATATTCTAACGATCCAAATGCCCGTTGGCATGACAATTACAGGTCTCAACGCCTATTGATAGAGGTATCAACCATCGGATTCGGAGCACAATTGCTGATTTTCGATTTTCTAGCTCTGATTTTGTGGGCTATAGTCCAGGTGATTTTCAATAAAATTGAATTTTCTACAAAATGTGTAGAAATATTCTAACGATCCAAATGCCCGTTGGCATGACAATTACAGGTCTCAACGCCTATTGATAGAGGTATCAACCATCTGATTCGGAGCACAATTGCTTATTTTCGAATTTGTAGCTCTGATTTTGTGTGCTCCAGGTGATTTTCAATAAAATTGAATTTTCTACAAAATGTGTAGAAATATTCTAACGATCCAAATGCCCGTTGGCATGACAATTACAGGTCTCAACGCCTATTGATAGAGGTATCAACCATCAGATTCGGAGCACAATTGCTGATTTTCGATTTTGTAGCTCTGATTTTGTGGTCTATAGTTCAGGTGATTTTCAATAAAATTGAATTTTCTACAAAATGTGTAGAAATATTCTAACGACCCAAATGCCCGTTGGCATGATAATTACAGGTCTCAACGCCTATTGATAGAGGTATCAACCATCGGAATCGGAGCACAATTGCTGATTTTCGATTTTGCAGCTCTGATTTTGTGGGCTATAGTCCAGGTGATTTTCAATAAAATTGAATTTTCTACAAAATCTGTAGAAATATTCTAACGATTTAAATGCCCGTTGGCATGACAATTACAGGTCTCAACGCCTATTGATAGAGGTATCAACCATCGGAATCGGAGCACAATTGCTGATTTTCGATTTTGTAGCTCTGATTTTGTGGGCTATAGTCCAGGTGATTTTCAATAAAATTGAATTTTCTATAAAAGGTGTAGAAATATTCTAACGATCCAAATGCCCGTTGGCATGACAATTACAGGTCTCAACGCCTATTGATAGAGGTATCAACCATCGGAATCGGAGCACAATTGCTGATTTTCGATTTTGTAGCTCTGATAGTCCAGGTGATTTTCAATAAAATTGAATTTTCTACAAAATGTGTAGAAATATTATAACGATCCAAATGCCCGTTGTCATGACAATTACAGGTCTCAACGCCTATTGATAGAGGTATCAACAATCGGATTCGGAGCACAATTGCTGATTTTCGATTTTGTAGCTCTGATTTTGTGGGCTATTATAGTCCAGGTGATTTTCAATAAAATTGAATTTTCTACAAAATGTGTAGAAATATTCTAACGATCCAAATGCCCATTGGCATGACAATTACAGGTCTCAACGCCTATTGATAGAGGTATCAACCATCGGATTCGGAGCACAATTGCAGATTTTCGATTTTGTAGCTCCGATTTTGTGGGCTATAGTCCAGGTGATTTTCAATAAAATTGAATTTTCTACAAAATGTGTAGAAATATTCTAACGATCCAAATGCCCGTTGGCATGACAATTACAGGTCTCAACGCCTATTGATAGATGTATCAATCATCGGAATCGGAGCACAATTGCAGATTTTCGATTTTGTAGCTTCGATTTTGTGGTCTATAGTCCAGGTGATTTTCAATAAAATTGAATTTTCTACAAGATGTGTAGAAATATTCTAACGATCCAAATGCCCGTTGGCATGACAATTACAGGTCTCAACGCCTATTGATAGAGGTATCAACCATCGGAATCGGAGCACAATTGCAGATTTTCGATTTTGTAACTTCGATTTTGTGGTCTATAGTCCAGGTGATTTTCAATAAAATTGAATTTTCTACAAAATGTGTAGAAATATTCTAACGATCCAAATGCCCGTTGGCATGACAATTACAGGTCTCAACACCTATTGAAAGAGGTATCAACCATCGGAATCGGAGCACAATTGCAGATTTTCGATTTTGTAGCTTCGATTTTGTGGTCTATAGTCCAGGTGATTTTCAATAAAATTGAATTTTCTACAAAATGTGTAGAAATATTCTAACGATCCAAATGCCCGTTGGCATGACAATTACAGGTCTCAACGCCTATTGATAGAGGTATCAATCATCGGAATCGGAGCACAATTGCAGATTTTCGATTTTGTAGCTTCGATTTTGTGGTCTATAGTCCAGGTGATTTTCAATAAAATTAAATTTTCTACAAGATGTGTAGAAATATTCTAACGATCCAAATGCCCGTTGGCATGACAATTACAGGTCTCAACGCCTATTGATAGAGGTATCAACCATCGGAATCGGAGCACAATTGCAGATTTTCGATTTTGTAGCTTCGATTTTGTGGTCTATAGTCCAGGTGATTTTCAATAAAATTGAATTTTCTACAAAATGTGTAGAAATATTCTAACGATCCAAATGCCCGTTGGCATGACAATTACAGGTCTCAACACTTATTGAAAGAGGTATCAACCATCGGAATCGGAGCACATTTGCAGATTTTCGATTTCGTAGCTTCGATTTTGTGGTCTATAGTCCAGGTGATTTTCAATAAAATTGAATTTTCTACAAAATGTGTAGAAATATTCTAACGATCCAAATGCCCGTTGGCATGACAATTACAGGTCTCAACACCTATTGAAAGAGGTATCAAACATCGGATTAAGAGCACAATTGCAGATTTTCGATTTCGTAGCTTCGATTTTGTGGTCTATAATCCAGGTGATTTTCAATAAAATTGAATTTTCTACAAAATGTGTAGAAATATTCTAACGATCCAAATGCCCGTTGGCATGACAATTACAGGTCTCAACGCGTATTGATAGAGGTATTAACCATCGGAATCGGAGCACAATTGCAGATTTTCGATTTTGTAGCTTCGATTTTGTGGTCTATAGTCCAGGTGATTTTCAATAAAATTGAATTTTCTACAAAATGTGTAGAAATATTCTAACGATCCAAATGCCCGTTGGCATGACAATTACAGGTCTCAACGCCTATTGATAGAGGTATCAATCATCGGAATCGGAGCACAATTGCAGATTTTCGATTTTGTGGTCTATTGTCCAGGTGATTTTCAATAAAATTGAATTTTCTACAAAATGTGTAGAAATATTCTAACGATCCAAATGCCCGTTGGCATGACAATTACAGGTCTCAACGCCTATTGATAGAGGTATCAATCATCGGAATCGGAGCACAATTGCAGATTTTCGATTTTGTAGCTTCGATTTTGTGGTCTATAGTCCAGGTGATTTTCAATAAAATTGAATTTTCTACAAAATGTGTAGAAA
The DNA here is from genome assembly GCA_958295665.1 of Tipula vernalis. NCBI lineage: Eukaryota > Metazoa > Arthropoda > Insecta > Diptera > Tipulidae > Tipula > Tipula vernalis. The sequence goes on along the minus strand of OY282560.1, from coordinate 65,517,358 downwards.
TATTCTAACGATCCAAATGCCCGTTGGCATGACAATTACAGGTCTCAACACCTATTGAAAGAGGTATCAACCATCGGAATCGGAGCACAATTGCAGATTTTCGATTTCGTAGCTTCGATTTTGTGGTCTAGGAGCACAATTGCAGATTTTTGATTTTGTAGCTTCGATTTTGTGGTCTATAGTCCAGGTGATTTTCAATAAAATTGAATTTTCTACAAAATGTGTAGAAATATTCTAACGATCCAAATGCCCGTTGGCATGACAATTACAGGTCTCAACGCCTATTGATAGAGGTATCAACCATCGGAATCGGAGCACAATTGCAGATTTTCGATTTTGTAGCTTCGATTTTGTGGTCTATAGTCCAGGTGATTTTCAATAAAATTGAATTTTCTACAAAATGTGTAGAAATATTCTAACGATCCAAATGCCCGTTGGCATGACAATTACAGGTCTCAACGCCTATTGATAGAGGTGTCAATCATCGGAATCGGAGCACAATTGCAGATTTTCGATTTTGTAGCTTCGAATTTGTGGTCTATAGTCCAGGTGATTTTCAATAAAATTGAATTTTCTACAAAATGTGTAGAAACATTCTTACGATCCAAATGCCCGTTGGCATGACAATTACAGGTCTCAACACCTATTGATAGAGGTATCAATCATCGGAATCGGAGCACAATTGCAGATTTTCGATTTTGTAGCTCTGATTTTGTGGTCTATAGTCCAGGTGATTTTCAATAAAATTGAATTTTACTAAAAAATGTATAGAAATATTTTAACGATCCAAATGCCCGTTGGCATGACAATTACAGGTCTCAACGCCTATTGATAGAAGGATCAACCATCGGAATCGGAGCACAATTGCAGATTTTCGATTTTGTAGCTCTGATTTTGTGGTCTATAGTCCAGGTGATTTTCAATAAAATTGAATTTTACTAAAAAATGTATAGAAATATTCTAACGATCCAAATGCCCGTTGGCATGACAATTACAGGTCTCAACGCCTATTGATAGAGGTATCAATCATCGGAATCGGAGCACAATTGCAGATTTTCGATTTTGTGGTCTATAGTCCAGGTGATTTTCAATAAAATTGAATTTTCTACAAAATGTGTAGAAATATTCTAACGATCCAAATGCCCGTTGGCATGACAATTACAGGTCTCAACGCCTATTGATAGAGGTATCAATCATCGGAATCGGAGCACAATTGCAGATTTTTGATTTTGTAGCTCTGATTTTGTGGTCTATAATCCAGGTGATTTTCAATAAATTTGAATTTTCTACAAAATGTGTAGAAATATTCTAACGATCCAAATGCCCGTTGGCATGACAATTACAGGTCTCAACGCCTATTGATAGAGGTGTCAATCATCGGAATCGGAGCACAATTGCAGATTTTCGATTTTGTAGCTTCGATTTTGTGGTCTATAGTCCAGGTGATTTTCAATAAAATTGAATTTTCTACAAAATGTGTAGAAATATTCTAACGATCCAAATGCCCGTTGGCATGACAATTACAGGTCTCAACGCCTATTGATAGAGGTATCAACCATCGGAATCGGAGCACAATTGCAGATTTTCGATTTTGTAGCTTCGATTTTGTGGTCTATAGTCCAGGTGATTTTCAATAAAATTGAATTTTCTACAAAATGTGTAGAAATATTCTAACGATCCAAATGCCCGTTGGCATGACAATTACAGGTCTCAACGCCTATTGATAGAGGTATCAACCATCGGAATCGGAGCACAATTGCAGATTTTCGATTTCGTAGCTTCGATTTTGTGGTCTATAGTCCAGGTGATTTTCAATAAAATTGAATTTTCACAAAATGTGTAGAAATATTCTAACGATCCAAATGCCCGTTGGCATGACAATTACATGTCTCAACGCCTATTGATAGAGGTATCAACCATCGGAATCGGAGCACAATTGCAGATTTTCGATTTTGTAGCTTCGATTTTGTGGTCTATAATCCAGGTGATTTTCAATAAAATTGAATTTTCTACAAAATGTGTAGAAATATTCTAACGATCCAAATGCCCGTTGGCATGACAATTACAGGTCTCAACGCCTATTGATAGAGGTATCAATCATCGGAATCGGAGCACAATTGCAGATTTTCGATTTTGTGGTCTATAGTCCAGGTGATTTTCAATAAAATTGAATTTTCTACAAAATGTGTAGAAATATTCTAACGATTCAAATGCCCGTTGGCATGACAATTACAGGTCTCAACGCCTATTGATAGAGGTATCAACCATCGGAATCGGAGCACAATTGCTGATTTTCGATTTTGTAGCTCTGAATTTGTGGTCTATAGTCCAGGTGATTTTCAATAAAATTGAATTTTCTACAAAATGTGTAGAAATATTCGAACGATCCAAATGCCCGTTGGCATGACAATTACAGGTCTCAACGCCTATTGATAGAGGTATCAACCATCGGAATCGGAGCACAATTGCAGATTTTAGATTTTGTAGCTCTGATTTTGTGGGCAATAGTCCAGGTGATTTTCAATAAAATTGAATTTTCTACAAAATGTGTAGAAATATTCTAACGATCCAAATGCCCGTTGGCATGACAATTACAGGTCTCAACGCCTATTGATAGAGGTATCAACCATCGGATTCGGAGCACAATTGCTGATTTTCGATTTTGTAGCTCTGATTTTGTGGGCTATAGTCCAGGTGATTTTCAATAAAATTGAATTTTCTACAAAATGTGTAGAAACATTCTAACGATCCAAATGCCCGTTGGCATGACAATTACAGGTCTCAACGCCTATTGATAGAGGTATCAACCATCGGATTCGGAGCACAATTGCAGATTTTCGATTTTGTAGCTCTGATTTTGTGGGCTATAGTCCAGGTGATTTTCAATAAAATTGAATTTTCTACAAAATGTGTAGAAATATTCTAACGATCCAAATGCCCGTTGGCATGACAATTACAGGTCTCAACGCCTATTGATATGGGTATCAACCATCGGAATCGGAGCACAATTGCTGATTTTCGATTTTGTAGCTCTGATTTTGTGGGCTATAGTCCAGGTGATTTTCAATAAAATTGAATTTTCTACAAAATGTGTAGAAATATTCTAACGATCCAAATGCCCATTGGCATGACAATTACAGGTCTCAACGCCTATTGATAGAGGTATCAACCATCGGAATCGGAGCACAATTGCTGATTTTCGATTTTGTAGCTCTGATTTTGTGGGCTATAGTCCAGGTGATTTTCAATAAAATTGAATTTTCTACAAAATGTGTAGAAATATTCTAACGATCCAAATGCCCGTTGGCATGACAATTACAGGTCTCAACGCCTATTGATAGAGGTATCAACCATCGGAATCGGAGCACAATTGCTGATTTTCGATTTTGTAGCTCTGATTTTGTGGGCTATAGTCCAGGTGATTTTCAATAAAATTGAATTTTCTACAAAATGTGTAGAAATATTCTAACGATCCAAATGCCCGTTGGCATGACAATTACAGGTCTCAACGCCTATTGATATGGGTATCAACCATCGGAATCGGAGCACAATTGCTGATTTTCGATTTTGTAGCTCTGATTTTGTGGGCTATAGTCCAGGTGATTTTCAATAAAATTGAATTTTCTACAAAATGTGTAGAAATATTCTAACGATCCAAATGCCCGTTGGCATGACAATTACAGGTCTCAACGCCTATTGATATGGGTATCAACCATCGGAATCGGAGCACAATTGCTGATTTTCGATTTTGTAGCTCTGATTTTGTGGGCTATAGTCCAGGTGATTTTCAATAAAATTGAATTTTCTACAAAATGTGTAGAAATATTCTAACGATCCAAATGCCCGTTGGCATGACAATTACAGGTCTCAACGCCTATTGATATGGGTATCAACCATCGGAATCGGAGCACAATTGCTGATTTTCGATTTTGTAGCTCTGATTTTGTGGGCTATAGTCCAGGTGATTTTCAATAAAATTGAATTTTCTACAAAATGTGTAGAAATATTCTAACGATTCAAATGCCCGTTGGCATGACAATTACAGGTCTCAACGCCTATTGATAGAGGTATCAACCATCGGAATCGGAGCACAATTGCTGATTTTCGATTTTGTAGCTCTGAATTTGTGGTCTATAGTCCAGGTGATTTTCAATAAAATTGAATTTTCTACAAAATGTGTAGAAATATTCGAACGATCCAAATGCCCGTTGGCATGACAATTACAGGTCTCAACGCCTATTGATAGAGGTATCAACCATCGGAATCGGAGCACAATTGCAGATTTTAGATTTTGTAGCTCTGATTTTGTGGGCAATAGTCCAGGTGATTTTCAATAAAATTGAATTTTCTACAAAATGTGTAGAAATATTCTAACGATCCAAATGCCCGTTGGCATGACAATTACAGGTCTCAACGCCTATTGATAGAGGTATCAACCATCGGATTCGGAGCACAATTGCTGATTTTCGATTTTGTAGCTCTGATTTTGTGGGCTATAGTCCAGGTGATTTTCAATAAAATTGAATTTTCTACAAAATGTGTAGAAATATTCTAACGATCCAAATGCCCGTTGGCATGACAATTACAGGTCTCAACGCCTATTGATAGAGGTATCAACCATCTGATTCGGAGCACAATTGCTTATTTTCGAATTTGTAGCTCTGATTTTGTGTGCTCCAGGTGATTTTCAATAAAATTGAATTTTCTACAAAATGTGTAGAAATATTCTAACGATCCAAATGCCCGTTGGCATGACAATTACAGGTCTCAACGCCTATTGATAGAGGTATCAACCATCAGATTCGGAGCACAATTGCTGATTTTCGATTTTGTAGCTCTGATTTTGTGGTCTATAGTTCAGGTGATTTTCAATAAAATTGAATTTTCTACAAAATGTGTAGAAATATTCTAACGACCCAAATGCCCGTTGGCATGATAATTACAGGTCTCAACGCCTATTGATAGAGGTATCAACCATCGGAATCGGAGCACAATTGCTGATTTTCGATTTTGCAGCTCTGATTTTGTGGGCTATAGTCCAGGTGATTTTCAATAAAATTGAATTTTCTACAAAATGTGTAGAAATATTCTAACGATTTAAATGCCCGTTGGCATGACAATTACAGGTCTCAACGCCTATTGATAGAGGTATCAACCATCGGAATCGGAGCACAATTGCTGATTTTCGATTTTGTAGCTCTGATTTTGTGGGCTATAGTCCAGGTGATTTTCAATAAAATTGAATTTTCTACAAAAGGTGTAGAAATATTCTAACGATCCAAATGCCCGTTGGCATGACAATTACAGGTCTCAACGCCTATTGATAGAGGTATCAACCATCGGAATCGGAGCACAATTGCTGATTTTCGATTTTGTAGCTCTGATAGTCCAGGTGATTTTCAATAAAATTGAATTTTCTACAAAATGTGTAGAAATATTCTAACGATCCAAATGCCCGTTGTCATGACAATTACAGGTCTCAACGCCTATTGATAGAGGTATCAACAATCGGATTCGGAGCACAATTGCTGATTTTCGATTTTGTAGCTCTGATTTTGTGGGCTATTATAGTCCAGGTGATTTTCAATAAAATTGAATTTTCTACAAAATGTGTAGAAATATTCTAACGATCCAAATGCCCATTGGCATGACAATTACAGGTCTCAACGCCTATTGATAGAGGTATCAACCATCGGATTCGGAGCACAATTGCAGATTTTCGATTTTGTAGCTCCGATTTTGTGGGCTATAGTCCAGGTGATTTTCAATAAAATTGAATTTTCTACAAAATGTGTAGAAATATTCTAACGATCCAAATGCCCGTTGGCATGACAATTACAGGTCTCAACGCCTATTGATAGATGTATCAATCATCGGAATCGGAGCACAATTGCAGATTTTCGATTTTGTAGCTTCGATTTTGTGGTCTATAGTCCAGGTGATTTTCAATAAAATTGAATTTTCTACAAGATGTGTAGAAATATTCTAACGATCCAAATGCCCGTTGGCATGACAATTACAGGTCTCAACGCCTATTGATAGAGGTATCAACCATCGGAATCGGAGCACAATTGCAGATTTTCGATTTTGTAGCTTCGATTTTGTGGTCTATAGTCCAGGTGATTTTCAATAAAATTGAATTTTCTACAAAATGTGTAGAAATATTCTAACGATCCAAATGCCCGTTGGCATGACAATTACAGGTCTCAACGCCTATTGATAGAGGTATCAATCATCGGAATCGGAGCACAATTGCAGATTTTCGATTTTGTAGCTTCGATTTTGTGGTCTATAGTCCAGGTGATTTTCAATAAAATTAAATTTTCTACAAGATGTGTAGAAATATTCTAACGATCCAAATGCCCGTTGGCATGACAATTACAGGTCTCAACGCCTGTTGATAGAGGTATCAACCATCGGAATCGGAGCACAATTGCAGATTTTCGATTTTGTAGCTTCGATTTTGTGGTCTATAGTCCAGGTGATTTTCAATAAAATTGAATTTTCTACAAAATGTGTAGAAATATTCTAACGATCCAAATGCCCGTTGGCATGACAATTACAGGTCTCAACACTTATTGAAAGAGGTATCAACCATCGGAATCGGAGCACAATTGCAGATTTTCGATTTCGTAGCTTCGATTTTGTGGTCTATAGTCCAGGTGATTTTCAATAAAATTGAATTTTCTACAAAATGTGTAGAAACATTCTAACGATCCAAATGCCCGTTGGCATGACAATTACAGGTCTCAACACCTATTGAAAGAGGTATCAACCATCGGAATCGAAGCACAATTGCTAATTTTCGATTTCATAGCTTCGATTTTGTGGTCTATAGTCCAGGTGATTTTCAATAAAATTGAATTTTCTACAAAATGTGTAGAAATATTCTAACGATCCAAATGCCCGTTGGCATGACAATTACAGGTCTCAACACCTATTGAAAGAGGTATCAAACATCGGATTAAGAGCACAATTGCAGATTTTCGATTTCGTACCTTCGATTTTGTGGTCTATAATCCAGGTGATTTTCAATAAAATTGAATTTTCTACAAAATGTGTAGAAATATTCTAACGATCCAAATGCCCGTTGGCATGACAATTACAGGTCTCAACGCGTATTGATAGAGGTATTAACCATCGGAATCGGAGCACAATTGCAGATTTTCGATTTTGTAGCTTCGATTTTGTGGTCTATAGTCCAGGTGATTTTCAATAAAATTGAATTTTCTACAAAATGTGTAGAAATATTCTAACGATCCAAATGCCCGTTGGCATGACAATTACAGGTCTCAACGCCTATTGATAGAGGTATCAATCATCGGAATCGGAGCACAATTGCAGATTTTCGATTTTGTGGTCTATAGTCCAGGTGATTTTCAATAAAATTGAATTTTCTACAAAATGTGTAGAAATATTCTAACGATCCAAATGCCCGTTGGCATGACAATTACAGGTCTCAACGCCTATTGATAGAGGTATCAATCATCGGAATCGGAGCACAATTGCAGATTTTCGATTTTGTAGCTTCGATTTTGTGGTCTATAGTCCAGGTGATTTTCAATAAAATTGAATTTTCTACAAAATGTGTAGAAATATTCTAACGATCCAAATGCCCGTTGGCATGACAATTACAGGTCTCAACACCTATTGAAAGAGGTATCAACCATCGGAATCGGAGCACAATTGCAGATTTTCGATTTCTTAGCTTCGATTTTGTGGTCTAGGAGCACAATTGCAGATTTTTGATTTTGTAGCTTCGATTTTGTGGTCTATAGTCCAGGTGATTTTCAATAAAATTGAATTTTCTACAAAATGTGTAGAAATATTCTAACGATCCAAATGCCCGTTGGCATGACAATTACAGGTCTCAACGCCTATTGATAGAGGTATCAACCATCGGAATCGGAGCACAATTGCAGATTTTCGATTTTGTAGCTTCGATTTTGTGGTCTATAGTCCAGGTGATTTTCAATAAAATTGAATTTTCTACAAAATGTGTAGAAATATTCTAACGATCCAAATGCCCGTTGGCATGACAATTACAGGTCTCAACGCCTATTGATAGAGGTATCAATCATCGGAATCGGAGCACAATTGCAGATTTTCGATTTTGTAGCTTCGATTTTGTGGTCTATAGTCCAGGTGATTTTCAATAAAATTGAATTTTCTACAAAATGTGTAGAAATATTCTAACGATCCAAATGCCCGTTGGCATGACAATTACAGGTCTCAACACCTATTGAAAGAGGTATCAACCATCGGAATCGGAGCACAATTGCAGATTTTCGATTTCGTAGCTTCGATTTTGTGGTCTAGGAGCACAATTGCAGATTTTTGATTTTGTAGCTTCGATTTTGTGGTCTATAGTCCAGGTGATTTTCAATAAAATTGAATTTTCTACAAAATGTGTAGAAATATTCTAACGATCCAAATGCCCGTTGGCATGACAATTACAGGTCTCAACGCCTATTGATAGAGGTGTCAATCATCGGAATCGGAGCACAATTGCAGATTTTCGATTTTGTAGCTTCGAATTTGTGGTCTATAGTCCAGGTGATTTTCAATAAAATTGAATTTTCTACAAAATGTGTAGAAACATTCTTACGATCCAAATGCCCGTTGGCATGACAATTACAGGTCTCAACACCTATTGATAGAGGTATCAATCATCGGAATCGGAGCACAATTGCAGATTTTCGATTTTGTAGCTCTGATTTTGTGGTCTATAGTCCAGGTGATTTTCAATAAAATTGAATTTTACTAAAAAATGTATAGAAATATTTTAACGATCCAAATGCCCGTTGGCATGACAATTACAGGTCTCAACGCCTATTGATAGAAGGATCAACCATCGGAATCGGAGCACAATTGCAGATTTTCGATTTTGTAGCTCTGATTTTGTGGTCTATAGTCCAGGTGATTTTCAATAAAATTGAATTTTACTAAAAAATGTATAGAAATATTCTAACGATCCAAATGCCCGTTGGCATGACAATTACAGGTCTCAACGCCTATTGATAGAGGTATCAATCATCGGAATCGGAGCACAATTGCAGATTTTCGATTTTGTGGTCTATAGTCCAGGTGATTTTCAATAAAATTGAATTTTCTACAAAATGTGTAGAAATATTCTAACGATCCAAATGCCCGTTAGCATGACAATTACAGGTCTCAACGCCTATTGATAGAGGTATCAATCATCGGAATCGGAGCACAATTGCAGATTTTTGATTTTGTAGCTCTGATTTTGTGGTCTATAATCCAGGTGATTTTCAATAAATTTGAATTTTCTACAAAATGTGTAGAAATATTCTAACGATCCAAATGCCCGTTGGCATGACAATTACAGGTCTCAACGCCTATTGATAGAGGTGTCAATCATCGGAATCGGAGCACAATTGCAGATTTTCGATTTTGTAGCTTCGATTTTGTGGTCTATAGTCCAGGTGATTTTCAATAAAATTGAATTTTCTACAAAATGTGTAGAAATATTCTAACGATCCAAATGCCCGTTGGCATGACAATTACAGGTCTCAACGCCTATTGATAGAGGTATCAACCATCGGAATCGGAGCACAATTGCAGATTTTCGATTTTGTAGCTTCGATTTTGTGGTCTATAGTCCAGGTGATTTTCAATAAAATTGAATTTTCTACAAAATGTGTAGAAATATTCTAACGATCCAAATGCCCGTTGGCATGACAATTACAGGTCTCAACGCCTATTGATAGAGGTATCAACCATCGGAATCGGAGCACAATTGCAGATTTTCGATTTCGTAGCTTCGATTTTGTGGTCTATAGTCCAGGTGATTTTCAATAAAATTGAATTTTCACAAAATGTGTAGAAATATTCTAACGATCCAAATGCCCGTTGGCATGACAATTACATGTCTCAACGCCTATTGATAGAGGTATCAACCATCGGAATCGGAGCACAATTGCAGATTTTCGATTTTGTAGCTTCGATTTTGTGGTCTATAGTCCAGGTGATTTTCAATAAAATTGAATTTTCTACAAGATGTGTAGAAATATTCTAACGATCCAAATGCCCGTTGGCATGACAATTACAGGTCTCAACGCCTATTGATAGAGGTATCAACCATCGGAATCGGAGCACAATTGCAGATTTTCGATTTTGTAGCTTCGAATTTGTGGTCTATAGTCCAGGTGATTTTCAATAAAATTGAATTTTCTACAAAATGTGTAGAAACATTCTTACGATCCAAATGCCCGTTGGCATGACAATTACAGGTCTCAACGCCTATTGATAGAGGTATCAATCATCGGAATCGGAGCACAATTGCAGATTTTCGATTTTGTAGCTCTGATTTTGTGGTCTATAGTCCAGGTGATTTTCAATAAAATTGAATTTTACTAAAAAATGTATAGAAATATTTTAACGATCTAAATGCCCGTTGGCATGACAATTACAGGTCTCAACGCCTATTGATAGAGGTATCAACCATCGGAATCGGAGCACAATTGCAGATTTTCGATTTTGTAGCTTCGATTTTGTGGTCTATAGTCCAGGTGATTTTCAATAAAATTGAATTTTCTACAAAATGTGTAGAAATATTCTAACGATCCAAATGCCCGTTGGCATGACAATTACAGGTCTCAACGCCTATTGATAGAGGTATCAACCATCGGAATCGGAGCACAATTGCAGATTTTCGATTTTGTAGCTTCGATTTTGTGGTCTATAGTCCAGGTGATTTTCAATAAAATTGAATTTTCTACAAAATGTGTAGAAATATTCTAACGATCCAAATGCCCGTTAGCATGACAATTACAGGTCTCAACGCCTATTGATAGAGGTATCAATCATCGGAATCGGAGCACAATTGCAGATTTTTGATTTTGTAGCTCTGATTTTGTGGTCTATAATCCAGGTGATTTTCAATAAATTTGAATTTTCTACAAAATGTGTAGAAATATTCTAACGATCCAAATGCCCGTTGGCATGACAATTACAGGTCTCAACGCCTATTGATAGAGGTGTCAATCATCGGAATCGGAGCACAATTGCAGATTTTCGATTTTGTAGCTTCGATTTTGTGGTCTATAGTCCAGGTGATTTTCAATAAAATTGAATTTTCTACAAAATGTGTAGAAATATTCTAACGATCCAAATGCCCGTTGGCATGACAATTACAGGTCTCAACGCCTATTGATAGAGGTATCAACCATCGGAATCGGAGCACAATTGCAGATTTTCGATTTTGTAGCTTCGATTTTGTGGTCTATAGTCCAGGTGATTTTCAATAAAATTGAATTTTCTACAAAATGTGTAGAAATATTCTAACGATCCAAATGCCCGTTGGCATGACAATTACAGGTCTCAACGCCTATTGATAGAGGTATCAACCATCGGAATCGGAGCACAATTGCAGATTTTCGATTTCGTAGCTTCGATTTTGTGGTCTATAGTCCAGGTGATTTTCAATAAAATTGAATTTTCACAAAATGTGTAGAAATATTCTAACGATCCAAATGCCCGTTGGCATGACAATTACATGTCTCAACGCCTATTGATAGAGGTATCAACCATCGGAATCGGAGCACAATTGCAGATTTTCGATTTTGTAGCTTCGATTTTGTGGTCTATAGTCCAGGTGATTTTCAATAAAATTGAATTTTCTACAAGATGTGTAGAAATATTCTAACGATCCAAATGCCCGTTGGCATGACAATTACAGGTCTCAACGCCTATTGATAGAGGTATCAACCATCGGAATCGGAGCACAATTGCAGATTTTCGATTTTGTAGCTTCGAATTTGTGGTCTATAGTCCAGGTGATTTTCAATAAAATTGAATTTTCTACAAAATGTGTAGAAACATTCTTACGATCCAAATGCCCGTTGGCATGACAATTACAGGTCTCAACGCCTATTGATAGAGGTATCAATCATCGGAATCGGAGCACAATTGCAGATTTTCGATTTTGTAGCTCTGATTTTGTGGTCTATAGTCCAGGTGATTTTCAATAAAATTGAATTTTACTAAAAAATGTATAGAAATATTTTAACGATCTAAATGCCCGTTGGCATGACAATTACAGGTCTCAACGCCTATTGATAGAGGTATCAACCATCGGAATCGGAGCACAATTGCAGATTTTCGATTTTGTAGCTTCGATTTTGTGGTCTATAGTCCAGGTGATTTTCAATAAAATTGAATTTTCTACAAAATGTGTAGAAATATTCTAACGATCCAAATGCCCGTTGGCATGACAATTACAGGTCTCAACGCCTATTGATAGAGGTATCAACCATCGGAATCGGAGCACAATTGCAGATTTTCGATTTTGTAGCTTCGATTTTGTGGTCTATAGTCCAGGTGATTTTCAAAAAAATTGAATTTTCTACAAAATGTGTAGAAATATTCTAACGATACAAATGCCCGTTGGCATGACAATTACAGGTCTCAACACCTATTGAAAGAGGTATCAACCATCGGAATCGGAGCACAATTGCAGATTTTCGATTTCGTAGCTTCGATTTTGTGGGCTATAGTCCAGGTGATTTTCAATAAAATTGAATTTTCTAAAAAATGTGTAGAAATATTCTAACGATCCAAATGCCCGTTGGCATGACAATTATAGGTCTCAACGCCTATTGATAGAGGTATCAACCATCGGAATCGGAGCACAATTGCAGATTTTCGATTTCGTAGCTTCGATTTTGTGGTCTATAGTCCAGGTGATTTTCAATAAAATTGAATTTTCTACAAAATGTGTAGAAATATTCTAACGATCCAAATGCCCGTTGGCATGACAATTACAGGTCTCAACGACTATTGATAGAGGTATCAATCATCGGAATCGGAGCACAATTGCAGATTTTCTATTTTGTAGCTCTGATTTTGTAGTCAATAGTCCAGGTGATTTTCAAAAAAATTGAATTTTACTAAAACATATTTAGCAATATTCTAACGATCCAAATGCCCGTTGGCATGACAATTACAGGTCTCAACGCCTATTGATAGAAGTATCAACCATCGGAATCGGAGCACAATTGCAGATTTTCGATTTTGTAGCTTCGATTTTGTGGTCTATATTCCAGGTGATTTTCAATAAAATTGAATTTTCTACAAAATGTGTAGAAATATTCTAACGATCCAAATGCCCGTTGGCATGACAATTACAGGTCTCAACGCCTATTGATAGAGGTATCAATCATCGGAATCGGAGCACAATTGCTGATTTTCGATTTTGTAGCTTTGATTTTGTGGTCTATAGTTCAGGTGATTTTCAATAAAATTGAATTTTCTACAAAATGTGTAGAAATATTCTAACGATCTAAATGCCCGTTGGCATGACAATTACAGGTCTCAACGCCTATTGATAGAGGTATCAACCATCGGATTCGGAGCACAATTGCAGATTTTCGATTTTGTAGCTCCTATTTTGTTGGCTATAGTCCAGGTGATTTTCAATAAAATTGAATTTTCTACAAAATGTGTAGAAATATTCTAACGATCCAAATGCCCGTTGGCATGACAATTACAGGTCTCAACGCCTATTGATAGAGGTATCAACCATCGGATTCGGAGCACAATTGCTGATTTTCGATTTTGTAGCTCTGATTTTGTGGGCTATAGTCCAGGTGATTTTCAATAAAATTGAATTTTCTACAAAATGTGTAGAAATATTCTAACGATCCAAATGCCCGTTGGCATGACAATTACAGGTCTCAACGCCTATTGATAGAGGTATCAACCATCGGATTCGGAGCACAATTGCTGATTTTCGATTTTGTAGCTCTGATTTTGTGTGCTCCAGGTGATTTTCAATAAAATTGAATTTTCTACAAAATGTGTAGAAATATTCTAACGATCCAAATGCCCGTTGGCATGACAATTACAGGTCTCAACGCCTATTGATAGAGGTATCAACCATCGGATTCGGAGCACAATTGCAGATTTTAGATTTTGTAGCTCTGATTTTGTGGGCTATAGTCCTCCATGTGATTTTGAATAAAATTGAATTTTCTACAAAATGTGTAGAAATATTCTAACGATCCAAATGCCCGTTGGCATGACAATTACAGGTCTCAACGCCTATTGATAGAGGTATCAACCATCGGAATCGGAGCACAATTGCTGATTTTCGATTTTGTAGCTCTGATTTTGTGGTCTATAGTTCAGGTGATTTTCAATAAAATTGAATTTTCTACAAAATGTGTAGAAATATTCTAACGACCCAAATGCCCGTTGGCATGATAATTACAGGTCTCAACGCCTACTGATAGAGGTATCAACCATCGGAATCGGAGCACAATTGCTGATTTTCGATTTTCTAGCTCTGATTTTGTGGTCTAAAGTCCAGGTGATTTTCAATAAAATTAAATTTTCTACAAGATGTGTAGAAATATTCTAACGATCCAAATGCCCGTTGGCATGACAATTACAGGTCTCAACGCGTATTGATAGAGGTATCAACCATCGGAATCGGAGCACAATTGCAGATTTTCGATTTTGTAGCTTCGATTTTGTGGTCTATAGTCCAGGTGATTTTCAATAAAATTGAATTTTCTACAAAATGTGTAGAAATATTCTAACGATCCAAATGCCCGTTGGCATGACAATTACAGGTCTCAACACTTATTGAAAGAGGTATCAACCATCGGAATCGGAGCACAATTGCAGATTTTCGATTTCGTAGCTTCGATTTTGTGGTCTATAGTCCAGGTGATTTTCAATAAAATTGAATTTTCTACAAAATGTGTAGAAACATTCTAACGATCCAAATGCCCGTTGGCATGACAATTACAGGTCTCAACACCTATTGAAAGAGGTATCAACCATCGGAATCGGAGCACAATTGCTAATTTTCGATTTCGTAGCTTCGATTTTGTGGTCTATAGTCCAGGTGATTTTCAATAAAATTGAATTTTCTACAAAATGTGTAGAAATATTCTAACGATCCAAATGCCCGTTGGCATGACAATTACAGGTCTCAACACCTATTGAAAGAGGTATCAAACATCGGATTAAGAGCACAATTGCAGATTTTCGATTTCGTAGCTTCGATTTTGTGGTCTATAATCCAGGTGATTTTCAATAAAATTGAATTTTCTACAAAATGTGTAGAAATATTCTAACGATCCAAATGCCCGTTGGCATGACAATTACAGGTCTCAACGCGTATTGATAGAGGTATTAATCATCGGAATCGGAGCACAATTGCAGATTTTCGATTTTGTAGCTTCGATTTTGTGGTCTATAGTCCAGGTGATTTTCAATAAAATTGAATTTTCTACAAAATGTGTAGAAATATTCTAACGATCCAAATGCCCGTTGGCATGACAATTACAGGTCTCAACGCCTATTGATAGAGGTATCAATCATCGGAATCGGAGCACAATTGCAGATTTTCGATTTTGTGGTCTATAGTCCAGGTGATTTTCAATAAAATTGAATTTTCTACAAAATGTGTAGAAATATTCTAACGATCCAAATGCCCGTTGGCATGACAATTACAGGTCTCAACGCCTATTGATAGAGGTATCAATCAACGGAATCGGAGCACAATTGCAGATTTTCGATTTTGTAGCTTCGATTTTGTGGTCTATAGTCCAGGTGATTTTCAATAAAATTGAATTTTCTACAAAATGTGTAGAAATATTCTAACGATCCAAATGCCCGTTGGCATGACAATTACAGGTCTCAACACCTATTGAAAGAGGTATCAACCATCGGAATCGGAGCACAATTGCAGATTTTCGATTTCGTAGCTTCGATTTTGTGGTCTATAGTCCAGGTGATTTTCAATAAAATTGAATTTTCACAAAATGTGTAGAAATATTCTAACGATCCAAATGCCCGTTGGCATGACAATTACATGTCTCAACGCCTATTGATAGAGGTATCAATCATCGGAATCGGAGCACAATTGCAGATTTTTGATTTTGTAGCTTCGATTTTGTGGTCTATAGTCCAGGTGATTTTCAATAAATTTGAATTTTCTACAAAATGTGTAGAAATATTCTAACGATCCAAATGCCCGTTGGCATGACAATTACAGGTCTCAACGCCTATTGATAGAGGTATCAACCATCGGAATCGGAGCACAATTGCAGATTTTCGATTTTGTAGCTTCGATTTTGTGGTCTATAGTCCAGGTGATTTTCAATAAAATTGAATTTTCTACAAAATGTGTAGAAATATTCTAACGATCCAAATGCCCGTTGGCATGACAATTACAGGTCTCAACACCTATTGAAAGAGGTATCAACCATCGGAATCGGAGCACAATTGCAGATTTTCGATTTCGTAGCTTCGATTTTGTGGTCTATAGTCCAGGTGATTTTCAATAAAATTGAATTTTCACAAAATGTGTAGAAATATTCTAACGATCCAAATGCCCGTTGGCATGACAATTACATGTCTCAACGCCTATTGATAGAGATATCAATCATCGGAATCGGAGCACAATTGCAGATTTTTGATTTTGTAGCTTCGATTTTGTGGTCTATAGTCCAGGTGATTATCAATAAAATTGAATTTTCTACAAAATGTGTAGAAATATTCTAACGATCCAAATGCCCGTTGGCATGACAATTACAGGTCTCAACACCTATTGAAAGAGGTATCAAACATCGGATTCAGAGCACAATTGCAGATTTTCGATTTCGTAGCTTCGATTTTGTGGTCTAGAGTCCAGGTGAATTTCAATAAAATTGAATTTTCTACAAAATGTGTAGAAATATTCTAACGATCCAAATGCCCGTTGGCATGACAATTACAGGTCTCAACGCCTATTGATAGAGGTATCAACCATCGGAATCGGAGCACAATTGCAGATTTTCGATTTTGTAGCTTCGATTTTGTGGTCTATAGTCCAGGTGATTTTCAATAAAATTGAATTTTCTACAAAATGTGTAGAAATATTCTAACGATCCAAATGCCCGTTGGCATGACAATTACAGGTCTCAACGCCTATTGATAGAGGTATCAACCATCGGAATCGGAGCACAATTGCAGATTTTCGATTTTGTAGCTTCGATTTTGTGGTCTATAGTCCAGGTGATTTTCAATAAAATTGAATTTTCTACAAAATGTGTAGAAATATTCTAACGATCCAAATGCCCGTTGGCATGACAATTACAGGTCTCAACGCGTATTGATAGAGGTATCAATCATCGGAATCGGAGCACAATTGCAGATTTTCGATTTCGTAGATTCGATTTTGTGGTCTATAGTCCAGGTGATTTTCAAAAAAATTGAATTTTCTACAAAATGTGTAGAAATATTCTAACGATCCAAATGCCCGTTGGCATGACAATTACAGGTCTCAACACCTATTGAAAGAGGTATCAACCATCTGAATCGGAGCACAATTGCAGATTTTCGATTTCGTAGCTTCGATTTTGTGGGCTATAGTCCAGGTGATTTTCAATAAAATTGAATTTTCTAAAAAATGTGTAGAAATATTCTAACGATCCAAATGCCCGTTGGCATGACAATTATAGGTCTCAACGCCTATTGATAGAGGTATCAACCATCGGAATCGGAGCACAATTGCAGATTTTCGATTTCGTAGCTTCGATTTTGTGGTCTATAGTCCAGGTGATTTTCAATAAAATTGAATTTTCTACAAAATGTGTAGAAATATTCTAACGATCCAAATGCCCGTTGGCATGACAATTACAGGTCTCAACGCCTATTGATAGAGGTATCAACCATCGGAATCGGAGCACAATTGCAGATTTTCGATTTTGTAGCTTCGATTTTGTGGTCTATAGTCCAGGTGATTTTCAATAAAATTGAATTTTCTACAAAATGTGTAGAAATATTCTAACGATCCAAATGCCCCTTGGCATGACAATTACAGGTCTCAACGCCTATTGATAGAGGTGTCAATCATCGGAATCGGAGCACAATTGCAGATTTTCGATTTTGTAGCTTCGAATTTGTGGTCTATAGTCCAGGTGATTTTCAATAAAATTGAATTTTCTACAAAATGTGTAGAAATATTCTAACGATCCAAATGCCCGTTGGCATGACAATTACAGGTCTCAACGCCTATTGATATAGGTATCAATCATCGGAATCGGAGCACAATTGCAGATTTTCTATTTTGTAGCTCTGATTTTGTAGTCTATAGTCCAGGTGATTTTCAATAAAATTGAATTTTACTAAAACATATTTAGCAATATTCTAACGATCCAAATGCCCGTTGGCATGACAATTACAGGTCTCAACGCGTATTGATAGAGGTATCAATCATCGGAATCGGAGCACAATTGCAGATTTTCGATCTCGTAGATTCGATTTTGTGGTCTATAGTCCAGGTGATTTTCAATAAAATTGAATTTTCTACAAAATGTGTAGAAATATTCTAACGATCCAAATGCCCGTTGGCATGACAATTACAGGTCTCAACACCTATTGAAAGAGGTATCAACCATCGGAATCGGAGCACAATTGCAGATTTTCGATTTCGTAGCTTCGATTTTGTGGTCTATAGTCCAGGTGATTTTCAATAAAATTGAATTTTCTACAAAATGTGTAGAAATATTCTAACGATCCAAATGCCCGTTGGCATGACAATTACAGGTCTCAACGCCTATTGATAGAGGTATCAATCATCGGAATCGGAGCACAATTGCAGATTTTCGATTTTGTAGCTTCGATTTTGTGGTCTATAGTCCAGGTGATTTTCAATAAAATTGAATTTTCTACAAAATGTGTAGAAATATTCTAACGATCCAAATGCCCGTTGGCATGACAATTACAGGTCTCAACACCTATTGAAAGAGGTATCAACCATCGGAATCGGAGCACAATTGCAGATTTTCGATTTCGTAGCTTCGATTTTGTGGTCTATAGTCCAGGTGATTTTCAATAAAATTGAATTTTCTACAAAATGTGTAGAAATATTCTAACGATCCAAATGCCCGTTGGCATGACAATTACATGTCTCAACGCCTATTGATAGAGGTATCAAACATTGGATTCAGAGCACAATTGCAGATTTTCGATTTCGTAGCTTCGATTTTGTGGTCTATAATCCAGGTGGTTTTCAATAAAATTGAATTTTCTACAAAATGTGTAGAAATATTCTAACGATCCAAATGCCCGTTGGCATGACAATTACAGGTCTCAACGCCTATTGATAGAGGTGTCAATCATCGGAATCGGAGCACAATTGCAGATTTTCGATTTTGTAGCTTCGATTTTGTGGTCTATAGTCCAGGTGATTTTCAATAAAATTGAATTTTCTACAAAATGTGTAGAAATATTCTAACGATCCAAATGCCCGTTGGCATGACAATTACAGGTCTCAACGCCTATTGATAGAGGTATCAACCATCAAAATCGGAGCACAATTGCAGATTTTCGATTTTGTAGCTTCGATTTTGTGGTCTATAGTCCAGGTGATTTTCAATAAAATTGAATTTTCTACAAAATGTGTAGAAATATTCTAACGATCCAAATGCCCGTTGGCATGACAATTACAGGTCTCAACGCCTATTGATAGAGGTATCAACCATCGGAATCGGAGCACAATTGCAGATTTTCGATTTCGTAGCTCTGATTTTGTGGTCTATAGTCCAGGTGATTTTCAATAAAATTGAATTTTCACAAAATGTGTAGAAATATTCTAACGATCCAAATGCCCGTTGGCATGACAATTACATGTCTCAACGCCTATTGATAGAGGTATCAAACATTGGATTCAGAGCACAATTGCAGATTTTCGATTTCGTAGCTTCGATTTTGTGGTCTATAATCCAGGTGATTTTCAATAAAATTGAATTTTCTACAAAATGTGTAGAAATATTCTAACGATCCAAATGCCCGTTGGCATGACAATTACAGGTCTCAACGCCTATTGATAGAGGTGTCAATCATCGGAATCGGAGCACAATTGCAGATTTTCGAATTTGTAGCTTCGATTTTGTGGTCTATAGTCCAGGTGATTTTCAATAAAATTGAATTTTCTACAAAATGTGTAGAAATATTCTAACGATCCAAATGCCCGTTGGCATGACAATTACAGGTCTCAACGCCTATTGATAGAGGTATCAACCATCGGAATCGGAGCACAATTGCTGATTTTCGATTTTGTAGCTTCGATTTTGTGGTCTATAGTCCAGGTGATTTTCAATAAAATTGAATTTTCTACAAAATGTGTAGGAATATTCTAACGATCCAAATGCTCGTTGGCATGACAATTACAGGTCTCAACGCCTATTGATAGAGCAGATTTTCGATTTTGTAGCTTCGATTTTGTGGTCTATAGTCCAGGTGATTTTCAATAAAATTGAATTTTCTACAAGATGTGTAGAAATATTCTAACGATCCAAATGCCCGTTGGCATGACAATTACAGGTCTCAACGCCTATTGATAGAGGTATCAACCATCGGAATCGGAGCACAATTGCAGATTTTCGATTTTGTAGCTTCGAATTTGTGGTCTATAGTCCAGGTGATTTTCAATAAAATTGAATTTTCTACAAAATGTGTAGAAATATTCTTACGATCCAAATGCCCGTTGGCATGACAATTACAGGTCTCAACGCCTATTGATAGAGGTATCAATCATCGGAATCGGAGCACAATTGCAGATTTTCGATTTTGTAGCTCTGATTTTGTGGTCTATAGTCCAGGTGATTTTCAATAAAATTGAATTTTACTAAAAAATGTATAGAAATATTCTAACGATCCAAATGCCCGTTGGCATGACAATTACAGGTCTCAACGCCTATTGATAGAGGTATCAACCATCGGAATGATAGAGGTGTCAATCATCGGAATCGGAGCACAATTGCAGATTTTCGATTTTGTAGCTTCGATTTTGTGGTCTATAGTCCAGGTGATTTTCAATAAAATTGAATTTTCTACAAAATGTGTAGAAATATTCTAACGATCCAAATGCCCGTTGGCATGACAATTACAGGTCTCAACGCCTATTGATAGAGGTATCAATCATCGGAATCGGAGCACAATTGCAGATTTTCGATTTTGTAGCTTCGATTTTGTGGTCTATAGTCCAGGTGATTTTCAATAAAATTGAATTTTCTACAAAATGTGTAGAAATATTCTAACGATCCAAATGCCCGTTGGCATGACAATTACAGGTCTCAACGCCTATTGATAGAGGTATCAATCATCGGAATCGGAGCACAATTGCAGATTTTTGATTTTGTAGCTCTGATTTTGTGGTCTATAATCCAGGTGATTTTCAATAAATTTGAATTTTCTACAAAATGTGTAGAAATATTCTAACGATCCAAATGCCCGTTGGCATGACAATTACAGGTCTCAACGCCTATTGATAGAGGTATCAACCATCGGAATCGGAGCACAATTGCAGATTTTCGATTTTGTAGCTTCGATTTTGTGGTCTATAGTCCAGGTGATTTTCAATAAAATTGAATTTTCTACAAAATGTGTAGAAATATTCTAACGATCCAAATGCCCGTTGGCATGACAATTACAGGTCTCAACGCCTATTGATAGAGGTATCAACCATCGGAATCGGAGCACAATTGCAGATTTTCGATTTTGTAGCTTCGATTTTGTGGTCTATAGTCCAGGTGATTTTCAATAAAATTGAATTTTCTACAAAATGTGTAGAAATATTCTAACGATCCAAATGCCCGTTGGCATGACAATTACAGGTCTCAACGCCTATTGATAGAGGTATCAATCATCGGAATCGGAGCACAATTGCAGATTTTCGATTTCGTAGATTCGATTTTGTGGTCTATAGTCCAGGTGATTTTCAATAAATTTGAATTTTCTACAAAATGTTTAGAAATATTCTAACGATCCAAATGCCCGTTGGCATGACAATTACAGGTCTCAACGCCTATTGATAGAGGTATCAACCATCGGAATCGGAGCACAATTGCAGATTTTCGATTTTGTAGCTTCGATTTTGTGGTCTATAGTCCAGGTGATTTTCAATAAAATTGAATTTTCTACAAAATGTGTAGAAATATTCTAACGATCCAAATGCCCGTTGGCATGACAATTACAGGTCTCAACGCCTATTGATAGAGGTATCAACCATCGGAATCGGAGCACAATTGCAGATTTTCGATTTTGTAGCTTCGATTTTGTGGTCTATAGTCCAGGTGATTTTCAATAAAATTGAATTTTCTACAAAATGTGTAGAAATATTCTAACGATCCAAATGCCCGTTGGCATGACAATTACAGGTCTCAACACCTATTGAAAGAGGTATAAACCATCGGAATCGGAGCACAATTGCAGATTTTCGATTTCGTAGCTTCGATTTTGTGGGCTATAGTCCAGGTGATTTTCAATAAAATTGAATTTTCTAAAAAATGTGTAGAAATATTCTAACGATCCAAATGCCCGTTGGCATGACAATTATAGGTCTCAACGCCTATTGATAGAGGTATCAACCATCGGAATCGGAGCACAATTGCAGATTTTCGATTTCGTAGCTTCGATTTTGTGGTCTATAGTCCAGGTGATTTTCAATAAAATTGAATTTTCTACAAAATGTGTAGAAATATTCTAACGATCCAAATGCCCGTTGGCATGACAATTACAGGTCTCAACGACTATTGATAGAGGTATCAATCATCGGAATCGGAGCACAATTGCAGATTTTCTATTTTGTAGCTCTGATTTTGTAGTCTATAGTCCAGGTGATTTTCAAAAAAATTGAATTTTACTAAAACATATTTAGCAATATTCTAACGATCCAAATGCCCGTTGGCATGACAATTACAGGTCTCAACGCCTATTGATAGAGGTATCAACCATCGGAATCGGAACACAATTGCAGATTTTCGATTTTGTAGCTTTGATTTTGTGGTCTATAGTTCAGGTGATTTTCAATAAAATTGAATTTTCTACAAAATGTGTAGAAATATTCTAACGACCCAAATGCCCGTTGGCATGATAATTACAGGTCTCAACGCGTATTGATAGAGGTATCAACCATCGGATTCGGAGCACAATTGCAGATTTTCGATTTTGTAGCTCCTATTTTGTTGGCTATAGTCCAGGTGATTTTCAATAAAATTGAATTTTCTACAAAATGTGTAGAAATATTCTAACGATCCAAATGCCCGTTGGCATGACAATTACAGGTCTCAACGCCTATTGATAGAGGTATCAACCATCGGATTCGGAGCACAATTGCTGATTTTCGATTTTGTAGCTCTGATTTTGTGTGCTCCAGGTGATTTTCAATAAAATTGAATTTTCTACAAAATGTGTAGAAATATTCTAACGATCCAAATGCCCGTTGGCATGACAATTACAGGTCTCAACGCCTATTGATAGAGGTATCAACCATCGGATTCGGAGCACAATTGCAGATTTTAGATTTTGTAGCTCTGATTTTGTGGGGTATAGTCCTCCATGTGATTTTGAATAAAATTGAATTTTCTACAAAATGTGTAGAAATATTCTAACGATCCAAATGCCCGTTGGCATGACAATTACAGGTCTCAACGCCTATTGATAGAGGTATCAACCATCGGATTCGGAGCACAATTGCTGATTTTCGATTTTGTAGCTCTGATTTTGTGGTCTATAGTTCAGGTGATTTTCAATAAAATTGAATTTTCTACAAAATGTGTAGAAATATTCTAACGACCCAAATGCCCGTTGGCATGATAATTACAGGTCTCAACGCCTACTGATAGAGGTATCAACCATCGGAATCGGAGCACAATTGCAGATTTTCGATTTTGTAGCTTCGATTTTGTGGTCTATAGTCCAGGTGATTTTCAATAAAATTGAATTTTCTACAAAATGTGTAGAAATATTCTAACGATCCAAATGCCCGTTGGCATGACAATTACAGGTCTCAACACCTATTGAAAGAGGTATCAACCATCGGAATCGGAGCACAATTGCAGATTTTCGATTTCGTAGCTTCGATTTTGTGGTCTATAGTCCAGGTGATTTTCAATAAAATTGAATTTTCTACAAAATGTGTAGAAATATTCTAACGATCCAAATGCCCGTTGGCATGACAATTACAGGTCTCAACGCCTATTGATAGAGGTATCAATCATCGGAATCGGAGCACAATTGCAGATTTTCGATTTCGTAGATTCGATTTTGTGGTCTATAGTCCAGGTGATTTTCAATAAAATTGAATTTTCTACAAAATGTGTAGAAATATTCTAACGATCCAAATGCCCGTTGGCATGACAATTACAGGTCTCAACGCGTATTGATAGAGGTATCAGCCATCGGAATCGGAGCACAATTGCAGATTTTCGATTTTGTAGCTCTGATTTTGTGGGCTAATATCCAGGTGATTTTCAATAAAATTGAATTTTCTACAAAATGTGTAGAAATATTCTAACGATCCAAATGCCCGTTGGCATGACAATTACAGGTCTCAACGCCAATTGATAGAGGTATCAACCATCGGATTCGGAGCACAATTGCAGATTTTCGATTTTGTAGCTCCTAATTTGTGGGCTATAGTCCAGGTGATTTTCAATAAAATTGAATTTTCTACAAAATGTGTAGAAATATTCTAACGATCCAAATGCCCGTTGGCATGACAATTACAGGTCTCAACGCCTATTGATATAGGTATCAACCATCTGATTCGGAGCACAATTGCTGATTTTCGATTTTCTAGCTCTGATTTTGTGTGCTCCAGGTGATTTTCAATAAAATTGAATTTTCTACAAAATGTGTAGAAATATTCTAACGATCCAAATGCCCGTTGGCATGACAATTACAGGTCTCAACGCCTATTGATAGAGGTATCAACCATCGGATTCGGAGCACAATTGCTGATTTTCGATTTTGTAGCTCTGATTTTGTGGGCTATATCCAGGTGATTTTCAATAAAATTGAATTTTCTACAAAATGTGTAGAAATATTCTAACGATTTAAATGCCCGTTGGCATGACAATTACAGGTCTCAACGCCTATTGATATGGGTATCAACCATCGGAATCGGAGCACAATTGCTGATTTTCGATTTTGTAGCTCTGATTTTGTGGGCTATAGTCCAGGTGATTTTCAATAAAATTGAATTTTCTACAAAATGTGTAGAAATATTCTAACGATCCAAATGCCCGTTGGCATGACAATTACAGGTCTCAACGCCTATTGATAGAGGTATCAACCATCGGAATCGGAGCACAATTGCTGATTTTCGATTTTGTAGCTCTGATAGTCCAGGTGATTTTCAATAAAATTGAATTTTCTACAAAATGTGTAGAAATATTCTAACGATCCAAATGCCCGTTGGCATGACAATTACAGGTCTCAACGCCTATTGATAGAGGTATCAACAATCGGATTCGGAGCACAATTACAGATTTTCGATTTTGTAGCTCTGATTTTGTGGGCTATAGTCCAGGTGATTTTCAATAAAATTGAATTTTCTACAAAATGTGTAGAAATATTCTAACGATCCAATTGCCCGTTGGCATGACAATCACAGGTCTCAACGCCTATTGATAGAGGTATCAACCATCGGAATCGGAGCACAATTGCAGATTTTCGATTTTGTAGCTTCGATTTTGTGGTCTATAGTCCAGGTGATTTTCAATAAAATTGAATTTTCTACAAAATGTGTAGAAATATTCTAACGATCCAAATGCCCGTTGGCATGACAATTACAGGTCTCAACACCTATTGAAGGAGGTATCAACCATCGGAATCGGAGCACAATTGCAGATTTTCGATTTCGTAGCTTCGATTTTGTGGTCTATAGTCCAGGTGATTTTCAATAAAATTGAATTTTCTACAAAATGTGTAGAAATATTCTAACGATCCAAATGCCCGTTGGCATGACAATTACAGGTCTCAACGCCTATTGATAGAGGTATCAATCATCGGAATCGGAGCATAATTGCAGATTTTCTATTTTGTAGCTCTGATTTTGTAGTCTATAGTCCAGGTGATTTTCAAAAAAATTGAATTTTACTAAAACATATTTAGCAATATTCTAACGATCCAAATGCCCGTTGGCATGACAATTACAGGTCTCAACGCCTATTGATAGAGGTATCAATCATCGGAATCGGAGCACAATTGCAGATTTTCGATTTTGTGGTCTATAGTCCAGGTGATTTTCAATAAAATTGAATTTTCTACAAAATGTGTAGAAATATTCTAACGATCCAAATGCCCGTTGGCATGACAATTACAGGTCTCAACGCCTATTGATAGAGGTATCAATCATCGGAATCGGAGCATAATTGCAGATTTTCTATTTTGTAGCTCTGATTTTGTAGTCTATAGTCCAGGTGATTTTCAAAAAAATTGAATTTTACTAAAACATATTTAGCAATATTCTAACGATCCAAATGCCCGTTGGCATGACAATTACAGGTCTCAACGCGTATTGATAGAGGTATCAATCATCGGAATCGGAGCACAATTGCAGATTTTCGATTTCGTAGATTCGATTTTGTGGTCTATAGTCCAGGTGATTTTCAATAAAATTGAATTTTCTACAAAATGTGTAGAAATATTCTAACGATCCAAATGCCCGTTGGCATGACAATTACAGGTCTCAACGCGTATTGATAGAGGTATCAACCATCGGAATCGGAGCACAATTGCAGATTTTCGATTTTGTAGCTCTGATTTTGTGGGCTATAGTCCAGGTGATTTTCAATAAAATTGAATTTTCTACAAAATGTGTAGAAATATTCTAACGATCCAAATGCCCATTGGCATGACAATTACATGTCTCAACGCCTATTGATAGAGGTATCAACCATCGGAATCGGAGCACAATTGCTGATTTTCGATTTTCTAGCTCTGATTTTGTGGGCTATAGTCCAGGTGATTTTCAATAAAATTGAATTTTCTACAAAATGTGTAGAAATATTCTAACGATCTAAATGCCCGTTGGCATGACAAGTACAGGTCTCAACGCCTATTGATAGAGGTATCAACCATCGGATTCGGAGCACAACTGCAGATTTTCGATTTTGTAGCTCCTATTTTGTTGGCTATAGTCCAGGTGATTTTCAATAAAATTGAATTTTCTACAAAATGTGTAGAAATATTCTAACGATCCAAATGCCCGTTGGCATGACAATTACAGGTCTCAACGCCTATTGATAGAGGTATCAACCATCGGATTCGGAGCACAATTGCTGATTTTCGATTTTGTAGCTCTGATTTTGTGGGCTATAGTCCAGGTGATTTTCAATAAAATTGAATTTTCTACAAAATGTGTAGAAATATTCTAACGATCCAAATGCCCGTTGGCATGACAATTACAGGTCTCAACGCCTATTGATAGAGGTATCAACCATCTGATTCGGAGCACAATTGCTGATTTTCGAATTTGTAGCTCTGATTTTGTGTGCTCCAGGTGATTTTCAATAAAATTGAATTTTCTACAAAATGTGTAGAAATATTCTAACGACCCAAATGCCCGTTGGCATGATAATTACAAGTCTCAACGCCTATTGATAGAGGTATCAACCATCGGAATCGGAGCACAATTGCTGATTTTCGATTTTGTAGCTCTGATTTTGTGGGCTATAGTCCAGGTGATTTTCAATAAAATTGAATTTTCTACAAAATGTGTAGAAATATTCTAACGATCCAAATTCCCGTTGGCATGACAATTACAGGTCTCAACGCCTATTGATAGAGGTATCAACCATCGGAATCGGAGCACAATTGCTGATTTTCGATTTTGTAGCTCTGATTTTGTGGGCTATAGTCCAGGTGATTTTCAATAAAATTGAATTTTCTACAAAATGTGTAGAAATATTCTAACGATCCAAATTCCCGTTGGCATGACAATTACAGGTCTCAACGCCTATTGATAGAGGTATCAACCATCGGATTCGGAGCACAATTGCAGATTTTCGATTTTGTAGCTCCGATTATGTGGGCTATAGTCCAGGTGATTTTCAATAAAATTGAATTTTCTACAAAATGTGTAGAAATATTCTAACGATCCAAATGCCCATTGGCATGACAATTACAGGTCTCAACGCCTATTGATAGAGGTATCAACCATCGGAATCGGAGCACAATTGCTGATTTTCGATTTTCTAGCTCTGATTTTGTGGGGTATAGTCCAGGTGATTTTCAATAAAATTGAATTTTCTACAAAATGTGTAGAAATATTCTAACGATCCAAATGTCGGTTGGCATGACAATTACAGGTCTCAACGCCTATTGATAGAGGTATCAACCATCGGAATCGGAGCACAATTGCTGATTTTCGATTTTGTAGCTCTGATTTTGTGGGCTATAGTCCAGGTGATTTTCAATAAAATTGAATTTTCTACAAAATGTGTAGAAATATTCTAACGATCCAAATTCCCGTTGGCATGACAATTACAGGTCTCAACGCCTATTGATAGAGGTATCAACCATCGGATTCGGAGCACAATTGCAGATTTTCGATTTTGTAGCTCCGATTATGTGGGCTATAGTCCAGGTGATTTTCAATAAAATTGAATTTTCTACAAAATGTGTAGAAATATTCTAACGATCCAAATGCCCATTGGCATGACAATTACAGGTCTCAACGCCTATTGATAGAGGTATCAACCATCGGAATCGGAGCACAATTGCTGATTTTCGATTTTCTAGCTCTGATTTTGTGGGGTATAGTCCAGGTGATTTTCAATAAAATTGAATTTTCTACAAAATGTGTAGAAATATTCTAACGATCCAAATGTCGGTTGGCATGACAATTACAGGTCTCAACGCCTATTGATAGAGGTATCAACCATCGGAATCGGAGCACAATTGCTGATTTTCGATTTTGTAGCTCTGATTTTGTGGGCTATAGTCCAGGTGATTTTCAATAAAATTGAATTTTCTACAAAATGTGTAGAAATATTCTAACGATCCAAATGCCCGTTGGCATGACAATTACAGGTCTCAACGCCTATTGATAGAGGTATCAACCATCGGAATCGGAGCACAATTGCTGATTTTCGATTTTGTAGCTCTGATTTTGTGTGCTATAGTCCAGGTGATTTTGAATAAAATTGAATTTTCTACAAAATGTGTAGAAATATTCTAACGATCCAAATGCCCGTTGGCATGACAATTACAGGTCTCATCGCCTATTGATAGAGGTATCAACCATCGGATTCGGAGCACAATTGCTGATTTTCGATTTTGTAGCTCTGATTTTGTGGGCTATAGTCCAGGTGATTTTCAATAAAATTGAATTTTCTACAAAATGTGTAGAAATATTCTAACGATCCAAATGCCCGTTGGCATGACAATTACAGGTCTCAACGCCTATTGATAGAGGTATCAATCATCGGATTCAGAGCACAATTACTTATTTTCGATTTTGTAGCTCCTATTTTGTGGGCTATAGTCCAGGTGATTTTCAATAAAATTGGATTTTCTACAAAATGTGTAGAAAAATTCGAACGATCCAAATGCCCATTGGCATGACAATTACAGGTCTCAACCCCTATTGATAGAGGTATCAACCATCGGAATCGGAGCACAATTGCTGATTTTCGATTTTCTAGCTCTGATTTTGTGGGCTATAGTCCAGGTGATTTTCAATAAAATTGAATTTTCTACAAAATGTGTAGAAATATTCTAACGATCCAAATGCCCGTTGGCATGACAATTACAGGTCTTAACGCCTATTGATAGAGGTATCAACCATCGGATTCGGAGCACAATTGCAGATTTTCGATTTTGTAGCTCCTATTTTGTGGGCTATAGTCCAGGTGATTTTTAATAAAATTGAATTTTCTACAAAATGTGTAGAAATATTCTAACGATCCAAATGCCCGTTGGCATGACAATTACAGGTCTCAACGCCTATTGATAGAGGTATCAACCATCGGAATCGGAGCACAATTGCTGATTTTCGATTTTGTAGCTCTGATTTTGTGGGCTATATATAGTCCAGGTGATTTTCAATAAAATCGAATTTTCTACAAAATGTGTAGACATATTCTAACGATCCAAATGCCTATTAGCATGACAATTACAGGTCTCAACGCCTATTGATAGAGGTATCAACCATCGGAATCGGAGCACAATTGCTGATTTTCGATTTTGTAGCTCTGATTTTGTGGGCTATAGTCCAGGTGATTTTCAATAAAATTGAATTTTCTACAAAATGTGTAGAAATATTCTAACGATCCAAATGCCCGTTGGCATGACAATTACAGGTCTCAACGCCTATTGATAGAGGTATCAACCATCGGAATCGGAGCACAATTGCTGATTTTCGATTTTGTAGCTCTGATTTTGTGGGCTATATATAGTCCAGGTGATTTTCAATAAAATCGAATTTTCTACAAAATGTGTAGAAATATTCTAACGATCCAAATGCCCATTGGCATGACAATTACAGGTCTCAACGCCTATTGATAGAGGTATCAACCATCGGAATCGGAGCACAATTGCTGATTTTCGATTTTCTAGCTCTGATTTTGTGGGCTATAGTCCAGGTGATTTTCAATAAAATTGAATTTTCTACAAAATGTGTAGAAATATTCTAACGATCCAAATGCCCGTTGGCATGACAATTACAGGTCTCAACGCCTATTGATAGAGGTATCAACCATCGGATTCGGAGCACAATTGCAGATTTTCGATTTTGTAGCTCCTATTTTGTGGGGTATAGTCCAGGTGATTTTCAATAAAATTGAATTTTCTACAAAATGTGTAGAAATATTCTAACGATCCAAATGCCGGTTGGCATGACAATTACAGGTCTCAACGCCTATTGATAGAGGTATCAACCATCGGAATCGGAGCACAATTGCTGATTTTCGATTTTCTAGCTCTGATTTTGTGGGGTATAGTCCAGGTGATTTTCAATAAAATTGAATTTTCTATAAAATGTGTAGAAATATTCTAACGATCCAAATGCCCGTTGGCATGACAATTACAGGTCTCAACGCCTATTGATAGAGGTATCAACCATCGGATTCGGAGCACAATTGCAGATTTTCGATTTTGTAGCTCCTAATTTGTGGGCTATAGTCCAGGTGATTTTCAATAAAATTGAATTTTCTACAAAATGTGTAGAAATATTCTAACGATCCAAATGCCCATTGGCATGACAATTACATGTCTCAACGCCTATTGATAGAGGTATCAACCATCGGAATCGGAGCACAATTGCTGATTTTCGATTTTCTAGCTCTGATTTTGTGGGCTATAGTCCAGGTGATTTTCAATAAAATTGAATTTTCTACAAAATGTGTAGAAATATTCTAACGATCCAAATGCCCGTTGGCATGACAATTACAGGTCTCAACGCCTATTGATAGAGGTATCAATCATCGGATTCAGAGCACAATTACTTATTTTCGATTTTGTAGCTCCTATTTTGTGGGCTATAGTCCAGGTGATTTTCAATAAAATTGGATTTTCTACAAAATGTGTAGAAAAATTCGAACGATCCAAATGCCCATTGGCATGACAATTACAGGTCTCAACCCCTATTGATAGAGGTATCAACCATCGGAATCGGAGCACAATTGCTGATTTTCGATTTTCTAGCTCTGATTTTGTGGGCTATAGTCCAGGTGATTTTCAATAAAATTGAATTTTCTACAAAATGTGTAGAAATATTCTAACGATCCAAATGCCCGTTGGCATGACAATTACAGGTCTCAACGCCTATTGATAGAGGTATCAACCATCGGATTCGGAGCACAATTGCAGATTTTCGATTTTGTAGCTCCTATTTTGTGGGCTATAGTCCAGGTGATTTTTAATAAAATTGAATTTTCTACAAAATGTGTAGAAATATTCTAACGATCCAAATGCCCGTTGGCATGACAATTACAGGTCTCAACGCCTATTGATAGAGGTATCAACCATCGGAATCGGAGCACAATTGCTGATTTTCGATTTTGTAGCTCTGATTTTGTGGGCTATATATAGTCCAGGTGATTTTCAATAAAATCGAATTTTCTACAAAATGTGTAGACATATTCTAACGATCCAAATGCCTATTAGCATGACAATTACAGGTCTCAACGCCTATTGATAGAGGTATCAACCATCGGAATCGGAGCACAATTGCTGATTTTCGATTTTGTAGCTCTGATTTTGTGGGCTATAGTCCAGGTGATTTTCAATAAAATTGAATTTTCTACAAAATGTGTAGAAATATTCTAACGATCCAAATGCCCGTTGGCATGACAATTACAGGTCTCAACGCCTATTGATAGAGGTATCAACCATCGGAATCGGAGCACAATTGCTGATTTTCGATTTTGTAGCTCTGATTTTGTGGGCTATATATAGTCCAGGTGATTTTCAATAAAATCGAATTTTCTACAAAATGTGTAGAAATATTCTAACGATCCAAATGCCCATTGGCATGACAATTACAGGTCTCAACGCCTATTGATAGAGGTATCAACCATCGGAATCGGAGCACAATTGCTGATTTTCGATTTTCTAGCTCTGATTTTGTGGGCTATAGTCCAGGTGATTTTCAATAAAATCGAATTTTCTACAAAATGTGTAGAAATATTCTAACGATCCAAATGCCCGTTGGCATGACAATTACAGGTCTCAACGCCTATTGATAGAGGTATCAATCATCGGATTCAGAGCACAATTACTTATTTTCGATTTTGTAGCTCCTATTTTGTGGGCTATAGTCCAGGTGATTTTCAATAAAATTGGATTTTCTACAAAATGTGTAGAAAAATTCGAACGATCCAAATGCCCATTGGCATGACAATTACAGGTCTCAACCCCTATTGATAGAGGTATCAACCATCGGAATCGGAGCACAATTGCTGATTTTCGATTTTCTAGCTCTGATTTTGTGGGCTATAGTCCAGGTGATTTTCAATAAAATTGAATTTTCTACAAAATGTGTAGAAATATTCTAACGATCCAAATGCCCGTTGGCATGACAATTACAGGTCTCAACGCCTATTGATAGAGGTATCAACCATCGGATTCGGAGCACAATTGCAGATTTTCGATTTTGTAGCTCCTATTTTGTGGGCTATAGTCCAGGTGATTTTTAATAAAATTGAATTTTCTACAAAATGTGTAGAAATATTCTAACGATCCAAATGCCCGTTGGCATGACAATTACAGGTCTCAACGCCTATTGATAGAGGTATCAACCATCGGAATCGGAGCACAATTGCTGATTTTCGATTTTGTAGCTCTGATTTTGTGGGCTATATATAGTCCAGGTGATTTTCAATAAAATCGAATTTTCTACAAAATGTGTAGACATATTCTAACGATCCAAATGCCTATTAGCATGACAATTACAGGTCTCAACGCCTATTGATAGAGGTATCAACCATCGGAATCGGAGCACAATTGCTGATTTTCGATTTTGTAGCTCTGATTTTGTGGGCTATATATAGTCCAGGTGATTTTCAATAAAATCGAATTTTCTACAAAATGTGTAGAAATATTCTAACGATCCAAATGCCCATTGGCATGACAATTACAGGTCTCAACGCCTATTGATAGAGGTATCAACCATCGGAATCGGAGCACAATTGCTGATTTTCGATTTTCTAGCTCTGATTTTGTGGGCTATAGTCCAGGTGATTTTCAATAAAATTGAATTTTCTACAAAATGTGTAGAAATATTCTAACGATCCAAATGCCCGTTGGCATGACAATTACAGGTCTCAACGCCTATTGATAGAGGTATCAATCATCGGATTCAGAGCACAATTACTTATTTTCGATTTTGTAGCTCCTATTTTGTGGGCTATAGTCCAGGTGATTTTCAATAAAATTGGATTTTCTACAAAATGTGTAGAAAAATTCGAACGATCCAAATGCCCATTGGCATGACAATTACAGGTCTCAACCCCTATTGATAGAGGTATCAACCATCGGAATCGGAGCACAATTGCTGATTTTCGATTTTCTAGCTCTGATTTTGTGGGCTATAGTCCAGGTGATTTTCAATAAAATTGAATTTTCTACAAAATGTGTAGAAATATTCTAACGATCCAAATGCCCGTTGGCATGACAATTACAGGTCTCAACGCCTATTGATAGAGGTATCAACCATCGGATTCGGAGCACAATTGCAGATTTTCGATTTTGTAGCTCCTATTTTGTGGGCTATAGTCCAGGTGATTTTTAATAAAATTGAATTTTCTACAAAATGTGTAGAAATATTCTAACGATCCAAATGCCCGTTGGCATGACAATTACAGGTCTCAACGCCTATTGATAGAGGTATCAACCATCGGAATCGGAGCACAATTGCTGATTTTCGATTTTGTAGCTCTGATTTTGTGGGCTATATATAGTCCAGGTGATTTTCAATAAAATCGAATTTTCTACAAAATGTGTAGACATATTCTAACGATCCAAATGCCTATTAGCATGACAATTACAGGTCTCAACGCCTATTGATAGAGGTATCAACCATCGGAATCGGAGCACAATTGCTGATTTTCGATTTTGTAGCTCTGATTTTGTGGGCTATAGTCCAGGTGATTTTCAATAAAATTGAATTTTCTACAAAATGTGTAGAAATATTCTAACGATCCAAATGCCCGTTGGCATGACAATTACAGGTCTCAACGCCTATTGATAGAGGTATCAACCATCGGAATCGGAGCACAATTGCTGATTTTCGATTTTGTAGCTCTGATTTTGTGGGCTATATATAGTCCAGGTGATTTTCAATAAAATCGAATTTTCTACAAAATGTGTAGAAATATTCTAACGATCCAAATGCCGGTTGGCATGACAATTACAGGTCTCAACGCCTATTGATAGAGGTATCAACCATCGGAATCGGAGCACAATTGCTGATTTTCGATTTTCTAGCTCTGATTTTGTGGGCTATAGTCCAGGTGATTTTCAATAAAATTGAATTTTCTACAAAATGTGTAGAAATATTCTAACGATCCAAATGCCCGTTGGCATGACAATTACAGGTCTCAACGCCTATTGATAGAGGTATCAACCATCGGATTCGGAGCACAATTGCTGATTTTCGATTTTGTAGCTCCTATTTTGTGGGGTATAGTCCAGGTGATTTTCAATAAAATTGAATTTTCTACAAAATGTGTAGAAATATTCTAACGATCCAAATGCCGGTTGGCATGACAATTACAGGTCTCAACGCCTATTGATAGAGGTATCAACCATCGGAATCGGAGCACAATTGCTGATTTTCGATTTTCTAGCTCTGATTTTGTGGGGTATAGTCCAGGTGATTTTCAATAAAATTGAATTTTCTACAAAATGTGTAGAAATATTCTAACGATCCAAATGCCCGTTGGCATGACAATTACAGGTCTCAACGCCAATTGATAGAGGTATCAACCATCGGATTCGGAGCACAACTGCAGATTTTCGATTTTTAGCTCCTATTTTGTTGGCTATAGTCCAGGTGATTTTCAATAAAATTGAATTTTCTACAAAATGTGTAGAAATATTCTAACGATCCAAATGCCCGTTGGCATGACAATTACAGGTCTCAACGCCTATTGATAGAGGTATCAACCATCTGATTCGGAGCACAATTGCTGATTTTCGAATTTGTAGCTCTGATTTTGTGTGCTCCAGGTGATTTTCAATAAAATTGAATTTTCTACAAAATGTGTAGAAATATTCTAACGATCCAAATGCCCGTTGGCATGACAATTACAGGTCTCAACGCCTATTGATAGAGGTATCAACCATCGGATTCGGAGCACAATTGCTGATTTTCGATTTTGTAGCTCTGATTTTGTGGGCTATATCCAGGTGATTTTCAATAAAATTGAATTTTCTACAAAATGTGTAGAAATATTCTAACGATTTAAATGCCCGTTGGCATGACAATTACAGGTCTCAACGCCTATTGATAGAGGTATCAACCATCGGAATCGGAGCACAATTGCTGATTTTCGATTTTGTAGCTCTGATTTTGTGGGCTATAGTCCAGGTGATTTTCAATAAAATTGAATTTTCTACAAAATGTGTAGAAATATTCTAACGATCCAAATGCCCGTTGGCATGACAATTACAGGTCTCAACGCCTATTGATAGAGGTATCAACCATCGGAATCGGAGCACAATTGCTGATTTTCGATTTTGTAGCTCTGATAGTCCAGGTGATTTTCAATAAAATTGAATTTTCTACAAAATGTGTAGAAATATTCTAACGATCCAAATGCCCGTTGGCATGACAATTACAGGTCTCAACGCCTATTGATAGAGGTATCAACAATCGGATTCGGAGCACAATTACAGATTTTCGATTTTGTAGCTCTGATTTTGTGGGCTATAGTTCAGGTGATTTTCAATAAAATTGAATTTTCTACAAAATGTGTAGAAATATTCTAACGATCCAAATGCCCATTGGCATGACAATTACAGGTCTCAACGCCTATTGATAGAGGTATCAACCATCGGAATCGGAGCACAATTGCTGATTTTCGATTTTCTAGCTCTGATTTTGTGGGGGTATAGTCCAGGTGATTTTCAATAAAATTGAATTTTCTACAAAATGTGTAGAAATATTCTAACGATCCAAATGCCGGTTGGCATGACAATTACAGGTCTCAACGCCTATTGATAGAGGTATCAACCATCGGAATCGGAGCACAATTGCTGATTTTCGATTTTGTAGCTCTGATTTTGTGGGCTATAGTCCAGGTGATTTTCAATAAAATTGAATTTTCTACAAAATGTGTAGAAATATTCTAACGATCCAAATGCCCGTTGGCATGACAATTACAGGTCTCAACGCCAATTGATAGAGGTATCAACCATCGGATTCGGAGCACAACTGCAGATTTTCGATTTTTAGCTCCTATTTTGTTGGCTATAGTCCAGGTGATTTTCAATAAAATTGAATTTTCTACAAAATGTGTAGAAATATTCTAACGATCCAAATGCCCGTTGGCATGACAATTACAGGTCTCAACGCCTATTGATAGAGGTATCAACCATCTGATTCGGAGCACAATTGCTGATTTTCGAATTTGTAGCTCTGATTTTGTGTGCTCCAGGTGATTTTCAATAAAATTGAATTTTCTACAAAATGTGTAGAAATATTCTAACGATCCAAATGCCCGTTGGCATGACAATTACAGGTCTCAACGCCTATTGATAGAGGTATCAACCATCGGATTCGGAGCACAATTGCTGATTTTCGATTTTGTAGCTCTGATTTTGTGGGCTATATCCAGGTGATTTTCAATAAAATTGAATTTTCTACAAAATGTGTAGAAATATTCTAACGATTTAAATGCCCGTTGGCATGACAATTACAGGTCTCAACGCCTATTGATAGAGGTATCAACCATCGGAATCGGAGCACAATTGCTGATTTTCGATTTTGTAGCTCTGATTTTGTGGGCTATAGTCCAGGTGATTTTCAATAAAATTGAATTTTCTACAAAATGTGTAGAAATATTCTAACGATCCAAATGCCCGTTGGCATGACAATTACAGGTCTCAACGCCTATTGATAGAGGTATCAACCATCGGAATCGGAGCACAATTGCTGATTTTCGATTTTGTAGCTCTGATAGTCCAGGTGATTTTCAATAAAATTGAATTTTCTACAAAATGTGTAGAAATATTCTAACGATCCAAATGCCCGTTGGCATGACAATTACAGGTCTCAACGCCTATTGATAGAGGTATCAACAATCGGATTCGGAGCACAATTACTGATTTTCGATTTTGTAGCTCTGATTTTGTGGGCTATAGTTCAGGTGATTTTCAATAAAATTGAATTTTCTACAAAATGTGTAGAAATATTCTAACGATCCAAATGCCCATTGGCATGACAATTACAGGTCTCAACGCCTATTGATAGAGGTATCAACCATCGGAATCGGAGCACAATTGCTGATTTTCGATTTTCTAGCTCTGATTTTGTGGGGGTATAGTCCAGGTGATTTTCAATAAAATTGAATTTTCTACAAAATGTGTAGAAATATTCTAACGATCCAAATGCCGGTTGGCATGACAATTACAGGTCTCAACGCCTATTGATAGAGGTATCAACCATCGGAATCGGAGCACAATTGCTGATTTTCGATTTTGTAGCTCTGATTTTGTGGGCTATAGTCCAGGTGATTTTCAATAAAATTGAATTTTCTACAAAATGTGTAGAAATATTCTAACGATCCAAATGCCCGTTGGCATGATAATTACAGGTCTCAACGCCTATTGATAGAGGTATCAATCATCGGAATCGGAGCACAATTGCAGATTTTCGATTTTGTAGCTCTGATTTTGTGGGGTATAGTCCAGGTGATTTTCAATAAAATTGAATTTTCTACAAAATGTGTAGAAATATTCTAACGATCCAAATGCCCGTTGGCATGACAATTACAGGTCTCAACGCCAATTGATAGAGGTATCAACCATCGGATTCGGAGCACAATTGCAGATTTTCGATTTTGTAGCTCCTAATTTGTGGGCTATAGTCCAGGTGATTTTCAATAAAATTGAATTTTCTACAAAATGTGTAGAAATATTCTAACGATCCAAATGCCCATTGGCATGACAATTACATGTCTCAACGCCTATTGATAGAGGTATCAACCATCGGAATCGGAGCACAATTGCTGATTTTCGATTTTCTAGCTCTGATTTTGTGGGCTATAGTCCAGGTGATTTTCAATAAAATTGAATTTTCTACAAAATGTGTAGAAATATTCTAATGATCTAAATGCCTGTTGGCATGACAATTACAGGTCTCAACGCCTATTGATAGAGGTATCAACCATCGGATTCGGAGCACAACTGCAGATTTTCGATTTTTAGCTCCTATTTTGTTGGCTATAGTCCAGGTGATTTTCAATAAAATT
Source organism: Tipula vernalis (assembly GCA_958295665.1). NCBI lineage: Eukaryota > Metazoa > Arthropoda > Insecta > Diptera > Tipulidae > Tipula > Tipula vernalis. Next base: position 65,478,632 of record OY282560.1, on the reverse strand, counting down.
GAATTTTCTACAAAATGTGTAGAAATATTCTAACGATCCAAATGCCCGTTGGCATGACAATTACAGGTCTCAACGCCTATTGATAGAGGTATCAACCATCTGATTCGGAGCACAATTGCTGATTTTCGAATTTGTAGCTCTGATTTTGTGTGCTCCAGGTGATTTTCAATAAAATTGAATTTTCTACAAAATGTGTAGAAATATTCTAACGATCCAAATGCCCGTTGGCATGACAATTACAGGTCTCAACGCCTATTGATAGAGGTATCAACCATCGGATTCGGAGCACAATTGCTGATTTTCGATTTTGTAGCTCTGATTTTGTGGGCTATATCCAGGTGATTTTCAATAAAATTGAATTTTCTACAAAATGTGTAGAAATATTCTAACAATTTAAATGCCCGTTGGCATGACAATTACAGGTCTCAACGCCTATTGATAGAGGTATCAACCATCGGAATCGGAGCACAATTGCTGATTTTCGATTTTGTAGCTCTGATTTTGTGGGCTATAATAGTCCAGGTGATTTTCAATAAAATTGAATTTTCTACAAAATGTGTAGAAATATTCTAACGATCCAAATGCCCGTTGGCATGACAATTACAGGTCTCAACGCCTATTGATAGAGGTATCAACCATCGGAATCGGAGCACAATTGCTGATTTTCGATTTTGTAGCTCTGATAGTCCAGGTGATTTTCAATAAAATTGAATTTTCTACAAAATGTGTAGAAATATTCTAATGATCCAAATGCCCGTTGGCATGACAATTACAGGTCTCAACGCCTATTGATAGAGGTATCAACAATCGGATTCGGAGCACAATTACAGATTTTCGATTTTGTAGCTCTGATTTTGTGGGCTATAGTTCAGGTGATTTTCAATAAAATTGAATTTTCTACAAAATGTGTAGAAATATTCTAACGATCCAAATGCCCATTGGCATGACAATTACAGGTCTCAACGCCTATTGATAGAGGTATCAACCATCGGAATCGGAGCACAATTGCTGATTTTCGATTTTCTAGCTCTGATTTTGTGGGGTATAGTCCAGGTGATTTTCAATAAAATTGAATTTTCTACAAAATGTGTAGAAATATTCTAACGATCCAAATGCCGGTTGGCATGACAATTACAGGTCTCAACGCCTATTGATAGAGGTATCAACCATCGGAATCGGAGCACAATTGCTGATTTTCGATTTTGTAGCTCTGATTTTGTGGGCTATAGTCCAGGTGATTTTCAATAAAATTGAATTTTCTACAAAATGTGTAGAAATATTCTAACGATCCAAATGCCCGTTGGCATGATAATTACAGGTCTCAACGCCTATTGATAGAGGTATCAATCATCGGAATCGGAGCACAATTGCAGATTTTCGATTTCGTAGATTCGATTTTGTGGTCTATAGTCCAGGTGATTTTCAATAAAATTGAATTTTCTACAAAATGTGTAGAAATATTCTAACGATCCAAATGCCCGTTGGCATGACAATTACAGGTCTCAACGCGTATTGATAGAGGTATCAACCATCGGAATCGGAGCACAATTGCAGATTTTCGATTTTGTAGCTCTGATTTTGTGGGCTATAGTCCAGGTGATTTTCAATAAAATTGAATTTTCTACAAAATGTGTAGAAATATTCTAACGATCCAAATGCCCGTTGGCATGACAATTACAGGTCTCAACGCCAATTGATAGAGGTATCAACCATCGGATTCGGAGCACAATTGCAGATTTTCGATTTTGTACCTCCTAATTTGTGGGCTATAGTCCAGGTGATTTTCAATAAAATTGAATTTTCTACAAAATGTGTAGAAATATTCTAACGATCCAAATGCCCGTTGGCATGACAATTACAGGTCTCAACGCCTATTGATAGAGGTATCAACCATCGGATTCGGAGCACAATTGCTGATTTTCGATTTTGTAGCTCTGATTTTGTGGGCTATAGTCCAGGGCCTGAATTCCGGTTCGGTGACAAATGATAATGAGAAATGACTTCAATTTTTATTTCAACTAGTCGGTTGCATTTTTATTTAGAGTAGGCGAAATAAAACATAAAGTCATTTCTCATTCTCATTTGTCATTGATCCGGAATTCGGGCCCAGGTGATTTTCAATAAAATTGAATTTTCTACAAAATGTGTAGAAATATTCTAACGATCCAAATGCCCGTTGGCATGACAATTACAGGTCTCAACGCCTATTGATAGAGGTATCAACCATCGGATTCGGAGCACAATTGCAGATTTTCGATTTTGTAGCTCCTATTTTGTGGGCTATAGTCCAGGTGATTTTTAATAAAATTGAATTTTCTACAAAATGTGTAGAAATATTCTAACGATCCAAATGCCCGTTGGCATGACAATTACAGGTCTCAACGCCTATTGATAGAGGTATCAACCATCGGAATCGGAGCACAATTGCTGATTTTCGATTTTGTAGCTCTGATTTTGTGGGCTATATATAGTCCAGGTGATTTTCAATAAAATCGAATTTTCTACAAAATGTGTAGACATATTCTAACGATCCAAATGCCTATTAGCATGACAATTACAGGTCTCAACGCCTATTGATAGAGGTATCAACCATCGGAATCGGAGCACAATTGCTGATTTTCGATTTTGTAGCTCTGATTTTGTGGGCTATAGTCCAGGTGATTTTCAATAAAATTGAATTTTCTACAAAATGTGTAGAAATATTCTAACGATCCAAATGCCCGTTGGCATGACAATTACAGGTCTCAACGCCTATTGATAGAGGTATCAACCATCGGAATCGGAGCACAATTGCTGATTTTCGATTTTGTAGCTCTGATTTTGTGGGCTATATATAGTCCAGGTGATTTTCAATAAAATCGAATTTTCTACAAAATGTGTAGAAATATTCTAACGATCCAAATGCCCATTGGCATGACAATTACAGGTCTCAACGCCTATTGATAGAGGTATCAACCATCGGAATCGGAGCACAATTGCTGATTTTCGATTTTCTAGCTCTGATTTTGTGGGCTATAGTCCAGGTGATTTTCAATAAAATTGAATTTTCTACAAAATGTGTAGAAATATTCTAACGATCCAAATGCCCGTTGGCATGACAATTACAGGTCTCAACGCCTATTGATAGAGGTATCAATCATCGGATTCAGAGCACAATTACTTATTTTCGATTTTGTAGCTCCTATTTTGTGGGCTATAGTCCAGGTGATTTTCAATAAAATTGGATTTTCTACAAAATGTGTAGAAAAATTCGAACGATCCAAATGCCCATTGGCATGACAATTACAGGTCTCAACCCCTATTGATAGAGGTATCAACCATCGGAATCGGAGCACAATTGCTGATTTTCGATTTTCTAGCTCTGATTTTGTGGGCTATAGTCCAGGTGATTTTCAATAAAATTGAATTTTCTACAAAATGTGTAGAAATATTCTAACGATCCAAATGCCCGTTGGCATGACAATTACAGGTCTCAACGCCTATTGATAGAGGTATCAACCATCGGATTCGGAGCACAATTGCAGATTTTCGATTTTGTAGCTCCTATTTTGTGGGCTATAGTCCAGGTGATTTTTAATAAAATTGAATTTTCTACAAAATGTGTAGAAATATTCTAACGATCCAAATGCCCGTTGGCATGACAATTACAGGTCTCAACGCCTATTGATAGAGGTATCAACCATCGGAATCGGAGCACAATTGCTGATTTTCGATTTTGTAGCTCTGATTTTGTGGGCTATATATAGTCCAGGTGATTTTCAATAAAATCGAATTTTCTACAAAATGTGTAGACATATTCTAACGATCCAAATGCCTATTAGCATGACAATTACAGGTCTCAACGCCTATTGATAGAGGTATCAACCATCGGAATCGGAGCACAATTGCTGATTTTCGATTTTGTAGCTCTGATTTTGTGGGCTATATATAGTCCAGGTGATTTTCAATAAAATCGAATTTTCTACAAAATGTGTAGAAATATTCTAACGATCCAAATGCCCATTGGCATGACAATTACAGGTCTCAACGCCTATTGATAGAGGTATCAACCATCGGAATCGGAGCACAATTGCTGATTTTCGATTTTCTAGCTCTGATTTTGTGGGCTATAGTCCAGGTGATTTTCAATAAAATTGAATTTTCTACAAAATGTGTAGAAATATTCTAACGATCCAAATGCCCGTTGGCATGACAATTACAGGTCTCAACGCCTATTGATAGAGGTATCAATCATCGGATTCAGAGCACAATTACTTATTTTCGATTTTGTAGCTCCTATTTTGTGGGCTATAGTCCAGGTGATTTTCAATAAAATTGGATTTTCTACAAAATGTGTAGAAAAATTCGAACGATCCAAATGCCCATTGGCATGACAATTACAGGTCTCAACCCCTATTGATAGAGGTATCAACCATCGGAATCGGAGCACAATTGCTGATTTTCGATTTTCTAGCTCTGATTTTGTGGGCTATAGTCCAGGTGATTTTCAATAAAATTGAATTTTCTACAAAATGTGTAGAAATATTCTAACGATCCAAATGCCCGTTGGCATGACAATTACAGGTCTCAACGCCTATTGATAGAGGTATCAACCATCGGATTCGGAGCACAATTGCAGATTTTCGATTTTGTAGCTCCTATTTTGTGGGCTATAGTCCAGGTGATTTTTAATAAAATTGAATTTTCTACAAAATGTGTAGAAATATTCTAACGATCCAAATGCCCGTTGGCATGACAATTACAGGTCTCAACGCCTATTGATAGAGGTATCAACCATCGGAATCGGAGCACAATTGCTGATTTTCGATTTTGTAGCTCTGATTTTGTGGGCTATATATAGTCCAGGTGATTTTCAATAAAATCGAATTTTCTACAAAATGTGTAGACATATTCTAACGATCCAAATGCCTATTAGCATGACAATTACAGGTCTCAACGCCTATTGATAGAGGTATCAACCATCGGAATCGGAGCACAATTGCTGATTTTCGATTTTGTAGCTCTGATTTTGTGGGCTATAGTCCAGGTGATTTTCAATAAAATTGAATTTTCTACAAAATGTGTAGAAATATTCTAACGATCCAAATGCCCGTTGGCATGACAATTACAGGTCTCAACGCCTATTGATAGAGGTATCAACCATCGGAATCGGAGCACAATTGCTGATTTTCGATTTTGTAGCTCTGATTTTGTGGGCTATATATAGTCCAGGTGATTTTCAATAAAATCGAATTTTCTACAAAATGTGTAGAAATATTCTAACGATCCAAATGCCCATTGGCATGACAATTACAGGTCTCAACGCCTATTGATAGAGGTATCAACCATCGGAATCGGAGCACAATTGCTGATTTTCGATTTTCTAGCTCTGATTTTGTGGGCTATAGTCCAGGTGATTTTCAATAAAATTGAATTTTCTACAAAATGTGTAGAAATATTCTAACGATCCAAATGCCCGTTGGCATGACAATTACAGGTCTCAACGCCTATTGATAGAGGTATCAACCATCGGATTCGGAGCACAATTGCTGATTTTCGATTTTGTAGCTCCTATTTTGTGGGGTATAGTCCAGGTGATTTTCAATAAAATTGAATTTTCTACAAAATGTGTAGAAATATTCTAACGATCCAAATGCCGGTTGGCATGACAATTACAGGTCTCAACGCCTATTGATAGAGGTATCAACCATCGGAATCGGAGCACAATTGCTGATTTTCGATTTTCTAGCTCTGATTTTGTGGGGTATAGTCCAGGTGATTTTCAATAAAATTGAATTTTCTACAAAATGTGTAGAAATATTCTAACGATCCAAATGCCCGTTGGCATGACAATTACAGGTCTCAACGCCAATTGATAGAGGTATCAACCATCGGATTCGGAGCACAACTGCAGATTTTCGATTTTTAGCTCCTATTTTGTTGGCTATAGTCCAGGTGATTTTCAATAAAATTGAATTTTCTACAAAATGTGTAGAAATATTCTAACGATCCAAATGCCCGTTGGCATGACAATTACAGGTCTCAACGCCTATTGATAGAGGTATCAACCATCTGATTCGGAGCACAATTGCTGATTTTCGAATTTGTAGCTCTGATTTTGTGGGCTATATCCAGGTGATTTTCAATAAAATTGAATTTTCTTCAAAATGTGTAGAAATATTCTAACGATCCAAATGCCCGTTGGCATGACAATTACAGGTCTCAACGCCTATTGATAGAGGTATCAACCATCGGAATCGGAGCACAATTGCTGATTTTCGATTTTGTAGCTCTGATTTTGTGGGCTATATCCAGGTGATTTTCAATAAAATTGAATTTTCTACAAAATGTGTAGAAATATTCTAACGATCCAAATGCCCGTTGGCATGACAATTACAGGTCTCAACGCCTATTGATAGAGGTATCAACCATCGGATTCGGAGCACAATTGCTGATTTTCGATTTTGTAGCTCTGATTTTGTGGGCTATATCCAGGTGATTTTCAATAAAATTGAATTTTCTACAAAATGTGTAGAAATATTCTAACGATTTAAATGCCCGTTGGCATGACAATTACAGGTCTCAACGCCTATTGATAGAGGTATCAACCATCGGAATCGGAGCACAATTGCTGATTTTCGATTTTGTAGCTCTGATTTTGTGGGCTATAGTCCAGGTGATTTTCAATAAAATTGAATTTTCTACAAAATGTGTAGAAATATTCTAACGATCCAAATGCCCGTTGGCATGACAATTACAGGTCTCAACGCCTATTGATAGAGGTATCAACCATCGGAATCGGAGCACAATTGCTGATTTTCGATTTTGTAGCTCTGATAGTCCAGGTGATTTTCAATAAAATTGAATTTTCTACAAAATGTGTAGAAATATTCTAACGATCCAAATGCCCGTTGGCATGACAATTACAGGTCTCAACGCCTATTGATAGAGGTATCAACAATCGGATTCGGAGCACAATTACAGATTTTCGATTTTGTAGCTCTGATTTTGTGGGCTATAGTTCAGGTGATTTTCAATAAAATTGAATTTTCTACAAAATGTGTAGAAATATTCTAACGATCCAAATGCCCATTGGCATGACAATTACAGGTCTCAACGCCTATTGATAGAGGTATCAACCATCGGAATCGGAGCACAATTGCTGATTTTCGATTTTCTAGCTCTGATTTTGTGGGGGTATAGTCCAGGTGATTTTCAATAAAATTGAATTTTCTACAAAATGTGTAGAAATATTCTAACGATCCAAATGCCGGTTGGCATGACAATTACAGGTCTCAACGCCTATTGATAGAGGTATCAACCATCGGAATCGGAGCACAATTGCTGATTTTCGATTTTGTAGCTCTGATTTTGTGGGCTATAGTCCAGGTGATTTTCAATAAAATTGAATTTTCTACAAAATGTGTAGAAATATTCTAACGATCCAAATGCCCGTTGGCATGACAATTACAGGTCTCAACGCCAATTGATAGAGGTATCAACCATCGGATTCGGAGCACAACTGCAGATTTTCGATTTTTAGCTCCTATTTTGTTGGCTATAGTCCAGGTGATTTTCAATAAAATTGAATTTTCTACAAAATGTGTAGAAATATTCTAACGATCCAAATGCCCGTTGGCATGACAATTACAGGTCTCAACGCCTATTGATAGAGGTATCAACCATCTGATTCGGAGCACAATTGCTGATTTTCGAATTTGTAGCTCTGATTTTGTGTGCTCCAGGTGATTTTCAATAAAATTGAATTTTCTACAAAATGTGTAGAAATATTCTAACGATCCAAATGCCCGTTGGCATGACAATTACAGGTCTCAACGCCTATTGATAGAGGTATCAACCATCGGATTCGGAGCACAATTGCTGATTTTCGATTTTGTAGCTCTGATTTTGTGGGCTATATCCAGGTGATTTTCAATAAAATTGAATTTTCTACAAAATGTGTAGAAATATTCTAACGATTTAAATGCCCGTTGGCATGACAATTACAGGTCTCAACGCCTATTGATAGAGGTATCAACCATCGGAATCGGAGCACAATTGCTGATTTTCGATTTTGTAGCTCTGATTTTGTGGGCTATAGTCCAGGTGATTTTCAATAAAATTGAATTTTCTACAAAATGTGTAGAAATATTCTAACGATCCAAATGCCCGTTGGCATGACAATTACAGGTCTCAACGCCTATTGATAGAGGTATCAACCATCGGAATCGGAGCACAATTGCTGATTTTCGATTTTGTAGCTCTGATAGTCCAGGTGATTTTCAATAAAATTGAATTTTCTACAAAATGTGTAGAAATATTCTAACGATCCAAATGCCCGTTGGCATGACAATTACAGGTCTCAACGCCTATTGATAGAGGTATCAACAATCGGATTCGGAGCACAATTACAGATTTTCGATTTTGTAGCTCTGATTTTGTGTGCTCCAGGTGATTTTCAATAAAATTGAATTTTCTACAAAATGTGTAGAAATATTCTAACGATCCAAATGCCCATTGGCATGACAATTACAGGTCTCAACGCCTATTGATAGAGGTATCAACCATCGGAATCGGAGCACAATTGCTGATTTTCGATTTTCTAGCTCTGATTTTGTGGGGGTATAGTCCAGGTGATTTTCAATAAAATTGAATTTTCTACAAAATGTGTAGAAATATTCTAACGATCCAAATGCCGGTTGGCATGACAATTACAGGTCTCAACGCCTATTGATAGAGGTATCAACCATCGGAATCGGAGCACAATTGCTGATTTTCGATTTTGTAGCTCTGATTTTGTGGGCTATAGTCCAGGTGATTTTCAATAAAATTGAATTTTCTACAAAATGTGTAGAAATATTCTAACGATCCAAATGCCCGTTGGCATGATAATTACAGGTCTCAACGCCTATTGATAGAGGTATCAATCATCGGAATCGGAGCACAATTGCAGATTTTCGATTTTGTAGCTCTGATTTTGTGGGGTATAGTCCAGGTGATTTTCAATAAAATTGAATTTTCTACAAAATGTGTAGAAATATTCTAACGATCCAAATGCCCGTTGGCATGACAATTACAGGTCTCAACGCCAATTGATAGAGGTATCAACCATCGGATTCGGAGCACAATTGCAGATTTTCGATTTTGTAGCTCCTAATTTGTGGGCTATAGTCCAGGTGATTTTCAATAAAATTGAATTTTCTACAAAATGTGTAGAAATATTCTAACGATCCAAATGCCCATTGGCATGACAATTACATGTCTCAACGCCTATTGATAGAGGTATCAACCATCGGAATCGGAGCACAATTGCTGATTTTCGATTTTCTAGCTCTGATTTTGTGGGCTATAGTCCAGGTGATTTTCAATAAAATTGAATTTTCTACAAAATGTGTAGAAATATTCTAATGATCTAAATGCCTGTTGGCATGACAATTACAGGTCTCAACGCCTATTGATAGAGGTATCAACCATCGGATTCGGAGCACAACTGCAGATTTTCGATTTTTAGCTCCTATTTTGTTGGCTATAGTCCAGGTGATTTTCAATAAAATTGAATTTTCTACAAAATGTGTAGAAATATTCTAACGATCCAAATGCCCGTTGGCATGACAATTACAGGTCTCAACGCCTATTGATAGAGGTATCAACCATCTGATTCGGAGCACAATTGCTGATTTTCGAATTTGTAGCTCTGATTTTGTGTGCTCCAGGTGATTTTCAATAAAATTGAATTTTCTACAAAATGTGTAGAAATATTCTAACGATCCAAATGCCCGTTGGCATGACAATTACAGGTCTCAACGCCTATTGATAGAGGTATCAACCATCGGATTCGGAGCACAATTGCTGATTTTCGATTTTGTAGCTCTGATTTTGTGGGCTATATCCAGGTGATTTTCAATAAAATTGAATTTTCTACAAAATGTGTAGAAATATTCTAACAATTTAAATGCCCGTTGGCATGACAATTACAGGTCTCAACGCCTATTGATAGAGGTATCAACCATCGGAATCGGAGCACAATTGCTGATTTTCGATTTTGTAGCTCTGATTTTGTGGGCTATAATAGTCCAGGTGATTTTCAATAAAATTGAATTTTCTACAAAATGTGTAGAAATATTCTAACGATCCAAATGCCCGTTGGCATGACAATTACAGGTCTCAACGCCTATTGATAGAGGTATCAACCATCGGAATCGGAGCACAATTGCTGATTTTCGATTTTGTAGCTCTGATAGTCCAGGTGATTTTCAATAAAATTGAATTTTCTACAAAATGTGTAGAAATATTCTAATGATCCAAATGCCCGTTGGCATGACAATTACAGGTCTCAACGCCTATTGATAGAGGTATCAACAATCGGATTCGGAGCACAATTACAGATTTTCGATTTTGTAGCTCTGATTTTGTGGGCTATAGTTCAGGTGATTTTCAATAAAATTGAATTTTCTACAAAATGTGTAGAAATATTCTAACGATCCAAATGCCCATTGGCATGACAATTACAGGTCTCAACGCCTATTGATAGAGGTATCAACCATCGGAATCGGAGCACAATTGCTGATTTTCGATTTTCTAGCTCTGATTTTGTGGGGTATAGTCCAGGTGATTTTCAATAAAATTGAATTTTCTACAAAATGTGTAGAAATATTCTAACGATCCAAATGCCGGTTGGCATGACAATTACAGGTCTCAACGCCTATTGATAGAGGTATCAACCATCGGAATCGGAGCACAATTGCTGATTTTCGATTTTGTAGCTCTGATTTTGTGGGCTATAGTCCAGGTGATTTTCAATAAAATTGAATTTTCTACAAAATGTGTAGAAATATTCTAACGATCCAAATGCCCGTTGGCATGATAATTACAGGTCTCAACGCCTATTGATAGAGGTATCAATCATCGGAATCGGAGCACAATTGCAGATTTTCGATTTCGTAGATTCGATTTTGTGGTCTATAGTCCAGGTGATTTTCAATAAAATTGAATTTTCTACAAAATGTGTAGAAATATTCTAACGATCCAAATGCCCGTTGGCATGACAATTACAGGTCTCAACGCGTATTGATAGAGGTATCAACCATCGGAATCGGAGCACAATTGCAGATTTTCGATTTTGTAGCTCTGATTTTGTGGGCTATAGTCCAGGTGATTTTCAATCAAATTGAATTTTCTACAAAATGTGTAGAAATATTCTAACGATCCAAATGCCCGTTGGCATGACAATTACAGGTCTCAACGCCAATTGATAGAGGTATCAACCATCGGATTCGGAGCACAATTGCAGATTTTCGATTTTGTACCTCCTAATTTGTGGGCTATAGTCCAGGTGATTTTCAATAAAATTGAATTTTCTACAAAATGTGTAGAAATATTCTAACGATCCAAATGCCCGTTGGCATGACAATTACAGGTCTCAACGCCTATTGATAGAGGTATCAACCATCGGATTCGGAGCACAATTGCTGATTTTCGATTTTGTAGCTCTGATTTTGTGGGCTATAGTCCAGGGCCTGAATTCCGGTTCGGTGACAAATGATAATGAGAAATGACTTCATTTTTTATTTCAACTAGTCGGTTGCATTTTTATTTAGAGTAGGCGAAATAAAACATAAAGTCATTTCTCATTCTCATTTGTCATTGATCCGGAATTCGGGCCCAGGTGATTTTCAATAAAATTGAATTTTCTACAAAATGTGTAGAAATATTCTAACGATCCAAATGCCCGTTGGCATGACAATTACAGGTCTCAACGCCTATTGATAGAGGTATCAACCATCTGATTCGGAGCACAATTGCTGATTTTCGAATTTGTAGCTCTGATTTTGTGTGCTCCAGGTGATTTTCAATAAAATTGAATTTTCTACAAAATGTGTAGAAATATTCTAACGATCCAAATTCCCGTTGGCATGACAATTACAGGTCTCAACGCCTATTGATAGAGGTATCAACCATCGGATTCGGAGCACAATTGCTGATTTTCGATTTTGTAGCTCTGATTTTGTGGTCTATAGTTCAGGTGATTTTCAATAAAATTGAATTTTCTACAAAATGTGTAGAAATATTCTAACGACCCAAATGCCCGTTGGCATGATAATTACAAGTCTCAACGCCTATTGATAGAGGTATCAACCATCGGAATCGGAGCACAATTGCTGATTTTCGATTTTGTAGCTCTGATTTTGTGGGCTATAGTCCAGGTGATTTTCAATAAAATTGAATTTTCTACAAAATGTGTAGAAATATTCTAACGATCCAAATTCCCGTTGGCATGACAATTACAGGTCTCAACGCCTATTGATAGAGGTATCAACCATCGGAATCGGAGCACAATTGCTGATTTTCGATTTTGTAGCTCTGATTTTGTGGGCTATAGTCCAGGTGATTTTCAATAAAATTGAATTTTCTACAAAATGTGTAGAAATATTCTAACGATCCAAATTCCCGTTGGCATGACAATTACAGGTCTCAACGCCTATTGATAGAGGTATCAACCATCGGATTCGGAGCACAATTGCAGATTTTCGATTTTGTAGCTCCGATTATGTGGGCTATAGTCCAGGTGATTTTCAATAAAATTGAATTTTCTACAAAATGTGTAGAAATATTCTAACGATCCAAATGCCCATTGGCATGACAATTACAGGTCTCAACGCCTATTGATAGAGGTATCAACCATCGGAATCGGAGCACAATTGCTGATTTTCGATTTTCTAGCTCTGATTTTGTGGGGTATAGTCCAGGTGATTTTCAATAAAATTGAATTTTCTACAAAATGTGTAGAAATATTCTAACGATCCAAATGCCGGTTGGCATGACAATTACAGGTCTCAACGCCTATTGATAGAGGTATCAACCATCGGATTCGGAGCACAATTGCTGATTTTCGATTTTGTAGCTCTGATTTTGTGGGCTATAGTCCAGGTGATTTTCAATAAAATTGAATTTTCTACAAAATGTGTAGAAATATTCTAACGATCCAAATGCCCGTTGGCATGATAATTACAGGTCTCAACGCCTATTGATAGAGGTATCAACCATCGGATTCGGAGCACAATTGCTGATTTTCGATTTTGTAGCTCTGATTTTGTGGGCTATAGTCCAGGTGATTTTCAATAAAATTGAATTTTCTACAAAATGTGTAGAAATATTCTAACGATCCAAATGCCCGTTGGCATGACAATTACAGGTCTCAACGCCTATTGATAGAGGTATCAATCATCGGATTCAGAGCACAATTACTTATTTTCGATTTTGTAGCTCCTATTTTGTGGGCTATAGTCCAGGTGATTTTCAATAAAATTGGATTTTCTACAAAATGTGTAGAAATATTCGAACGATCCAAATGCCCATTGGCATGACAATTACAGGTCTCAACCCCTATTGATAGAGGTATCAACCATCGGAATCGGAGCACAATTGCTGATTTTCGATTTTCTAGCTCTGATTTTGTGGGCTATAGTCCAGGTGATTTTCAATAAAATTGAATTTTCTACAAAATGTGTAGAAATATTCTAACGATTCAAATGCCCGTTGGCATGACAATTACAGGTCTCAACGCCTATTGATAGAGGTATCAACCATCGGATTCGGAGCACAATTGCAGATTTTCGATTTTGTAGCTCTGATTTTGTGGGCTATAGTCCAGGTGATTTTCAATAAAATTAAATTTTCTACAAAATGTGTAGAAATATTCTAACGATCCAAATGCCCGTTGGCATGACAATTACAGGTCTCAACGCCTATTGATATGGGTATCAACCATCGGAATCGGAGCACAATTGCTGATTTTCGATTTTGTAGCTCTGATTTTGTGGGCTATAGTCCAGGTGATTTTCAATAAAATTGAATTTTCTACAAAATGTGTAGAAATATTCTAACGATCCAAATGACCGTTGGCATGACAATTACAGGTCTCAACGCCTATTGATATGGGTATCAACCATCGGAATCGGAGCACAATTGCTGATTTTCGATTTTGTAGCTCTGATTTTGTGGGCTATAGTCCAGGTGATTTTCAATAAAATTGAATTTTCTACAAAATGTGTAGAAATATTCTAACGATCCAAATGCCCGTTGGCATGACAATTACAGGTCTCAACGCCTATTGATAGAGGTATCAACCATCGGATTCGGAGCACAATTGCAGATTTTCGATTTTGTAGCTCTGATTTTGTGGGCTATAGTCCAGGTGATTTTCAATAAAATTGAATTTTCTACAAAATGTGTAGAAATATTCTAACGATCCAAATGCCCGTTGGCATGACAATTACAGGTCTCAACGCCTATTGATATGGGTATCAACCATCGGAATCGGAGCACAATTGCTGATTTTCGATTTTGTAGCTCTGATTTTGTGGGCTATAGTCCAGGTGATTTTCAATAAAATTGAATTTTCTACAAAATGTGTAGAAATATTCTAACGATCCAAATGCCCGTTGGCATGACAATTACAGGTCTCAACGCCTATTGATATGGGTATCAACCATCGGAATCGGAGCACAATTGCTGATTTTCGATTTTGTAGCTCTGATTTTGTGGGCTATAGTCCAGGTGATTTTCAATAAAATTAAATTTTCTACAAAATGTGTAGAAATATTCTAGCGATCCAAATGCCTGTTGGCATGACAATTACAGGTCTCAACGCCTATTGATATGGGTATCAACCATCGGAATCGGAGCACAATTGCAGATTTTCGATTTTGTAGCTCTGATTTTGTGGGCTATAGTCCAGGTGATTTTCAATAAAATTGAATTTTCTACAAAATGTGTAGAAATATTCTAACGATCCAAATGCCCGTTGGCATGACAATTACAGGTCTCAACGCCTATTGATAGAGGTATCAACCATCGGATTCGGAGCACAATTGCAGATTTTCGATTTTGTAGCTCTGATTTTGTGGGCTATAGTCCAGGTGATTTTCAATAAAATTGAATTTTCTACAAAATGTGTAGAAATATTCTAACGATCCAAATGCCCGTTGGCATGACAATTACAGGTCTCAACGCCTATTGATAGAGGTATCAACCATCGGATTCGGAGCACAATTGCTGATTTTCGATTTTGTAGCTCTGATTTTGTGGGCTATAGTCCAGGTGATTTTCAATAAAATTGAATTTTCTACAAAATGTGTAGAAATATTCTAACGATCCAAATGCCCGTTGGCATGACAATTACAGGTCTCAACGCCTATTGATAGAGGTATCAACCATCGGATTCGGAGCACAATTGCAGATTTTCGATTTTGTAGCTCTGATTTTGTGGGCTATAGTCCAGGTGATTTTCAATAAAATTGAATTTTCTACAAAATGTGTAGAAATATTCTAACGATCCAAATGCCCGTTGGCATGACAATTACAGGTCTCAACGCCTATTGATATGGGTATCAACCATCGGAATCGGAGCACAATTGCTGATTTTCGATTTTGTAGCTCTGATTTTGTGGGCTATAGTCCAGGTGATTTTCAATAAAATTGAATTTTCTACAAAATGTGTAGAAATATTCTAACGATCCAAATGCCCGTTGGCATGACAATTACAGGTCTCAACGCCTATTGATATGGGTATCAACCATCGGAATCGGAGCACAATTGCTGATTTTCGATTTTGTAGCTCTGATTTTGTGGGCTATAGTCCAGGTGATTTTCAATAAAATTGAATTTTCTACAAAATGTGTAGAAATATTCTAACGATCCAAATGCCCATTGGCATGACAATTACAGGTCTCAACGCCTATTGATAGAGGTATCAACCATCGTAATCGGAGCACAATTGCTGATTTTCGATTTTGTAGCTCTGATTTTGTGGGCTATAGTCCAGGTGATTTTCAATAAAATTGAATTTTCTACAAAATGTGTAGAAATATTCTAACGATCCAAATGCCCGTTGGCATGACAATTACAGGTCTCAACGCCTATTGATATGGGTATCAACCATCGGAATCGGAGCACAATTGCTGATTTTCGATTTTGTAGCTCTGATTTTGTGGGCTATAGTCCAGGTGATTTTCAATAAAATTGAATTTTCTACAAAATGTGTAGAAATATTCTAACGATCCAAATGCCCGTTGGCATGAAAATTACAGGTCTCAACGCCTATTGATATGGGTATCAACCATCGGAATCGGAGCACAATTGCTGATTTTCGATTTTGTAGCTCTGATTTTGTGGGCTATAGTCCAGGTGATTTTCAATAAAATTGAATTTTCTACAAAATGTGTAGAAATATTCTAACGATCCAAATGCCCGTTGGCATGACAATTACAGGTCTCAACGCCTATTGATATGGGTATCAACCATCGGAATCGGAGCACAATTGCTGATTTTCGATTTTGTAGCTCTGATTTTGTGGGCTATAGTCCAGGTGATTTTCAATAAAATTGAATTTTCTACAAAATGTGTAGAAATATTCTAACGATCCAAATGCCCGTTGGCATGACAATTACAGGTCTCAACGCCTATTGATATGGGTATCAACCATCGGAATCGGAGCACAATTGCTGATTTTCGATTTTGTAGCTCTGATTTTGTGGGCTATAGTCCAGGTGATTTTCAATAAAATTGAATTTTCTACAAAATGTGTAGAAATATTCTAACGATTCAAATGCCCGTTGGCATGACAATTACAGGTCTCAACGCCTATTGATAGAGGTATCAACCATCGGAATCGGAGCACAATTGCTGATTTTCGATTTTGTAGCTCTGATTTTGTGGGCTATAGTCCAGGTGATTTTCAATAAAATTGAATTTTCTACAAAATGTGTAGAAATATTCTAACGATCCAAATGCCCGTTGGCATGACAATTACAGGTCTCAACGCCTATTGATAGAGGTATCAACCATCGGAATCGGAGCACAATTGCTGATTTTCGATTTTGTAGCTCTGATTTTGTGGGCTATAGTCCAGGTGATTTTCAATAAAATTGAATTTTCTACAAAATGTGTAGAAATATTCTAACGATCCAAATGCCCGTTGGCATGACAATTACAGGTCTCAACGCCTATTGATATGGGTATCAACCATCGGAATCGGAGCACAATTGCTGATTTTCGATTTTGTAGCTCTGATTTTGTGGGCGTCCAGGTGATTTTCAATAAAATTGAATTTTCTACAAAATGTGCAGAAATATTCTAACGATCCAAATGCCCATTGGCATGACAATTACAGGTCTCAACGCCTATTGATAGAGGTATCAACCATCGGAATCGGAGCACAATTGCTGATTTTCGATTTTGTAGCTCTGATTTTGTGGGCTATAGTCCAGGTGATTTTCAATAAAATTGAATTTTCTACAAAATGTGTAGAAATATTCTAACGATCCAAATGCCCGTTGGCATGACAATTACAGGTCTCAACGCCTATTGATATGGGTATCAACCATCGGAATCGGAGCACAATTGCTGATTTTCGATTTTGTAGCTCTGATTTTGTGGGCTATAGTCCAGGTGATTTTCAATAAAATTGAATTTTCTACAAAATGTGTAGAAATATTCTAACGATCCAAATGCCCGTTGGCATGACAATTACAGGTCTCAACGCCTATTGATATGGGTATCAACCATCGGAATCGGAGCACAATTGCTGATTTTCGATTTTGTAGCTCTGATTTTGTGGGCTATAGTCCAGGTGATTTTCAATAAAATTGAATTTTCTACAAAATGTGTAGAAATATTCTAACGATCCAAATGCCCGTTGGCATGACAATTACAGGTCTCAACGCCTATTGATATGGGTATCAACCATCGGAATCGGAGCACAATTGCTGATTTTCGATTTTGTAGCTCTGATTTTGTGGGCTATAGTCCAGGTGATTTTCAATAAAATTGAATTTTCTACAAAATGTGTAGAAATATTCTAACGATCCAAATGCCCGTTGGCATGACAATTACAGGTCTCAACGCCTATTGATATGGGTATCAACCATCGGAATCGGAGCACAATTGCTGATTTTCGATTTTGTAGCTCTGATTTTGTGGGCTATAGTCCAGGTGATTTTCAATAAAATTGAATTTTCTACAAAATGTGTAGAAATATTCTAACGATCCAAATGCCCGTTGGCATGACAATTACAGGTCTCAACGCCTATTGATAGAGGTATCAACCATCGGATTCGGAGCACAATTGCAGATTTTCGATTTTGTAGCTCTGATTTTGTGGGCTATAGTCCAGGTGATTTTCAATAAAATTGAATTTTCTACAAAATGTGTAGAAATATTCTAACGATCCAAATGCCCGTTGGCATGACAATTACAGGTCTCAACGCCTATTGATATGGGTATCAACCATCGGAATCGGAGCACAATTGCTGATTTTCGATTTTGTAGCTCTGATTTTGTGGGCTATAGTCCAGGTGATTTTCAATAAAATTGAATTTTCTACAAAATGTGTAGAAATATTCTAACGATCCAAATGCCCGTTGGCATGACAATTACAGGTCTCAACGCCTATTGATATGGGTATCAACCATCGGAATCGGAGCACAATTGCTGATTTTCGATTTTGTAGCTCTGATTTTGTGGGCTATAGTCCAGGTGATTTTCAATAAAATTGAATTTTCTACAAAATGTGTAGAAATATTCTAACGATCCAAATGCCCGTTGGCATGACAATTACAGGTCTCAACGCCTATTGATAGAGGTATCAACCATCGGAATCGGAGCACAATTGCTGATTTTCGATTTTGTAGCTCTGATTTTGTGGGCTATAGTCCAGGTGATTTTCAATAAAATTGAATTTTCTACAAAATGTGTAGAAATATTCTAACGATCCAAATGCCCGTTGGCATGACAATTACAGGTCTCAACGCCTATTGATAGAGGTATCAACCATCGGATTCGGAGCACAATTGCAGATTTTCGATTTTGTAGCTCTGATTTTGTGGGCTATAGTCCAGGTGATTTTCAATAAAATTGAATTTTCTACAAAATGTGTAGAAATATTCTAACGATCCAAATGCCCGTTGGCATGACAATTACAGGTCTCAACGCCTATTGATAGAGGTATCAACCATCGGATTCGGAGCACAATTGCAGATTTTCGATTTTGTAGCTCTGATTTTGTGGGCTATAGTCCAGGTGATTTTCAATAAAATTGAATTTTCTACAAAATGTGTAGAAATA
Organism: Tipula vernalis; assembly: GCA_958295665.1. Taxonomy (NCBI): domain Eukaryota; kingdom Metazoa; phylum Arthropoda; class Insecta; order Diptera; family Tipulidae; genus Tipula; species Tipula vernalis. The sequence continues at coordinate 65,459,531 of OY282560.1, read as the reverse complement.
TTCTAACGATCCAAATGCCCGTTGGCATGACAATTACAGGTCTCAACGCCTATTGATAGAGGTATCAACCATCGGATTCGGAGCACAATTGCTGATTTTCGATTTTGTAGCTCTGATTTTGTGGGCTATAGTCCAGGTGATTTTCAATAAAATTGAATTTTCTACAAAATGTGTAGAAATATTCTAACGATCCAAATGCCCGTTGGCATGACAATTACAGGTCTCAACGCCTATTGATAGAGGTATCAACCATCGGATTCGGAGCACAATTGCAGATTTTCGATTTTGTAGCTCTGATTTTGTGGGCTATAGTCCAGGTGATTTTCAATAAAATTGAATTTTCTACAAAATGTGTAGAAATATTCTAACGATCCAAATGCCCGTTGGCATGACAATTACAGGTCTCAACGCCTATTGATATGGGTATCAACCATCGGAATCGGAGCACAATTGCTGATTTTCGATTTTGTAGCTCTGATTTTGTGGGCTATAGTCCAGGTGATTTTCAATAAAATTGAATTTTCTACAAAATGTGTAGAAATATTCTAACGATCCAAATGCCCGTTGGCATGACAATTACAGGTCTCAACGCCTATTGATATGGGTATCAACCATCGGAATCGGAGCACAATTGCTGATTTTCGATTTTGTAGCTCTGATTTTGTGCGCTATAGTCCAGGTGATTTTCAATAAAATTGAATTTTCTACAAAATGTGTAGAAATATTCTAACGATCCAAATGCCCGTTGGCATGACAATTACAGGTCTCAACGCCTATTGATAGAGGTATCAACCATCGGAATCGGAGCACAATTGCTGATTTTCGATTTTGTAGCTCTGATTTTGTGGGCTATAGTCCAGGTGATTTTCAATAAAATTGAATTTTCTACAAACTGTGTAGAAATATTCTAACGATCCAAATGCCCGTTGGCATGACAATTACAGGTCTCAACGCCTATTGATAGAGGTATCAACCATCGGATTCGGAGCACAATTGCAGATTTTCGATTTTGTAGCTCTGATTTTGTGGGCTATAGTCCAGGTGATTTTCAATAAAATTGAATTTTCTACAAAATGTGTAGAAATATTCTAACGATCCAAATGCCCGTTGGCATGACAATTACAGGTCTCAACGCCTATTGATAGAGGTATCAACCATCGGAATCGGAGCACAATTGCAGATTTTCGATTTTGTAGCTCTGATTTTGTGGGCTATAGTCCAGGTGATTTTCAATAAAATTGAATTTTCTACAAAATGTGTAGAAATATTCTAACGATCCAAATGCCCGTTGGCATGACAATTACAGGTCTCAACGCCTATTGATATGGGTATCAACCATCGGAATCGGAGCACAATTGCTGATTTTCGATTTTGTAGCTCTGATTTTGTGGGCGTCCAGGTGATTTTCAATAAAATTGAATTTTCTACAAAATGTGTAGAAATATTCTAACGATCCAAATGCCCGTTGGCATGACAATTACAGGTCTCAACGCCTATTGATATGGGTATCAACCATCGGAATCGGAGCACAATTGCTGATTTTCGATTTTGTAGCTCTGATTTTGTGGGCTATAGTCCAGGTGATTTTCAATAAAATTGAATTTTCTACAAAATGTGCAGAAATATTCTAACGATCCAAATGCCCATTGGCATGACAATTACAGGTCTCAACGCCTATTGATAGAGGTATCAACCATCGGAATCGGTGCACAATTGCTGATTTTCGATTTTGTAGCTCTGATTTTGTGGGCTATAGTCCAGGTGATTTTCAATAAAATTGAATTTTCTACAAAATGTGTAGAAATATTCTAACGATCCAAATGCCCGTTGGCATGACAATTACAGGTCTCAACGCCTATTGATATGGGTATCAACCATCGGAATCGGAGCACAATTGCTGATTTTCGATTTTGTAGCTCTGATTTTGTGGGCTATAGTCCAGGTGATTTTCAATAAAATTGAATTTTCTACAAAATGTGTAGAAATATTCTAACGATCCAAATGCCCGTTGGCATGACAATTACAGGTCTCAACGCCTATTGATATGGGTATCAACCATCGGAATCGGAGCACAATTGCTGATTTTCGATTTTGTAGCTCTGATTTTGTGGGCTATAGTCCAGGTGATTTTCAATAAAATTGAATTTTCTACAAAATGTGTAGAAATATTCTAACGATCCAAATGCCCGTTGGCATGACAATTACAGGTCTCAACGCCTATTGATATGGGTATCAACCATCGGAATCGGAGCACAATTGCTGATTTTCGATTTTGTAGCTCTGATTTTGTGGGCTATAGTCCAGGTGATTTTCAATAAAATTGAATTTTCTACAAAATGTGTAGAAATATTCTAACGATCCAAATGCCCGTTGGCATGACAATTACAGGTCTCAACGCCTATTGATAGAGGTATCAACCATCGGATTCGGAGCACAATTGCAGATTTTCGATTTTGTAGCTCTGATTTTGTGGGCTATAGTCCAGGTGATTTTCAATAAAATTGAATTTTCTACAAAATGTGTAGAAATATTCTAACGATCCAAATGCCCGTTGGCATGACAATTACAGGTCTCAACGCCTATTGATATGGGTATCAACCATCGGAATCGGAGCACAATTGCTGATTTTCGATTTTGTAGCTCTGATTTTGTGGGCTATAGTCCAGGTGATTTTCAATAAAATTGAATTTTCTACAAAATGTGTAGAAATATTCTAACGATCCAAATGCCCGTTGGCATGACAATTACAGGTCTCAACGCCTATTGATATGGGTATCAACCATCGGAATCGGAGCACAATTGCTGATTTTCGATTTTGTAGCTCTGATTTTGTGGGCTATAGTCCAGGTGATTTTCAATAAAATTGAATTTTCTACAAAATGTGTAGAAATATTCTAACGATCCAAATGCCCGTTGGCATGACAATTACAGGTCTCAACGCCTATTGATATGGGTATCAACCATCGGAATCGGAGCACAATTGTTGATTTTCGATTTTGTAGCTCTGATTTTGTGGGCTATAGTCCAGGTGATTTTCAATATAATTGAATTTTCTACAAAATGTGTAGAAATATTCTAACGATCAAAATGCCTATTGGCATGACAATTACAGGTCTCAACGCCTATTGATAGAGGTATCAACCATCGGAATCGGAGCACAATTGCTGATTTTCGATTTTGTAGCTCTGATTTTGTGGGCTATAGTCCAGGTGATTTTCAATAAAATTGAATTTTCTACAAAATGTGTAGAAATATTCTAACGATCCAAATGCCCGTTGGCATGACAATTACAGGTCTCAACGCCTATTGATAGAGGTATCAACCATCGGATTCGGAGCACAATTGCAGATTTTAGATTTTGTAGCTCTGATTTTGTGGGCTATAGTCCAGGTGATTTTCAATAAAATTGAATTTTCTACAAAATGTGTAGAAATATTCTAACGATCCAAATGCCCGTTGGCATGACAATTACAGGTCTCAACGCCTATTGATATGGGTATCAACCATCGGAATCGGAGCACAATTGCTGATTTTCGATTTTGTAGCTCTGATTTTGTGGGCTATAGTCCAGGTGATTTTCAATATAATTGAATTTTCTACAAAATGTGTAGAAATATTCTAACGATCAAAATGCCTATTGGCATGACAATTACAGGTCTCAACGCCTATTGATAGAGGTATCAACCATCGGAATCGGAGCACAATTGCTGATTTTCGATTTTGTAGCTCTGATTTTGTGGGCTATAGTCCAGGTGATTTTCAATAAAATTGAATTTTCTACAAAATGTGTAGAAATATTCTAACGATCCAAATGCCCGTTGGCATGACAATTACAGGTCTCAACGCCTATTGATAGAGGTATCAACCATCGGATTCGGAGCACAATTGCAGATTTTAGATTTTGTAGCTCTGATTTTGTGGGCTATAGTCCAGGTGATTTTCAATAAAATTGAATTTTCTACAAAATGTGTAGAAATATTCTAACGATCCAAATGCCCGTTGGCATGACAATTACAGGTCTCAACGCCTATTGATATGGGTATCAACCATCGGAATCGGAGCACAATTGTTGATTTTCGATTTTGTAGCTCTGATTTTGTGGGCTATAGTCCAGGTGATTTTCAATATAATTGAATTTTCTACAAAATGTGTAGAAATATTCTAACGATCAAAATGCCTATTGGCATGACAATTACAGGTCTCAACGCCTATTGATAGAGGTATCAACCATCGGAATCGGAGCACAATTGCTGATTTTCGATTTTGTAGCTCTGATTTTGTGGGCTATAGTCCAGGTGATTTTCAATAAAATTGAATTTTCTACAAAATATGTAGAAATATTCTAACGATCCAAATGCCCGTTGGCATGACAATTACAGGTCTCAACGCCTATTGATATGGGTATCAACCATCGGAATCGGAGCACAATTGTTGATTTTCGATTTTGTAGCTCTGATTTTGTGGGCTATAGTCCAGGTGATTTTCAATATAATTGAATTTTCTACAAAATGTGTAGAAATATTCTAACGATCAAAATGCCTATTGGCATGACAATTACAGGTCTCAACGCCTATTGATAGAGGTATCAACCATCGGAATCGGAGCACAATTGCTGATTTTCGATTTTGTAGCTCTGATTTTGTGGGCTATAGTCCAGGTGATTTTCAATAAAATTGAATTTTCTACAAAATGTGTAGAAATATTCTAACGATCCAAATGCCCGTTGGCATGACAATTACAGGTCTCAACGCCTATTGATAGAGGTATCAACCATCGGATTCGGAGCACAATTGCAGATTTTAGATTTTGTAGCTCTGATTTTGTGGGCTATAGTCCAGGTGATTTTCAATAAAATTGAATTTTCTACAAAATGTGTAGAAATATTCTAACGATCCAAATGCCCGTTGGCATGACAATTACAGGTCTCAACGCCTATTGATATGGGTATCAACCATCGGAATCAGAGCACAATTGCTGATTTTCGATTTTGTAGCTCTGATTTTGTGGGCTATAGTCCAGGTGATTTTCAATAAAATTGAATTTTCTACAAAATGTGTAGATATATTCTAACGATCAAAATGCCTATTGGCATGACAATTACAGGTCTCAACGCCTATTGATAGAGGTATCAACCATCGGAATCGGAGCACAATTGCTGATTTTCGATTTTGTAGCTCTGATTTTGTGGGCTATAGTCCAGGTGATTTTCAATAAAATTGAATTTTCTACAAAATGTGTAGAAATATTCTAACGATCCAAATGCCCGTTGGCATGACAATTACAGGTCTCAACGCCTATTGATATGGGTATCAACCATCGGAATCGGAGCACAATTGCTGATTTTCGATTTTGTAGCTCTGATTTTGTGGGCTATAGTCCAGGTGATTTTCAATAAAATTGAATTTTCTACAAAATGTGTAGAAATATTCTAACGATCCAAATGCCCGTTGGCATGACAATTACAGGTCTCAACGCCTATTGATATGGGTATCAACCATCGGATTCGGAGCACAATTGCTGATTTTCGATTTTGTAGCTCTGATTTTGTGGGCTATAGTCCAGGTGATTTTCAATAAAATTGAATTTTCTACAAAATGTGTAGAAATATTCTAACGATCCAAATGCCCGTTGGCATGACAATTACAGGTCTCAACGCCTATTGATATGGGTATCAACCATCGGAATCGGAGCACAATTGCTGATTTTCGATTTTGTAGCTCTGATTTTGTGGGCTATAGTCCAGGTGATTTTCAATAAAATTGAATTTTCTACAAAATGTGTAGAAATATTCTAACGATCCAAATGCCCGTTGGCATGACAATTACAGGTCTCAACGCCTATTGATATGGGTATCAACCATCGGAATCGGAGCACAATTGCTGATTTTCGATTTTGTAGCTCTGATTTTGTGGGCTATAGTCCAGGTGATTTTCAATAAAATTGAATTTTCTACAAAATGTGTAGAAATATTCTAACGATCCAAATGCCCGTTGGCATGACAATTACAGGTCTCAACGCCTATTGATAGAGGTATCAACCATCGGAATCGGAGCACAATTGCTGATTTTCGATTTTGTAGCTCTGATTTTGTGGGCTATAGTCCAGGTGATTTTCAATAAAATTGAATTTTCTACAAAATGTGTTGAAATATTCTAACGATCCAAATGCCCGTTGGCATGACAATTACAGGTCTCAACGCCTATTGATATGGGTATCAACCATCGGAATCGGAGCACAATTGCTGATTTTCGATTTTGTAGCTCTGATTTTGTGGGCTATAGTCCAGGTGATTTTCAATAAAATTGAATTTTCTACAAAATGTGTAGAAATATTCTAACGATCCAAATGCCCGTTGGCATGACAATTACAGGTCTCAACGCCTATTGATAGAGGTATCAACCATCGGATTCGGAGCACAATTGCTGATTTTCGATTTTGTAGCTCTGATTTTGTGGGCTATAGTCCAGGTGATTTTCAATAAAATTGAATTTTCTACAAAATGTGTAGAAATATTCTAACGATCCAAATGCCCGTTGGCATGACAATTACAGGTCTCAACGCCTATTGATATGGGTATCAACCATCGGAATCGGAGCACAATTGCTGATTTTCGATTTTGTAGCTCTGATTTTGTGGGCTATAGTCCAGGTGATTTTCAATAAAATTGAATTTTCTACAAAATGTGTAGAAATATTCTAACGATCCAAATGCCCGTTGGCATGACAATTACAGGTCTCAACGCCTATTGATATGGGTATCAACCATCGGAATCGGAGCACAATTGCTGATTTTCGATTTTGTAGCTCTGATTTTGTGGGCTATAGTCCAGGTGATTTTCAATAAAATTGAATTTTCTACAAAATGTGTAGAAATATTCTAACGATCCAAATGCCCGTTGGCATGACAATTACAGGTCTCAACGCCTATTGATAGAGGTATCAACCATCGGAATCGGAGCACAATTGCTGATTTTCGATTTTGTAGCTCTGATTTTGTGGGCTATAGTCCAGGTGATTTTCAATAAAATTGAATTTTCTACAAAATGTGTTGAAATATTCTAACGATCCAAATGCCCGTTGGCATGACAATTACAGGTCTCAACGCCTATTGATATGGGTATCAACCATCGGAATCGGAGCACAATTGCTGATTTTCGATTTTGTAGCTCTGATTTTGTGGGCTATAGTCCAGGTGATTTTCAATAAAATTGAATTTTCTACAAAATGTGTAGAAATATTCTAACGATCCAAATGCCCGTTGGCATGACAATTACAGGTCTCAACGCCTATTGATAGAGGTATCAACCATCGGATTCGGAGCACAATTGCAGATTTTCGATTTTGTAGCTCTGATTTTGTGGGCTATAGTCCAGGTGATTTTCAATAAAATTGAATTTTCTACAAAATGTGTAGAAATATTCTAACGATCCAAATGCCCGTTGGCATGACAATTACAGGTCTCAACGCCTATTGATATGGGTATCAACCATCGGAATCGGAGCACAATTGCTGATTTTCGATTTTGTAGCTCTGATTTTGTGGGCTATAGTCCAGGTGATTTTCAATAAAATTGAATTTTCTACAAAATGTGTAGAAATATTCTAACGATCCAAATGCCCGTTGGCATGACAATTACAGGTCTCAACGCCTATTGATATGGGTATCAACCATCGGAATCGGAGCACAATTGCTGATTTTCGATTTTGTAGCTCTGATTTTGTGGGCTATAGTCCAGGTGATTTTCAATAAAATTGAATTTTCTACAAAATGTGTAGAAATATTCTAACGATCCAAATGCCCGTTGGCATGACAATTACAGGTCTCAACGCCTATTGATAGAGGTATCAACCATCGGAATCGGAGCACAATTGCTGATTTTCGATTTTGTAGCTCTGATTTTGTGGGCTATAGTCCAGGTGATTTTCAATAAAATTGAATTTTCTACAAAATGTGTTGAAATATTCTAACGATCCAAATGCCCGTTGGCATGACAATTACAGGTCTCAACGCCTATTGATATGGGTATCAACCATCGGAATCGGAGCACAATTGCTGATTTTCGATTTTGTAGCTCTGATTTTGTGGGCTATAGTCCAGGTGATTTTCAATAAAATTGAATTTTCTACAAAATGTGTAGAAATATTCTAACGATCCAAATGCCCGTTGGCATGACAATTACAGGTCTCAACGCCTATTGATAGAGGTATCAACCATCGGATTCGGAGCACAATTGCAGATTTTCGATTTTGTAGCTCTGATTTTGTGGGCTATAGTCCAGGTGATTTTCAATAAAATTGAATTTTCTACAAAATGTGTAGAAATATTCTAACGATCCAAATGCCCGTTGGCATGACAATTACAGGTCTCAACGCCTATTGATATGGGTATCAACCATCGGAATCGGAGCACAATTGCTGATTTTCGATTTTGTAGCTCTGATTTTGTGGGCTATAGTCCAGGTGATTTTCAATAAAATTGAATTTTCTACAAAATGTGTAGAAATATTCTAACGATCCAAATGCCCGTTGGCATGACAATTACAGGTCTCAACGCCTATTGATATGGGTATCAACCATCGGAATCGGAGCACAATTGCTGATTTTCGATTTTGTAGCTCTGATTTTGTGGGCTATAGTCCAGGTGATTTTCAATAAAATTGAATTTTCTACAAAATGTGTAGAAATATTCTAACGATCCAAATGCCCGTTGGCATGACAATTACAGGTCTCAACGCCTATTGATAGAGGTATCAACCATCGGAATCGGAGCACAATTGCTGATTTTCGATTTTGTAGCTCTGATTTTGTGGGCTATAGTCCAGGTGATTTTCAATAAAATTGAATTTTCTACAAAATGTGTTGAAATATTCTAACGATCCAAATGCCCGTTGGCATGACAATTACAGGTCTCAACGCCTATTGATATGGGTATCAACCATCGGAATCGGAGCACAATTGCTGATTTTCGATTTTGTAGCTCTGATTTTGTGGGCTATAGTCCAGGTGATTTTCAATAAAATTGAATTTTCTACAAAATGTGTAGAAATATTCTAACGATCCAAATGCCCGTTGGCATGACAATTACAGGTCTCAACGCCTATTGATAGAGGTATCAACCATCGGATTCGGAGCACAATTGCAGATTTTCGATTTTGTAGCTCTGATTTTGTGGGCTATAGTCCAGGTGATTTTCAATAAAATTGAATTTTCTACAAAATGTGTAGAAATATTCTAACGATCCAAATGCCCGTTGGCATGACAATTACAGGTCTCAACGCCTATTGATATGGGTATCAACCATCGGAATCGGAGCACAATTGCTGATTTTCGATTTTGTAGCTCTGATTTTGTGGGCTATAGTCCAGGTGATTTTCAATAAAATTGAATTTTCTACAAAATGTGTAGAAATATTCTAACGATCCAAATGCCCGTTGGCATGACAATTACAGGTCTCAACGCCTATTGATATGGGTATCAACCATCGGAATCGGAGCACAATTGCTGATTTTCGATTTTGTAGCTCTGATTTTGTGGGCTATAGTCCAGGTGATTTTCAATAAAATTGAATTTTCTACAAAATGTGTAGAAATATTCTAACGATCCAAATGCCCGTTGGCATGACAATTACAGGTCTCAACGCCTATTGATATGGGTATCAACCATCGGAATCGGAGCACAATTGTTGATTTTCGATTTTGTAGCTCTGATTTTGTGGGCTATAGTCCAGGTGATTTTCAATATAATTGAATTTTCTACAAAATGTGTAGAAATATTCTAACGATCAAAATGCCTATTGGCATGACAATTACAGGTCTCAACGCCTATTGATAGAGGTATCAACCATCGGAATCGGAGCACAATTGCTGATTTTCGATTTTGTAGCTCTGATTTTGTGGGCTATAGTCCAGGTGATTTTCAATAAAATTGAATTTTCTACAAAATGTGTAGAAATATTCTAACGATCCAAATGCCCGTTGGCATGACAATTACAGGTCTCAACGCCTATTGATAGAGGTATCAACCATCGGATTCGGAGCACAATTGCAGATTTTAGATTTTGTAGCTCTGATTTTGTGGGCTATAGTCCAGGTGATTTTCAATAAAATTGAATTTTCTACAAAATGTGTAGAAATATTCTAACGATCCAAATGCCCGTTGGCATGACAATTACAGGTCTCAACGCCTATTGATATGGGTATCAACCATCGGAATCGGAGCACAATTGCTGATTTTCGATTTTGTAGCTCTGATTTTGTGGGCTATAGTCCAGGTGATTTTCAATATAATTGAATTTTCTACAAAATGTGTAGAAATATTCTAACGATCAAAATGCCTATTGGCATGACAATTACAGGTCTCAACGCCTATTGATAGAGGTATCAACCATCGGAATCGGAGCACAATTGCTGATTTTCGATTTTGTAGCTCTGATTTTGTGGGCTATAGTCCAGGTGATTTTCAATAAAATTGAATTTTCTACAAAATGTGTAGAAATATTCTAACGATCCAAATGCCCGTTGGCATGACAATTACAGGTCTCAACGCCTATTGATAGAGGTATCAACCATCGGATTCGGAGCACAATTGCAGATTTTAGATTTTGTAGCTCTGATTTTGTGGGCTATAGTCCAGGTGATTTTCAATAAAATTGAATTTTCTACAAAATGTGTAGAAATATTCTAACGATCCAAATGCCCGTTGGCATGACAATTACAGGTCTCAACGCCTATTGATATGGGTATCAACCATCGGAATCGGAGCACAATTGTTGATTTTCGATTTTGTAGCTCTGATTTTGTGGGCTATAGTCCAGGTGATTTTCAATATAATTGAATTTTCTACAAAATGTGTAGAAATATTCTAACGATCAAAATGCCTATTGGCATGACAATTACAGGTCTCAACGCCTATTGATAGAGGTATCAACCATCGGAATCGGAGCACAATTGCTGATTTTCGATTTTGTAGCTCTGATTTTGTGGGCTATAGTCCAGGTGATTTTCAATAAAATTGAATTTTCTACAAAATATGTAGAAATATTCTAACGATCCAAATGCCCGTTGGCATGACAATTACAGGTCTCAACGCCTATTGATATGGGTATCAACCATCGGAATCGGAGCACAATTGTTGATTTTCGATTTTGTAGCTCTGATTTTGTGGGCTATAGTCCAGGTGATTTTCAATATAATTGAATTTTCTACAAAATGTGTAGAAATATTCTAACGATCAAAATGCCTATTGGCATGACAATTACAGGTCTCAACGCCTATTGATAGAGGTATCAACCATCGGAATCGGAGCACAATTGCTGATTTTCGATTTTGTAGCTCTGATTTTGTGGGCTATAGTCCAGGTGATTTTCAATAAAATTGAATTTTCTACAAAATGTGTAGAAATATTCTAACGATCCAAATGCCCGTTGGCATGACAATTACAGGTCTCAACGCCTATTGATAGAGGTATCAACCATCGGAATCGGAGCACAATTGCTGATTTTCGATTTTGTAGCTCTGATTTTGTGGGCTATAGTCCAGGTGATTTTCAATAAAATTGAATTTTCTACAAAATGTGTTGAAATATTCTAACGATCCAAATGCCCGTTGGCATGACAATTACAGGTCTCAACGCCTATTGATATGGGTATCAACCATCGGAATCGGAGCACAATTGCTGATTTTCGATTTTGTAGCTCTGATTTTGTGGGCTATAGTCCAGGTGATTTTCAATAAAATTGAATTTTCTACAAAATGTGTAGAAATATTCTAACGATCCAAATGCCCGTTGGCATGACAATTACAGGTCTCAACGCCTATTGATAGAGGTATCAACCATCGGATTCGGAGCACAATTGCTGATTTTCGATTTTGTAGCTCTGATTTTGTGGGCTATAGTCCAGGTGATTTTCAATAAAATTGAATTTTCTACAAAATGTGTAGAAATATTCTAACGATCCAAATGCCCGTTGGCATGACAATTACAGGTCTCAACGCCTATTGATATGGGTATCAACCATCGGAATCGGAGCACAATTGCTGATTTTCGATTTTGTAGCTCTGATTTTGTGGGCTATAGTCCAGGTGATTTTCAATAAAATTGAATTTTCTACAAAATGTGTTGAAATATTCTAACGATCCAAATGCCCGTTGGCATGACAATTACAGGTCTCAACGCCTATTGATATGGGTATCAACCATCGGAATCGGAGCACAATTGCTGATTTTCGATTTTGTAGCTCTGATTTTGTGGGCTATAGTCCAGGTGATTTTCAATAAAATTGAATTTTCTACAAAATGTGTAGAAATATTCTAACGATCCAAATGCCCGTTGGCATGACAATTACAGGTCTCAACGCCTATTGATAGAGGTATCAACCATCGGATTCGGAGCACAATTGCTGATTTTCGATTTTGTAGCTCTGATTTTGTGGGCTATAGTCCAGGTGATTTTCAATAAAATTGAATTTTCTACAAAATGTGTAGAAATATTCTAACGATCCAAATGCCCGTTGGCATGACAATTACAGGTCTCAACGCCTATTGATATGGGTATCAACCATCGGAATCGGAGCACAATTGCTGATTTTCGATTTTGTAGCTCTGATTTTGTGGGCTATAGTCCAGGTGATTTTCAATAAAATTGAATTTTCTACAAAATGTGTAGAAATATTCTAACGATCCAAATGCCCGTTGGCATGACAATTACAGGTCTCAACGCCTATTGATATGGGTATCAACCATCGGAATCGGAGCACAATTGCTGATTTTCGATTTTGTAGCTCTGATTTTGTGGGCTATAGTCCAGGTGATTTTCAATAAAATTGAATTTTCTACAAAATGTGTAGAAATATTCTAACGATCCAAATGCCCGTTGGCATGACAATTACAGGTCTCAACGCCTATTGATAGAGGTATCAACCATCGGAATCGGAGCACAAATGCTGATTTTCGATTTTGTAGCTCTGATTTTGTGGGCTATAGTCCAGGTGATTTTCAATAAAATTGAATTTTCTACAAAATGTGTTGAAATATTCTAACGATCCAAATGCCCGTTGGCATGACAATTACAGGTCTCAACGCCTATTGATATGGGTATCAACCATCGGAATCGGAGCACAATTGCTGATTTTCGATTTTGTAGCTCTGATTTTGTGGGCTATAGTCCAGGTGATTTTCAATAAAATTGAATTTTCTACAAAATGTGTAGAAATATTCTAACGATCCAAATGCCCGTTGGCATGACAATTACAGGTCTCAACGCCTATTGATAGAGGTATCAACCATCGGATTCGGAGCACAATTGCAGATTTTCGATTTTGTAGCTCTGATTTTGTGGGCTATAGTCCAGGTGATTTTCAATAAAATTGAATTTTCTACAAAATGTGTAGAAATATTCTAACGATCCAAATGCCCGTTGGCATGACAATTACAGGTCTCAACGCCTATTGATATGGGTATCAACCATCGGAATCGGAGCACAATTGCTGATTTTCGATTTTGTAGCTCTGATTTTGTGGGCTATAGTCCAGGTGATTTTCAATAAAATTGAATTTTCTACAAAATGTGTAGAAATATTCTAACGATCCAAATGCCCGTTGGCATGACAATTACAGGTCTCAACGCCTATTGATATGGGTATCAACCATCGGAATCGGAGCACAATTGCTGATTTTCGATTTTGTAGCTCTGATTTTGTGGGCTATAGTCCAGGTGATTTTCAATAAAATTGAATTTTCTACAAAATGTGTAGAAATATTCTAACGATCCAAATGCCCGTTGGCATGACAATTACAGGTCTCAACGCCTATTGATAGAGGTATCAACCATCGGAATCGGAGCACAATTGCTGATTTTCGATTTTGTAGCTCTGATTTTGTGGGCTATAGTCCAGGTGATTTTCAATAAAATTGAATTTTCTACAAAATGTGTTGAAATATTCTAACGATCCAAATGCCCGTTGGCATGACAATTACAGGTCTCAACGCCTATTGATATGGGTATCAACCATCGGAATCGGAGCACAATTGCTGATTTTCGATTTTGTAGCTCTGATTTTGTGGGCTATAGTCCAGGTGATTTTCAATAAAATTGAATTTTCTACAAAATGTGTAGAAATATTCTAACGATCCAAATGCCCGTTGGCATGACAATTACAGGTCTCAACGCCTATTGATAGAGGTATCAACCATCGGATTCGGAGCACAATTGCAGATTTTCGATTTTGTAGCTCTGATTTTGTGGGCTATAGTCCAGGTGATTTTCAATAAAATTGAATTTTCTACAAAATGTGTAGAAATATTCTAACGATCCAAATGCCCGTTGGCATGACAATTACAGGTCTCAACGCCTATTGATATGGGTATCAACCATCGGAATCGGAGCACAATTGCTGATTTTCGATTTTGTAGCTCTGATTTTGTGGGCTATAGTCCAGGTGATTTTCAATAAAATTGAATTTTCTACAAAATGTGTAGAAATATTCTAACGATCCAAATGCCCGTTGGCATGACAATTACAGGTCTCAACGCCTATTGATATGGGTATCAACCATCGGAATCGGAGCACAATTGCTGATTTTCGATTTTGTAGCTCTGATTTTGTGGGCTATAGTCCAGGTGATTTTCAATAAAATTGAATTTTCTACAAAATGTGTAGAAATATTCTAACGATCCAAATGCCCGTTGGCATGACAATTACAGGTCTCAACGCCTATTGATATGGGTATCAACCATCGGAATCGGAGCACAATTGTTGATTTTCGATTTTGTAGCTCTGATTTTGTGGGCTATAGTCCAGGTGATTTTCAATATAATTGAATTTTCTACAAAATGTGTAGAAATATTCTAACGATCAAAATGCCTATTGGCATGACAATTACAGGTCTCAACGCCTATTGATAGAGGTATCAACCATCGGAATCGGAGCACAATTGCTGATTTTCGATTTTGTAGCTCTGATTTTGTGGGCTATAGTCCAGGTGATTTTCAATAAAATTGAATTTTCTACAAAATGTGTAGAAATATTCTAACGATCCAAATGCCCGTTGGCATGACAATTACAGGTCTCAACGCCTATTGATAGAGGTATCAACCATCGGATTCGGAGCACAATTGCAGATTTTAGATTTTGTAGCTCTGATTTTGTGGGCTATAGTCCAGGTGATTTTCAATAAAATTGAATTTTCTACAAAATGTGTAGAAATATTCTAACGATCCAAATGCCCGTTGGCATGACAATTACAGGTCTCAACGCCTATTGATATGGGTATCAACCATCGGAATCGGAGCACAATTGCTGATTTTCGATTTTGTAGCTCTGATTTTGTGGGCTATAGTCCAGGTGATTTTCAATATAATTGAATTTTCTACAAAATGTGTAGAAATATTCTAACGATCAAAATGCCTATTGGCATGACAATTACAGGTCTCAACGCCTATTGATAGAGGTATCAACCATCGGAATCGGAGCACAATTGCTGATTTTCGATTTTGTAGCTCTGATTTTGTGGGCTATAGTCCAGGTGATTTTCAATAAAATTGAATTTTCTACAAAATGTGTAGAAATATTCTAACGATCCAAATGCCCGTTGGCATGACAATTACAGGTCTCAACGCCTATTGATAGAGGTATCAACCATCGGATTCGGAGCACAATTGCAGATTTTAGATTTTGTAGCTCTGATTTTGTGGGCTATAGTCCAGGTGATTTTCAATAAAATTGAATTTTCTACAAAATGTGTAGAAATATTCTAACGATCCAAATGCCCGTTGGCATGACAATTACAGGTCTCAACGCCTATTGATATGGGTATCAACCATCGGAATCGGAGCACAATTGTTGATTTTCGATTTTGTAGCTCTGATTTTGTGGGCTATAGTCCAGGTGATTTTCAATATAATTGAATTTTCTACAAAATGTGTAGAAATATTCTAACGATCAAAATGCCTATTGGCATGACAATTACAGGTCTCAACGCCTATTGATAGAGGTATCAACCATCGGAATCGGAGCACAATTGCTGATTTTCGATTTTGTAGCTCTGATTTTGTGGGCTATAGTCCAGGTGATTTTCAATAAAATTGAATTTTCTACAAAATATGTAGAAATATTCTAACGATCCAAATGCCCGTTGGCATGACAATTACAGGTCTCAACGCCTATTGATATGGGTATCAACCATCGGAATCGGAGCACAATTGTTGATTTTCGATTTTGTAGCTCTGATTTTGTGGGCTATAGTCCAGGTGATTTTCAATATAATTGAATTTTCTACAAAATGTGTAGAAATATTCTAACGATCAAAATGCCTATTGGCATGACAATTACAGGTCTCAACGCCTATTGATAGAGGTATCAACCATCGGAATCGGAGCACAATTGCTGATTTTCGATTTTGTAGCTCTGATTTTGTGGGCTATAGTCCAGGTGATTTTCAATAAAATTGAATTTTCTACAAAATGTGTAGAAATATTCTAACGATCCAAATGCCCGTTGGCATGACAATTACAGGTCTCAACGCCTATTGATAGAGGTATCAACCATCGGATTCGGAGCACAATTGCAGATTTTAGATTTTGTAGCTCTGATTTTGTGGGCTATAGTCCAGGTGATTTTCAATAAAATTGAATTTTCTACAAAATGTGTAGAAATATTCTAACGATCCAAATGCCCGTTGGCATGACAATTACAGGTCTCAACGCCTATTGATATGGGTATCAACCATCGGAATCAGAGCACAATTGCTGATTTTCGATTTTGTAGCTCTGATTTTGTGGGCTATAGTCCAGGTGATTTTCAATAAAATTGAATTTTCTACAAAATGTGTAGATATATTCTAACGATCAAAATGCCTATTGGCATGACAATTACAGGTCTCAACGCCTATTGATAGAGGTATCAACCATCGGAATCGGAGCACAATTGCTGATTTTCGATTTTGTAGCTCTGATTTTGTGGGCTATAGTCCAGGTGATTTTCAATAAAATTGAATTTTCTACAAAATGTGTAGAAATATTCTAACGATCCAAATGCCCGTTGGCATGACAATTACAGGTCTCAACGCCTATTGATATGGGTATCAACCATCGGAATCGGAGCACAATTGCTGATTTTCGATTTTGTAGCTCTGATTTTGTGGGCTATAGTCCAGGTGATTTTCAATAAAATTGAATTTTCTACAAAATGTGTAGAAATATTCTAACGATCCAAATGCCCGTTGGCATGACAATTACAGGTCTCAACGCCTATTGATATGGGTATCAACCATCGGATTCGGAGCACAATTGCTGATTTTCGATTTTGTAGCTCTGATTTTGTGGGCTATAGTCCAGGTGATTTTCAATAAAATTGAATTTTCTACAAAATGTGTAGAAATATTCTAACGATCCAAATGCCCGTTGGCATGACAATTACAGGTCTCAACGCCTATTGATATGGGTATCAACCATCGGAATCGGAGCACAATTGCTGATTTTCGATTTTGTAGCTCTGATTTTGTGGGCTATAGTCCAGGTGATTTTCAATAAAATTGAATTTTCTACAAAATGTGTAGAAATATTCTAACGATCCAAATGCCCGTTGGCATGACAATTACAGGTCTCAACGCCTATTGATATGGGTATCAACCATCGGAATCGGAGCACAATTGCTGATTTTCGATTTTGTAGCTCTGATTTTGTGGGCTATAGTCCAGGTGATTTTCAATAAAATTGAATTTTCTACAAAATGTGTAGAAATATTCTAACGATCCAAATGCCCGTTGGCATGACAATTACAGGTCTCAACGCCTATTGATAGAGGTATCAACCATCGGAATCGGAGCACAATTGCTGATTTTCGATTTTGTAGCTCTGATTTTGTGGGCTATAGTCCAGGTGATTTTCAATAAAATTGAATTTTCTACAAAATGTGTTGAAATATTCTAACGATCCAAATGCCCGTTGGCATGACAATTACAGGTCTCAACGCCTATTGATAGAGGTATCAACCATCGGATTCGGAGCACAATTGCAGATTTTCGATTTTGTAGCTCTGATTTTGTGGGCTATAGTCCAGGTGATTTTCAATAAAATTGAATTTTCTACAAAATGTGTAGAAATATTCTAACGATCCAAATGCCCGTTGGCATGACAATTACAGGTCTCAACGCCTATTGATAGAGGTATCAACCATCGGATTCGGAGCACAATTGCAGATTTTCGATTTTGTAGCTCTGATTTTGTGGGCTATAGTCCAGGTGATTTTCAATAAAATTGAATTTTCTACAAAATGTGTAGAAATATTCTAACGATCCAAATGCCCGTTGGCATGACAATTACAGGTCTCAACGCCTATTGATATGGGTATCAACCATCGGAATCGGAGCACAATTGCTGATTTTCGATTTTGTAGCTCTGATTTTGTGGGCGTCCAGGTGATTTTCAATAAAATTGAATTTTCTACAAAATGTGTAGAAATATTCTAACGATCCAAATGCCCGTTGGCATGACAATTACAGGTCTCAACGCCTATTGATATGGGTATCAACCATCGGAATCGGAGCACAATTGCTGATTTTCGATTTTGTAGCTATGATTTTGTGGGCTATAGTCCAGGTGATTTTCAATAAAATTGAATTTTCTACAAAATGTGCAGAAATATTCTAACGATCCAAATGCCCATTGGCATGACAATTACAGGTCTCAACGCCTATTGATAGAGGTATCAACCATCGGAATCGGAGCACAATTGCTGATTTTCGATTTTGTAGCTCTGATTTTGTGGGCTATAGTCCAGGTGATTTTCAATAAAATTGAATTTTCTACAAAATGTGTAGAAATATTCTAACGATCCAAATGCCCGTTGGCATGACAATTACAGGTCTCAACGCCTATTGATATGGGTATCAACCATCGGAATCGGAGCACAATTGCTGATTTTCGATTTTGTAGCTCTGATTTTGTGGGCTATAGTCCAGGTGATTTTCAATAAAATTGAATTTTCTACAAAATGTGTAGAAATATTCTAACGATCCAAATGCCCGTTGGCATGACAATTACAGGTCTCAACGCCTATTGATATGGGTATCAACCATCGGAATCGGAGCACAATTGGTGATTTTCGATTTTGTAGCTCTGATTTTGTGGGCTATAGTCCAGGTGATTTTCAATAAAATTGAATTTTCTACAAAATGTGTAGAAATATTCTAACGATCCAAATGCCCGTTGGCATGACAATTACAGGTCTCAACGCCTATTGATATGGGTATCAACCATCGGAATCGGAGCACAATTGCTGATTTTCGATTTTGTAGCTCTGATTTTGTGGGCTATAGTCCAGGTGATTTTCAATAAAATTGAATTTTCTACAAAATGTGTAGAAATATTCTAACGATCCAAATGCCCGTTGGCATGACAATTACAGGTCACAACGCCTATTGATATGGGTATCAACCATCGGAATCGGAGCACAATTGCTGATTTTCGATTTTGTAGCTCTGATTTTGTGGGCTATAGTCCAGGTGATTTTCAATAAAATTGAATTTTCTACAAAATGTGTAGAAATATTCTAACGATCCAAATGCCCGTTGGCATGACAATTACAGGTCTCAACGCCTATTGATAGAGGTATCAACCATCGGAATCGGAGCACAATTGCTGATTTTCGATTTTGTAGCTCTGATTTTGTGGGCTATAGTCCAGGTGATTTTCAATAAAATTGAATTTTCTACAAAATGTGTAGAAATATTCTAACGATCCAAATGCCCGTTGTCATGACAATTACAGGTCTCAACGCCTATTGATAGAGGTATCAACCATCGGATTCGATTTTGTAGCTCTGATTTTGTGGGCTATAGTCCAGGTGATTTTCAATAAAATTGAATTTTCTACAAAATGTGTAGAAATATTCTAACGATCCAAATGCCCGTTGGCATGACAATTACAGGTCTCAACGCCTATTGATAGAGGTATCAACCATCGGATTCGGAGCACAATTGCAGATTTTCGATTTTGTAGCTCTGATTTTGTGGGCTATAGTCCAGGTGATTTTCAATAAAATTGAATTTTCTACAAAATGTGTAGAAATATTCTAACGATCCAAATGCCCGTTGGCATGACAATTACAGGTCTCAACGCCTATTGATATGGGTATCAACCATCGGAATCGGAGCACAATTGCTGATTTTCGATTTTGTAGCTCTGATTTTGTGGGCTATAGTCCAGGTGATTTTCAATAAAATTGAATTTTCTACAAAATGTGTAGAAATATTCTAACGATCCAAATGCCCGTTGGCATGACAATTACAGGTCTCAACGCCTATTGATATGGGTATCAACCATCGGAATCGGAGCACAATTGCTGATTTTCGATTTTGTAGCTCTGATTTTGTGGGCTATAGTCCAGGTGATTTTCAATAAAATTGAATTTTCTACAAAATGTGTAGAAATATTCTAACGATCCAAATGCCCATTGGCATGACAATTACAGGTCTCAACGCCTATTGATAGAGGTATCAACCATCGGAATCGGAGCACAATTGCTGATTTTCGATTTTGTAGCTCTGATTTTGTGGGCTATAGTCCAGGTGATTTTCAATAAAATTGAATTTTCTACAAAATGTGTAGAAATATTCTAACGATCCAAATGCCCGTTGGCATGACAATTACAGGTCTCAACGCCTATTGATATGGGTATCAACCATCGGAATCGGAGCACAATTGCTGATTTTCGATTTTGTAGCTCTGATTTTGTGGGCTATAGTCCAGGTGATTTTCAATAAAATTGAATTTTCTACAAAATGTGTAGAAATATTCTAACGATCCAAATGCCCGTTGGCATGACAATTACAGGTCTCAACGCCTATTGATATGGGTATCAACCATCGGAATCGGAGCACAATTGCTGATTTTCGATTTTGTAGCTCTGATTTTGTGGGCTATAGTCCAGGTGATTTTCAATAAAATTGAATTTTCTACAAAATGTGTAGAAATATTCTAACGATCCAAATGCCCGTTGGCATGACAATTACAGGTCTCAACGCCTATTGATATGGGTATCAACCATCGGAATCGGAGCACAATTGCTGATTTTCGATTTTGTAGCTCTGATTTTGTGGGCTATAGTCCAGGTGATTTTCAATAAAATTGAATTTTCTACAAAATGTGTAGAAATATTCTAACGATCCAAATGCCCGTTGGCATGACAATTACAGGTCTCAACGCCTATTGATATGGGTATTAACCATCGGAATCGGAGCACAATTGCTGATTTTCGATTTTGTAGCTCTGATTTTGTGGGCTATAGTCCAGGTGATTTTCAATAAAATTGAATTTTCTACAAAATGTGTAGAAATATTCTAACGATTCAAATGCCCGTTGGCATGACAATTACAGGTCTCAACGCCTATTGATAGAGGTATCAACCATCGGAAACGGAGCACAATTGCTGATTTTCGATTTTGTAGCTCTGATTTTGTGGGCTATATATAGTCCAGGTGATTTTCAATAAAATTGAATTTTCTACAAAATGTGTAGAAATATTCGAACGATCCAAATGCCCGTTGGCATGACAATTACAGGTCTCAACGCCTATTGATAGAGGTATCAACCATCGGAATCGGAGCACAATTGCAGATTTTAGATTTTGTAGCTCTGATTTTGTGGGCTATAGTCCAGGTGATTTTCAATAAAATTGAATTTTCTACAAAATGTGTAGAAATATTCTAACGATTCAAATGCCCGTTGGCATGACAATTACAGGTCTCAACGCCTATTGATAGAGGTATCAACCATCGGAATCGGAGCACAATTGCTGATTTTCGATTTTGTAGCTCTGATTTTGTGGGCTATAGTCCAGGTGATTTTCAATAAAATTGAATTTTCTACAAAATGTGTAGAAATATTCTAACGATCCAAATGCCTATTGGCATGACAATTACAGGTCTCAACGCCTATTGATAGAGGTATCAACCATCGGAATCGGAGCACAATTGCTGATTTTCGATTTTGTAGCTCTGATTTTGTGGGCTATAGTCCAGGTGATTTTCAATAAAATTGAATTTTCTACAAAATGTGTAGAAATATTCTAACGATTCAAATGCCCGTTGGCATGACAATTACAGGTCTCAACGCCTATTGATAGAGGTATCAACCATCGGAATCGGAGCACAATTGCTGATTTTCGATTTTGTAGCTCTGATTTTGTGGGCTATAGTCCAGGTGATTTTCAATAAAATTGAATTTTCTACAAAATGTGTAGAAATATTCTAACGATCCAAATGCCCGTTGGCATGACAATTACAGGTCACAACGCCTATTGTTAGAGGTATCAACCATCGGAATCGGAGCACAATTGCTGATTTTCGATTTTGTAGCTCTGATTTTGTGGGCTATAGTCCAGGTGATTTTCAATAAAATTGAATTTTCTACAAAATGTGTAGAAATATTCTAACGATCCAAATGCCCGTTGGCATGACAATTACAGGTCTCAACGCCTATTGATAGAGGTATCAACCATCGGAATCGGAGCACAATTGCTGATTTTCGATTTTGTAGCTCTGATTTTGTGGGCTATAGTCCAGGTGATTTTCAATAAAATTGAATTTTCTACAAAATGTGTAGAAATATTCTAACGATCCAAATGCCTATTGGCATGACAATTACAGGTCTCAACGCCTATTGATAGAGGTATCAACCATCGGAATCGGAGCACAATTGCTGATTTTCGATTTTGTAGCTCTGATTTTGTGGGCTATAGTCCAGGTGATTTTCAATAAAATTGAATTTTCTACAAAATGTGTAGAAATATTCTAACGATCCAAATGCCCGTTGGCATGACAATTACAGGTCTCAACGCCTATTGATATGGGTATCAACCATCGGAATCGGAGCACAATTGCTGATTTTCGATTTTGTAGCTCTGATTTTGTGGGCTATAGTCCAGGTGATTTTCAATAAAATTGAATTTTCTACAAAATGTGTAGAAATATTCTAACGATTCAAATGCCCGTTGGCATGACAATTACAGGTCTCAACGCCTATTGATAGAGGTATCAACCATCGGAATCGGAGCACAATTGCTGATTTTCGATTTTGTAGCTCTGAGTTTGTGGTCTATATCCAGGTGATTTTCAATAAAATTGAATTTTCTACAAAATGTGTAGAAATATTCGAACGATCCAAATGCCCGTTGGCATGACAATTACAGGTCTCAACGCCTATTGATATGGGTATCAACCATCGGAATCGGAGCACAATTGCTGATTTTCGATTTTGTAGCTCTGATTTTGTGGGCTATAGTCCAGGTGATTTTCAATAAAATTGAATTTTTTACAAAATGTATAGAAATATTCTAACGATCCAAATGCCCGTTGGCATGACAATTACAGGTCTCAACGCCTATTGATAGAGGTATCAACCATCGGATTCGGAGCACAATTGCAGATTTTCGATTTTGTAGCTCTGATTTTGTGGGCTATAGTCCAGGTGATTTTCAATAAAATTGAATTTTCTACAAAATGTGTAGAAATATTCTAACGATTCAAATGCCCGTTGGCATGACAATTACAGGTCTCAACGCCTATTGATAGAGGTATCAACCATCGGAATCGGAGCACAATTGCTGATTTTCGATTTTGTAGCTCTGAGTTTGTGGTCTATATCCAGGTGATTTTCAATAAAATTGAATTTTCTACAAAATGTGTAGAAATATTCGAACGATCCAAATGCCCGTTGGCATGACAATTACAGGTCTCAACGCCTATTGATATGGGTATCAACCATCGGAATCGGAGCACAATTGCTGATTTTCGATTTTGTAGCTCTGATTTTGTGGGCTATAGTCCAGGTGATTTTCAATAAAATTGAATTTTCTACAAAATGTGTAGAAATATTCTAACGATTCAAATGCCCGTTGGCATGACAATTACAGGTCTCAACGCCTATTGATAGAGGTATCAACCATCGGATTCGGAGCACAATTGCAGATTTTCGATTTTGTAGCTCTGATTTTGTGGGCTATAGTCCAGGTGATTTTCAATAAAATTGAATTTTATACAAAATGTGTAGAAATATTCTAACGATCCAAATGCCCGTTGGCATGACAATTACAGGTCACAACGCCTATTGTTAGAGGTATCAACCATCGGAATCGGAGCACAATTGCTGATTTTCGATTTTGTAGCTCTGATTTTGTGGGCTATAGTCCAGGTGATTTTCAATAAAATTGAATTTTCTACAAAATGTGTAGAAATATTCTAACGATCCAAATGCCCGTTGGCATGACAATTACAGGTCTCAACGCCTATTGATAGAGGTATCAACCATCGGAATCGGAGCACAATTGCTGATTTTCGATTTTGTAGCTCTGATTTTGTGGGCTATAGTCCAGGTGATTTTCAATAAAATTGAATTTTATACAAAATGTGTAGAAATATTCTAACGATCCAAATGCCTATTGGCATGACAATTACAGGTCTCAACGCCTATTGATAGAGGTATCAACCATCGGAATCGGAGCACAATTGCTGATTTTCGATTTTGTAGCTCTGATTTTGTGGGCTATAGTCCAGGTGATTTTCAATAAAATTGAATTTTCTACAAAATGTGTAGAAATATTCTAACGATCCAAATGCCCGTTGGCATGACAATTACAGGTCTCAACGCCTATTGATATGGGTATCAACCATCGGAATCGGAGCACAATTGCTGATTTTCGATTTTGTAGCTCTGATTTTGTGGGCTATAGTCCAGGTGATTTTCAATAAAATTGAATTTTCTACAAAATGTGTAGAAATATTCTAACGATTCAAATGCCCGTTGGCATGACAATTACAGGTCTCAACGCCTATTGATAGAGGTATCAACCATCGGAATCGGAGCACAATTGCTGATTTTCGATTTTGTAGCTCTGAGTTTGTGGTCTATATCCAGGTGATTTTCAATAAAATTGAATTTTCTACAAAATGTGTAGAAATATTCGAACGATCCAAATGCCCGTTGGCATGACAATTACAGGTCTCAACGCCTATTGATATGGGTATCAACCATCGGAATCGGAGCACAATTGCTGATTTTCGATTTTGTAGCTCTGATTTTGTGGGCTATAGTCCAGGTGATTTTCAATAAAATTGAATTTTATACAAAATGTGTAGAAATATTCTAACGATCCAAATGCCCGTTGGCATGACAATTACAGGTCACAACGCCTATTGTTAGAGGTATCAACCATCGGAATCGGAGCACAATTGCTGATTTTCGATTTTGTAGCTCTGATTTTGTGGGCTATAGTCCAGGTGATTTTCAATAAAATTGAATTTTCTACAAAATGTGTAGAAATATTCTAACGATCCAAATGCCCGTTGGCATGACAATTACAGGTCTCAACGCCTATTGATAGAGGTATCAACCATCGGAATCGGAGCACAATTGCTGATTTTCGATTTTGTAGCTCTGATTTTGTGGGCTATAGTCCAGGTGATTTTCAATAAAATTGAATTTTATACAAAATGTGTAGAAATATTCTAACGATCCAAATGCCTATTGGCATGACAATTACAGGTCTCAACGCCTATTGATAGAGGTATCAACCATCGGAATCGGAGCACAATTGCTGATTTTCGATTTTGTAGCTCTGATTTTGTGGGCTATAGTCCAGGTGATTTTCAATAAAATTGAATTTTCTACAAAATGTGTAGAAATATTCTAACGATCCAAATGCCCGTTGGCATGACAATTACAGGTCTCAACGCCTATTGATATGGGTATCAACCATCGGAATCGGAGCACAATTGCTGATTTTCGATTTTGTAGCTCTGATTTTGTGGGCTATAGTCCAGGTGATTTTCAATAAAATTGAATTTTCTACAAAATGTGTAGAAATATTCTAACGATTCAAATGCCCGTTGGCATGACAATTACAGGTCTCAACGCCTATTGATAGAGGTATCAACCATCGGAATCGGAGCACAATTGCTGATTTTCGATTTTGTAGCTCTGAGTTTGTGGTCTATATCCAGGTGATTTTCAATAAAATTGAATTTTCTACAAAATGTGTAGAAATATTCGAACGATCCAAATGCCCGTTGGCATGACAATTACAGGTCTCAACGCCTATTGATATGGGTATCAACCATCGGAATCGGAGCACAATTGATGATTTTCGATTTTGTAGCTCTGATTTTGTGGGCTATAGTCCAGGTGATTTTCAATAAAATTGAATTTTCTACAAAATGTGTAGAAATATTCTAACGATTCAAATGCCCGTTGGCATGACAATTACAGGTCTCAACGCCTATTGATAGAGGTATCAACCATCGGATTCGGAGCACAATTGCAGATTTTCGATTTTGTAGCTCTGATTTTGTGGGCTATAGTCCAGGTGATTTTCAATAAAATTGAATTTTCTACAAAATGTGTAGAAATATTCTAACGATTCAAATGCCCGTTGGCATGACAATTACAGGTCTCAACGCCTATTGATAGAGGTATCAACCATCGGAATCGGAGCACAATTGCTGATTTTCGATTTTGTAGCTCTGAGTTTGTGGTCTATATCCAGGTGATTTTCAATAAAATTGAATTTTCTACAAAATGTGTAGAAATATTCGAACGATCCAAATGCCCGTTGGCATGACAATTACAGGTCTCAACGCCTATTGATATGGGTATCAACCATCGGAATCGGAGCACAATTGCAGATTTTCGATTTTGTAGCTCTGATTTTGTGGGCTATAGTCCAGGTGATTTTCAATAAAATTGAATTTTCTACAAAATGTGTAGAAATATTCTAACGATCCAAATGCCCATTGGCATGACAATTACAGGTCTCAACGCCTATTGATATGGGTATCAACCATCGGAATCGGAGCACAATTGCTGATTTTCGATTTTGTAGCTCTGATTTTGTGGGCTATAGTCCAGGTGATTTTCAATAAAATTGAATTTTCTACAAAATGTGTAGAAATATTCTAACGATCCAAATGCCCGTTGGCATGACAATTACAGGTCTCAACGCCTATTGATATGGGTATCAACCATCGGAATCGGAGCACAATTGCTGATTTTCGATTTTGTAGCTCTGATTTTGTGGGCTATAGTCCAGGTGATTTTCAATAAAATTGAATTTTCTACAAAATGTGTAAAAATATTCGAACGATCCAAATGCCCGTTGGCATGACAATTACAGGTCTCAACCCCTATTGATAGAGGTATCAACCATCGGATTCGGAGCACAATTGCAGATTTTCGATTTTGTAGCTCTGATTTTGTGGGCTATAGTCCAGGTGATTTTCAATAAAATTGAATTTTCTACAAAATGTGTAGAAATATTCTAACGATCCAAATGCCCGTTGGCATGACAATTACAGGTCTCAACGCCTATTGATATGGGTATCAACCATCGGAATCGGAGCACAATTGCTGATTTTCGATTTTGTAGCTCTGATTTTGTGGGCTATAGTCCAGGTGATTTTCAATAAAATTGAATTTTCTACAAAATGTGTAGAAATATTCTAACGATCCAAATGCCCGTTGGCATGACAATTACAGGTCTCAACCCCTATTGATAGAGGTATCAACCATCGGATTCGGAGCACAATTGCAGATTTTCGATTTTGTAGCTCTGATTTTGTGGGCTATAGTCCAGGTGATTTTCAATAAAATTGAATTTTCTACAAAATGTGTAGAAATATTCTAACGATCCAAATGCCCGTTGGCATGACAATTACAGGTCTCAACGCCTATTGATATGGGTATCAACCATCGGAATCGGAGCACAATTGCAGATTTTCGATTTTGTAGCTCTGATTTTGTGGGCTATAGTCCAGGTGATTTTCAATAAAATTGAATTTTCTACAAAATGTGTAGAAATATTCTAACGATCCAAATGCCCATTGGCATGACAATTACAGGTCTCAACGCCTATTGATAGAGGTATCAACCATCGGAATCGGAGCACAATTGCTGATTTTCGATTTTGTAGCTCTGATTTTGTGGGCTATAGTCCAGGTGATTTTCAATAAAATTGAATTTTCTACAAAATGTGTAGAAATATTCTAACGATCCAAATGCCCGTTGGCATGACAATTACAGGTCTCAACGCCTATTGATATGGGTATCAACCATCGGAATCGGAGCACAATTGCTGATTTTCGATTTTGTAGCTCTGATTTTGTGGGCTATAGTCCAGGTGATTTTCAATAAAATTGAATTTTCTACAAAATGTGTAGAAATATTCTAACGATCCAAATGCCCGTTGGCATGACAATTACAGGTCTCAACGCCTATTGATATGGGTATCAACCATCGGAATCGGAGCACAATTGCTGATTTTCGATTTTGTAGCTCTGATTTTGTGGGCTATAGTCCAGGTGATTTTCAATAAAATTGAATTTTCTACAAAATGTGTAAAAATATTCGAACGATCCAAATGCCCGTTGGCATGACAATTACAGGTCTCAACCCCTATTGATAGAGGTATCAACCATCGGATTCGGAGCACAATTGCAGATTTTCGATTTTGTAGCTCTGATTTTGTGGGCTATAGTCCAGGTGATTTTCAATAAAATTGAATTTTCTACAAAATGTGTAGAAATATTCTAACGATCCAAATGCCCGTTGGCATGACAATTACAGGTCTCAACGCCTATTGATATGGGTATCAACCATCGGAATCGGAGCACAATTGCTGATTTTCGATTTTGTAGCTCTGATTTTGTGGGCTATAGTCCAGGTGATTTTCAATAAAATTGAATTTTCTACAAAATGTGTAGAAATATTCTAACGATCCAAATGCCCGTTGGCATGACAATTACAGGTCTCAACGCCTATTGATATGGGTATCAACCATCGGAATCGGAGCACAATTGCTGATTTTCGATTTTGTAGCTCTGATTTTGTGGGCTATAGTCCAGGTGATTTTCAATAAAATTGAATTTTCTACAAAATGTGTAAAAATATTCGAACGATCCAAATGCCCGTTGGCATGACAATTACAGGTCTCAACCCCTATTGATAGAGGTATCAACCATCGGATTCGGAGCACAATTGCAGATTTTCGATTTTGTAGCTCTGATTTTGTGGGCTATAGTCCAGGTGATTTTCAATAAAATTGAATTTTCTACAAAATGTGTAGAAATATTCTAACGATCCAAATGCCCGTTGGCATGACAATTACAGGTCTCAACGCCTATTGATATGGGTATCAACCATCGGAATCGGAGCACAATTGCAGATTTTCGATTTTGTAGCTCTGATTTTGTGGGCTATAGTCCAGGTGATTTTCAATAAAATTGAATTTTCTACAAAATGTGTAGAAATATTCTAACGATCCAAATGCCCATTGGCATGACAATTACAGGTCTCAACGCCTATTGATAGAGGTATCAACCATCGGAATCGGAGCACAATTGCTGATTTTCGATTTTGTAGCTCTGATTTTGTGGGCTATAGTCCAGGTGATTTTCAATAAAATTGAATTTTCTACAAAATGTGTAGAAATATTCTAACGATCCAAATGCCCGTTGGCATGACAATTACAGGTCTCAACGCCTATTGATATGGGTATCAACCATCGGAATCGGAGCACAATTGCTGATTTTCGATTTTGTAGCTCTGATTTTGTGGGCTATAGTCCAGGTGATTTTCAATAAAATTGAATTTTCTACAAAATGTGTAGAAATATTCTAACGATCCAAATGCCCGTTGGCATGACAATTACAGGTCTCAACGCCTATTGATATGGGTATCAACCATCGGAATCGGAGCACAATTGCTGATTTTCGATTTTGTAGCTCTGATTTTGTGGGCTATAGTCCAGGTGATTTTCAATAAAATTGAATTTTCTACAAAATGTGTAAAAATATTCGAACGATCCAAATGCCCGTTGGCATGACAATTACAGGTCTCAACCCCTATTGATAGAGGTATCAACCATCGGATTCGGAGCACAATTGCAGATTTTCGATTTTGTAGCTCTGATTTTGTGGGCTATAGTCCAGGTGATTTTCAATAAAATTGAATTTTCTACAAAATGTGTAGAAATATTCTAACGATCCAAATGCCCGTTGGCATGACAATTACAGGTCTCAACGCCTATTGATATGGGTATCAACCATCGGAATCGGAGCACAATTGCTGATTTTCGATTTTGTAGCTCTGATTTTGTGGGCTATAGTCCAGGTGATTTTCAATAAAATTGAATTTTCTACAAAATGTGTAAAAATATTCGAACGATCCAAATGCCCGTTGGCATGACAATTACAGGTCTCAACCCCTATTGATAGAGGTATCAACCATCGGATTCGGAGCACAATTGCAGATTTTCGATTTTGTAGCTCTGATTTTGTGGGCTATAGTCCAGGTGATTTTCAATAAAATTGAATTTTCTACAAAATGTGTAGAAATATTCTAACGATCCAAATGCCCGTTGGCATGACAATTACAGGTCTCAACGCCTATTGATAGAGGTATCAACCATCGGATTCGGAGCACAATTGCAGATTTTCGATTTTGTAGCTCTGATTTTGTGGGCTATAGTCCAGGTGATTTTCAATAAAATTGAATTTTCTACAAAATGTGTAGAAATATTCTAACGATCCAAATGCCCGTTGGCATGACAATTACAGGTCTCAACGCCTATTGATATGGGTATCAACCATCGGAATCGGAGCACAATTGCTGATTTTCGATTTTGTAGCTCTGATTTTGTGGGCTATAGTCCAGGTGATTTTCAATAAAATTGAATTTTCTACAAAATGTGTAGAAATATTCTAACGATCCAAATGCCCGTTGGCATGACAATTACAGGTCTCAACGCCTATTGATATGGGTATCAACCATCGGAATCGGAGCACAATTGCAGATTTTCGATTTTGTAGCTCTGATTTTGTGGGCTATATTCCAGGTGATTTTCAATAAAATTGAATTTTCTACAAAATGTGTAGAAATATTCTAACGATCCAAATGCCCATTGGCATGACAATTACAGGTCTCAACGCCTATTGATAGAGGTATCAACCATCGGAATCGGAGCACAATTGCTGATTTTCGATTTTGTAGCTCTGATTTTGTGGGCTATAGTCCAGGTGATTTTCAATAAAATTGAATTTTCTACAAAATGTGTAGAAATATTCTAACGATCCAAATGCCCGTTGGCATGACAATTACAGGTCTCAACGCCTATTGATATGGGTATCAACCATCGGAATCGGAGCACAATTGCTGATTTTCGATTTTGTAGCTCTGATTTTGTGGGCTATAGTCCAGGTGATTTTCAATAAAATTGAATTTTCTACAAAATGTGTAGAAATATTCTAACGATCCAAATGCCCGTTGGCATGACAATTACAGGTCTCAACGCCTATTGATATGGGTATCAACCATCGGAATCGGAGCACAATTGCTGATTTTCGATTTTGTAGCTCTGATTTTGTGGGCTATAGTCCAGGTGATTTTCAATAAAATTGAATTTTCTACAAAATGTGTAAAAATATTCGAACGATCCAAATGCCCGTTGGCATGACAATTACAGGTCTCAACGCCTATTGATAGAGGTATCAACCATCGGAATCGGAGCACAATTGCAGATTTTAGATTTTGTAGCTCTGATTTTGTGGGCTATAGTCCAGGTAATTTTCAATAAAATTGAATTTTCTACAAAATGTGTAGAAATATTCTAACGATCCAAATGCCCGTTGGCATGACAATTACAGGTCTCAACGCCTATTGATATGGGTATCAACCATCGGAATCGGAGCACAATTGCTGATTTTCGATTTTGTAGCTCTGATTTTGTGGGCTATAGTCCAGGTGATTTTCAATAAAATTGAATTTTCTACAAAATGTGTAGAAATATTCTAACGATCCAAATGCCCGTTGGCATGACAATTACAGGTCTCAACGCCTATTGATATGGGTATCAACCATCGGAATCGGAGCACAATTGCTGATTTTCGATTTTGTAGCTCTGATTTTGTGGGCTATAGTCCAGGTGATTTTCAATAAAATTGAATTTTCTACAAAATGTGTAGAAATATTCTAACGATCCAAATGCCCGTTGGCATGACAATTACAGGTCTCAACGCCTATTGATATGGGTATCAACCATCGGAATCGGAGCACAATTGCAGATTTTCGATTTTGTAGCTCTGATTTTGTGGGCTATATTCCAGGTGATTTTCAATAAAATTGAATTTTCTACAAAATGTGTAGAAATATTCTAACGATCCAAATGCCCATTGGCATGACAATTACAGGTCTCAACGCCTATTGATAGAGGTATCAACCATCGGAATCGGAGCACAATTGCTGATTTTCGATTTTGTAGCTCTGATTTTGTGGGCTATAGTCCAGGTGATTTTCAATAAAATTGAATTTTCTACAAAATGTGTAGAAATATTCTAACGATCCAAATGCCCGTTGGCATGACAATTACAGGTCTCAACGCCTATTGATATGGGTATCAACCATCGGAATCGGAGCACAATTGCTGATTTTCGATTTTGTAGCTCTGATTTTGTGGGCTATAGTCCAGGTGATTTTCAATAAAATTGAATTTTCTACAAAATGTGTAGAAATATTCTAACGATCCAAATGCCCGTTGGCATGACAATTACAGGTCTCAACGCCTATTGATATGGGTATCAACCATCGGAATCGGAGCACAATTGCTGATTTTCGATTTTGTAGCTCTGATTTTGTGGGCTATAGTCCAGGTGATTTTCAATAAAATTGAATTTTCTACAAAATGTGTAAAAATATTCGAACGATCCAAATGCCCGTTGGCATGACAATTACAGGTCTCAACGCCTATTGATAGAGGTATCAACCATCGGAATCGGAGCACAATTGCAGATTTTAGATTTTGTAGCTCTGATTTTGTGGGCTATAGTCCAGGTAATTTTCAATAAAATTGAATTTTCTACAAAATGTGTAGAAATATTCTAACGATCCAAATGCCCGTTGGCATGACAATTACAGGTCTCAACGCCTATTGATATGGGTATCAACCATCGGAATCGGAGCACAATTGCTGATTTTCGATTTTGTAGCTCTGATTTTGTGGGCTATAGTCCAGGTGATTTTCAATAAAATTGAATTTTCTACAAAATGTGTAGAAATATTCTAACGATCCAAATGCCCGTTGGCATGAAAATTACAGGTCTCAACGCCTATTGATAGAGGTATCAACCATCGGAATCGGAGCACAATTGCTGATTTTCGATTTTGTAGCTCTGATTTTGTGGGCTATAGTCCAGGTGATTTTCAATAAAATTGAATTTTCTACAAAATGTGTAGAAATATTCTAACGATCAAAATGCCTATTGGCATGACAATTACAGGTCTCAACGCCTATTGATAGAGGTATCAACCATCGGAATCGGAGCACAATTGCTGATTTTCGATTTTGTAGCTCTGATTTTGTGGGCTATAGTCCAGGTGATTTTCAATAAAATTGAATTTTCTACAAAATGTGTAGAAATATTCTAACGATCCAAATGCCCGTTGGCATGACAATTACAGGTCTCAACGCCTATTGATATGGGTATCAACCATCGGAATCGGAGCACAATTGCTGATTTTCGATTTTGTAGCTCTGATTTTGTGGGCTATAGTCCAGGTGATTTTCAATAAAATTGAATTTTCTACAAAATGTGTAGAAATATTCTAACGATCCAAATGCCCGTTGGCATGACAATTACAGGTCTCAACGCCTATTGATATGGGTATCAACCATCGGAATCGGAGCACAATTGCTGATTTTCGATTTTGTAGCTCTGATTTTGTGGGCTATAGTCCAGGTGATTTTCAATAAAATTGAATTTTCTACAAAATGTGTAGAAATATTCTAACGATCCAAATGCCCGTTGGCATGACAATTACAGGTCTCAACGCCTATTGATAGAGGTATCAACCATCGGAATCGGAGCACAATTGCAGATTTTAGATTTTGTAGCTCTGATTTTGTGGGCTATAGTCCAGGTGATTTTCAATAAAATTGAATTTTCTACAAAATGTGTGGAAATATTCTAACGATCCAAATGCCCGTTGGCATGACAATTACAGGTCTCAACGCCTATTGATATGGGTATCAACCATCGGAATCGGAGCACAATTGCTGATTTTCGATTTTGTAGCTCTGATTTTGTGGGCTATAGTCCAGGTGATTTTCAATAAAATTGAATTTTCTACAAAATGTGTAGAAATATTCTAACGATCAAAATGCCTATTGGCATGACAATTACAGGTCTCAACGCCTATTGATAGAGGTATCAACCATCGGAATCGGAGCACAATTGCTGATTTTCGATTTTGTAGCTCTGATTTTGTGGGCTATAGTCCAGGTGATTTTCAATAAAATTGAATTTTCTACAAAATGTGTAGAAATATTCTAACGATCCAAATGCCCGTTGGCATGACAATTACAGGTCTCAACGCCTATTGATATGGGTATCAACCATCGGAATCGGAGCACAATTGCTGATTTTCGATTTTGTAGCTCTGATTTTGTGGGCTATAGTCCAGGTGATTTTCAATAAAATTGAATTTTCTACAAAATGTGTAGAAATATTCTAACGATTCAAATGCCCGTTCGCATGGCAGTTACACGTTTTAACGCCTATTGATAGAGGTATCAACCATCGGAATCGGAGCACAATTGCAGATTTTCGATTTTGTAGCTTCGATTTTGTGGTCTATAGTCCAGGTGATTTTCAATAAAATTGAATTTTCTACAAAATATGTAGAAATATTCTAACGATCCAAATGCCCGTTGGCATGACAATTACAGGTCTCAACGCCTATTGATATGGGTATCAACCATCGGAATCGGAGCACAATTGTTGATTTTCGATTTTGTAGCTCTGATTTTGTGGGCTATAGTCCAGGTGATTTTCAATATAATTGAATTTTCTACAAAATGTGTAGAAATATTCTAACGATCAAAATGCCTATTGGCATGACAATTACAGGTCTCAACGCCTATTGATAGAGGTATCAACCATCGGAATCGGAGCACAATTGCTGATTTTCGATTTTGTAGCTCTGATTTTGTGGGCTATAGTCCAGGTGATTTTCAATAAAATTGAATTTTCTACAAAATGTGTAGAAATATTCTAACGATCCAAATGCCCGTTGGCATGACAATTACAGGTCTCAACGCCTATTGATAGAGGTATCAACCATCGGATTCGGAGCACAATTGCAGATTTTAGATTTTGTAGCTCTGATTTTGTGGGCTATAGTCCAGGTGATTTTCAATAAAATTGAATTTTCTACAAAATGTGTAGAAATATTCTAACGATCCAAATGCCCGTTGGCATGACAATTACAGGTCTCAACGCCTATTGATATGGGTATCAACCATCGGAATCGGAGCACAATTGCTGATTTTCGATTTTGTAGCTCTGATTTTGTGGGCTATAGTCCAGGTGATTTTCAATAAAATTGAATTTTCTACAAAATGTGTAGATATATTCTAACGATCAAAATGCCTATTGGCATGACAATTACAGGTCTCAACGCCTATTGATAGAGGTATCAACCATCGGAATCGGAGCACAATTGCTGATTTTCGATTTTGTAGCTCTGATTTTGTGGGCTATAGTCCAGGTGATTTTCAATAAAATTGAATTTTCTACAAAATGTGTAGAAATATTCGAACGATCCAAATGCCCGTTGGCATGACAATTACAGGTCTCAACGCCTATTGATAGAGGTATCAACCATCGGAATCGGAGCACAATTGCAGATTTTAGATTTTGTAGCTCTGATTTTGTGGGCTATAGTCCAGGTGATTTTCAATAAAATTGAATTTTCTACAAAATGTGTAGAAATATTCTAACGATCCAAATGCCCGTTGGCATGACAATTACAGGTCTCAACGCCTATTGATATGGGTATCAACCATCGGAATCGGAGCACAATTGCTGATTTTCGATTTTGTAGCTCTGATTTTGTGGGCTATAGTCCAGGTGATTTTCAATAAAATTGAATTTTCTACAAAATGTGTAGAAATATTCTAACGATCCAAATGCCCGTTGGCATGACAATTACAGGTCTCAACGCCTATTGATATGGGTATCAACCATCGGAATCGGAGCACAATTGCTGATTTTCGATTTTGTAGCTCTGATTTTGTGGGCTATAGTCCAGGTGATTTTTAATAAAATTGAATTTTCTACAAAATCTGTAGAAATATTCTAACGATCCAAATACCCGTTGGCATGACAATTACAGGTCTCAACGCCTATTGATATGGGTATCAACCATCGGAATCGGAGCACAATTGCTGATTTTCGATTTTGTAGCTCTGATTTTGTGGGCTATAGTCCAGGTGATTTTCAATAAAATTGAATTTTCTACAAAATGTGTAGAAATATTCTAACGATCCAAATGCCCGTTGGCATGACAATTACAGGTCTCAACGCCTATTGATATGGGTATCAACCATCGGAATCGGAGCACAATTGCTGATTTTCCATTTTGTAGCTCTGATTTTGTGGGCTATAGTCCAGGTGATTTTCAATAAAATTGAATTTTCTACAAAATGTGTAGAAATATTCTAACGATCCAAATGCCCGTTGGCATGACAATTACAGGTCTCAACGCCTATTGATATGGGTATCAACCATCGGAATCGGAGCACAATTGCTGATTTTCGATTTTGTAGCTCTGATTTTGTGGGCTATAGTCCAGGTGATTTTCAATAAAATTGAATTTTCTACAAAATGTGTAGAAATATTCTAACGATTCAAATGCCCGTTGGCATGACAATTACAGGTCTCAACGCCTATTGATAGAGGTATCAACCATCGGATTCGGAGCACAATTGAAGATTTTCGATTTTGTAGCTCTGATTTTGTGGGCTATAGTCCAGGTGATTTTCAATAAAATTGAATTTTCTACAAAATGTGTAGAAATATTCTAACGATCCAAATGCCCGTTGGCATGACAATTACAGGTCTCAACGCCTATTGATATGGGTATCAACCATCGGAATCGGAGCACAATTGCTGATTTTCGATTTTGTAGCTCTGATTTTGTGGGCTATAGTCCAGGTGATTTTCAATAAAATTGAATTTTCTACAAAATGTGTAGAAATATTCTAACGATCCAAATGCCCATTGGCATGACAATTACAGGTCTCAACGCCTATTGATAGAGGTATCAACCATCGGAATCGGAGCACAATTGCTGATTTTCGATTTTGTAGCTCTGATTTTGTGGGCTATAGTCCAGGTGATTTTCAATAAAATTGAATTTTCTACAAAATGTGTAGAAATATTCTAACGATCCAAATGCCCGTTGGCATGACAATTACAGGTCTCAACGCCTATTGATAGAGGTATCAACCATCGGAATCGGAGCACAATTGCTGATTTTCGATTTTGTAGCTCTGATTTTGTGGGCTATAGTCCAGGTGATTTCAATAAATTTGAATTTTCTACAAAATGTGTAGAAATATTCTAACGATCCAAATGCCCGTTGGCATGACAATTACAGGTCTCAACGCCTATTGATATGGGTATCAACCATCGGAATCGGAGCACAATTGCTGATTTTCGATTTTGTAGCTCTGATTTTGTGGGCTATAGTCCAGGTGATTTTCAATAAAATTGAATTTTCTACAAAATGTGTAGAAATATTCTAACGATCCAAATGCCTATTGGCATGACAATTACAGGTCTCAACGCCTATTGATAGAGGTATCAACCATCGGAATCGGAGCACAATTGCTGATTTTCGATTTTGTAGCTCTGATTTTGTGGGCTATAGTCCAGGTGATTTTCAATAAAATTGAATTTTCTACAAAATGTGTAGAAATATTCTAACGATCCAAATGCCCGTTGGCATGACAATTACAGGTCTCAACGCCTATTGATAGAGGTATCAACCATCGGATTCGGAGCACAATTGCAGATTTTCGATTTTGTAGCTCTGATTTTGTGGGCTATAGTCCAGGTGATTTTCAATAAAATTGAATTTTCTACAAAATGTGTAGAAATATTCTAACGATCCAAATGCCCGTTGGCATGACAATTACAGGTCTCAACGCCTATTGATAGAGGTATCAACCATCGGATTCGGAGCACAATTGCAGATTTTCGATTTTGTAGCTCTGATTTTGTGGGCTATAGTCCAGGTGATTTTCAATAAAATTGAATTTTCTACAAAATGTGTAGAAATATTCTAACGATCCAAATGCCCGTTGGCATGACAATTACAGGTCTCAACGCCTATTGATAGAGGTATCAACCATCGGATTCGGAGCACAATTGCAGATTTTCGATTTTGTAGCTCTGATTTTGTGGGCTATAGTCCAGGTGATTTTCAATAAAATTGAATTTTCTACAAAATGTGTAGAAATATTCTAACGATCCAAATGCCCGTTGGCATGACAATTACAGGTCTCAACGCCTATTGATAGAGGTATCAACCATCGGATTCGGAGCACAATTGCAGATTTTCGATTTTGTAGCTCTGATTTTGTGGGCTATAGTCCAGGTGATTTTCAATAAAATTGAATTTTCTACAAAATGTGTAGAAATATTCTAACGATCCAAATGCCCGTTGGCATGACAATTACAGGTCTCAACTCCTATTGATAGAGGTATCAACCATCGGAATCGGAGCACAATTGCTGATTTTCGATTTTGTAGCTCTGATTTTGTGGGCTATAGTCCAGGTGATTTTCAATAAAATGAATTTTCTACAAAATGTGTAGAAATATTCTAACGATCCAAATGCCCGTTGGCATGACAATTACAGGTCTCAACGCCTATTGATAGAGGTATCAACCATCGGATTCGGAGCACAATTGCAGATTTTCGATTTTGTAGCTCTGATTTTGTGGGCTATAGTCCAGGTGATTTTCAATAAAATTGAATTTTCTACAAAATGTGTAGAAATATTCTAACGATCCAAATGCCCGTTGGCATGACAATTACAGGTCTCAACGCCTATTGATAGAGGTATCAACCATCGGATTCGGAGCACAATTGCTGATTTTCGATTTTGTAGCTCTGATTTTGTGGGCTATAGTCCAGGTGATTTTCAATAAAATTAAATTTTCTACAAAATGTGAAGAAATATTCTAACGATCCAAATGCCCGTTGGCATGACAATTACAGGTCTCAACGCCTATTGATAGAGGTATCAACCATCGGATTCGGAGCACAATTGCTGATTTTCGATTTTGTAGCTCTGATTTTGTGGGCTATAGTCCAGGTGATTTTCAATAAAATTAAATTTTCTACAAAATGTGAAGAAATATTCTAACGATCCAAATGCCCGTTGGCATGACAATTACAGGTCTCAACGCCGATTGATAGAGGTATCAACCATCGGAATCGGAGCACAATTGCTGATTTTCGATTTTGTAGCTCTGATTTTGTGGGCTATAGTCCAGGTGATTTTCAATATAATTGAATTTTCTACAAAATGTGTAGAAATATTCTAACGATCCAAATGCCCGTTGGCATGACAATTACAGGTCTCAACGCCGATTGATAGAGGTATCAACCATCGGAATCGGAGCACAATTGCTGATTTTCGATTTTGTAGCTCTGATTTTGTGGGCTATAGTCCAGGTGATTTTCAATAAAATTGAATTTTCTAAAAAATGTGAAGAAATATTCTAACGATCCAAATGCCCGTTGGCATGACAATTACAGGTCTCAACGCCGATTGATAGAGGTATCAACCATCGGAATCGGAGCACAATTGCTGATTTTCGATTTTGTAGCTCTGATTTTGTGGGCTATAGTCCAGGTGATTTTCAATAAAATTGAATTTTCTAAAAAATGTGAAGAAATATTCTAACGATCCAAATGCCCGTTGGCATGACAATTACAGGTCTCAACGCCGATTGATAGAGGTATCAACCATCGGAATCGGAGCACAATTGCTGATTTTCGATTTTGTAGCTCTGATTTTGTGGGCTATAGTCCAGGTGATTTTCAATAAAATTGAATTTTCTAAAAAATGTGAAGAAATATTCTAACGATCCAAATGCCCGTTGGCATGACAATTACAGGTCTCAACGCCGATTGATAGAGGTATCAACCATCGGAATCGGAGCACAATTGCTGATTTTCGATTTTGTAGCTCTGATTTTGTGGGCTATAGTCCAGGTGATTTTCAATAAAATTGAATTTTCTACAAAATGTGTAGAAATATTCTAACGATCCAAATGCCCGTTGGCATGACAATTACAGGTCTCAACGCCTATTGATAGAGGTATCAACCATCGGATTCGGAGCACAATTGCTGATTTTCGATTTTGTAGCTCTGATTTTGTGGGCTATAGTCCAGGTGATTTTCAATAAAATTAAATTTTCTACAAAATGTGAAGAAATATTCTAACGATCCAAATGCCCGTTGGCATGACAATTACAGGTCTCAACGCCTATTGATAGAGGTATCAACCATCGGATTCGGAGCACAATTGCTGATTTTCGATTTTGTAGCTCTGATTTTGTGGGCTATAGTCCAGGTGATTTTCAATAAAATTGAATTTTCTACAAAATGTGAAGAAATATTCTAACGATCCAAATGCCCGTTGGCATGACAATTACAGGTCTCAACGCCTATTGATAGAGGTATCAACCATCGGAATCGGAGCACAATTGCTGATTTTCGATTTTGTAGCTCTGATTTTGTGGGCTATAGTCCAGGTGATTTTCAATATAATTGAATTTTCTACAAAATGTGTAGAAATATTCTAACGATCCAAATGCCCGTTGGCATGACAATTACAGGTCTCAACGCCGATTGATAGAGGTATCAACCATCGGAATCGGAGCACAATTGCTGATTTTCGATTTTGTAGCTCTGATTTTGTGGGCTATAGTCCAGGTGATTTTCAATAAAATTGAATTTTCTAAAAAATGTGAAGAAATATTCTAACGATCCAAATGCCCGTTGGCATGACAATTACAGGTCTCAACGCCGATTGATAGAGGTATCAACCATCGGAATCGGAGCACAATTGCTGATTTTCGATTTTGTAGCTCTGATTTTGTGGGCTATAGTCCAGGTGATTTTCAATAAAATTGAATTTTCTAAAAAATGTAAAGAAATATTCTAACGATCCAAATGCCCGTTGGCATGACAATTACAGGTCTCAACGCCGATTGATAGAGGTATCAACCATCGGAATCGGAGCACAATTGCTGATTTTCGATTTTGTAGCTCTGATTTTGTGGGCTATAGTCCAGGTGATTTTCAATAAAATTGAATTTTCTAAAAAATGTGAAGAAATATTCTAACGATCCAAATGCCCGTTGGCATGACAATTACAGGTCTCAACGCCGATTGATAGAGGTATTAACCATCGGAATCGGAGCACAATTGCTGATTTTCGATTTTGTAGCTCTGATTTTGTGGGCTATAGTCCAGGTGATTTTCAATAAAATTGAATTTTCTACAAAATGTGTAGAAATATTCTAACGATCCAAATGCCCGTTGGCATGACAATTACAGGTCTCAACGCCGATTGATAGAGGTATCAACCATCGGAATCGGAGCACAATTGCTGATTTTCGATTTTGTAGCTCTGATTTTGTGGGCTATAGTCCAGGTGATTTTCAATAAAATTGAATTTTCTACAAAATGTGTAGAAATATTCTAACGATCCAAAGGCCCGTTGGCATGACAATTACAGGTCTCAACGCCTATTGATATGGGTATCAACCATCGGAATCGGAGCACAATTGCTGATTTTCGATTTTGTAGCTCTGATTTTGTGGGCTATAGTCCAGGTGATTTTCAATAAAATTGAATTTTCTACAAAATGTGTAGAAATATTCTAACGATCCAAATGCCCGTTGGCATGACAATTACAGGTCTC
Organism: Tipula vernalis; assembly: GCA_958295665.1. Classification (NCBI taxonomy): domain Eukaryota; kingdom Metazoa; phylum Arthropoda; class Insecta; order Diptera; family Tipulidae; genus Tipula; species Tipula vernalis. Next base: position 65,417,708 of record OY282560.1, on the reverse strand, counting down.
AACGCCTATTGATATGGGTATCAACCATCGGAATCGGAGCACAATTGCTGATTTTCGATTTTGTAGCTCTGATTTTGTGGGCTATAGTCCAGGTGATTTTCAATAAAATTGAATTTTCTACAAAATGTGTAGAAATATTCTAACGATTCAAATGCCCGTTGGCATGACAATTACAGGTCTCAACGCCTATTGATAGAGGTATCAACCATCGGAATCGGAGCACAATTGCTGATTTTCGATTTTGTAGCTCTGAATTTGTGGTCTATAGTCCAGGTGATTTTCAATAAAATTGAATTTTCTACAAAATGTGTAGAAACATTCGAACGATCCAAATGCCCGTTGGCATGACAATTACAGGTCTCAACGCCTATTGATAGAGGTATCAACCATCGGAATCTGAGCACAATTGCAGATTTTAGATTTTGTAGCTCTGATTTTGTGGGCTAGTCCAGGTGATTTTCAATAAAATTGAATTTTCTACAAAATGTGTAGAAATATTCTAACGATCCAAATGCCCGTTGGCATGACAATTACAGGTCTCAACGCCTATTGATATGGGTATCAACCATCGGAATCGGAGCACAATTGCTGATTTTCGATTTTGTAGCTCTGATTTTGTGGGCTAGTCCAGGTGATTTTCAATAAAATTGAATTTTCTACAAAATGTGTAGAAATATTCTAACGATCCAAATGCCCGTTGGCATGACAATTACAGGTCTCAACGCCTATTGATAGAGGTATCAACCATCGGAATCGGAGCACAATTGCTGATTTTCGATTTTGTAGCTCTGATTTTGTGGGCTATAGTCCAGGTGATTTTCAATAAAATTGAATTTTCTACAAAATGTGTAGAAATATTCTAACGATCCAAATGCCCGTTGGCATGACAATTACAGGTCTCAACGCCTATTGATAGAAGTATCAACCATCGGATTCGGAGCACAATTGCTGATTTTCGATTTTGTAGCTCTGATTTTGTGGGCTATAGTCCAGGTGATTTTCAATAAAATTGAATTTTACTACAAAATGTGTAGAAATATTCTAACGATCCAAATGCCCGTTGGCATGACAATTACAGGTCTCAACGCCTATTGATAGAGGTATCAACCATCGGATTCGGAGCACAATTGCAGATTTTCGATTTTGTAGCTCTGATTTTGTGGGCTATAGTCCAGGTGATTTTCAATAAAATTGAATTTTCTACAAAATGTGTAGAAATATTCTAACGATCCAAATGCCCGTTGGCATGACAATTACAGGTCTCAACGCCTATTGATAGAGGTATCAACCATCGGATTCGGAGCACAATTGCAGATTTTCGATTTTGTAGCTCTGATTTTGTGGGCTATAGTCCAGGTGATTTTCAATAAAATTGAATTTTCTACAAAATGTGTAGAAATATTCTAACGATCCAAATGCCCGTTGGCATGACAATTACAGGTCTCAACGCCTATTGATATGGGTATCAACCATCGGAATCGGAGCACAATTGCTGATTTTCGATTTTGTAGCTCTGATTTTGTGGGCTATAGTCCAGGTGATTTTCAATAAAATTGAATTTTCTACAAAATGTGTAGAAATATTCTAACGATTCAAATGCCCTTTCGCATGGCAGTTACACGTTTTAACGCCTATTGATAGAGGTATCAACCATCGGAATCGGAGCACAATTGCAGATTTTCGATTTTGTAGCTTCGATTTTGTGGTCTATAGTCCAGGTGATTTTCAATAAAATTGAATTTTCTACAAAATGTGTAGAAATATTCTAACGATCCAAATGCCCGTTGGCATGACAATTACAGGTCTCAACGCCTATTGATAGAGGTATCAACCATCGGATTCGGAGCACAATTGCAGATTTTCGATTTTGTAGCTCTGATTTTGTGGGCTATAGTCCAGGTGATTTTCAATAAAATTGAATTTTCTACAAAATGTGTAGAAATATTCTAACGATCCAAATGCCCGTTGGCATGACAATTACAGGTCTCAACGCCTATTGATATGGGTATCAACCATCGGAATCGGAGCGCAATTGCTGATTTTCGATTTTGTAGCTCTGATTTTGTGGGCTATAGTCCAGGTGATTTTCAATAAAATTGAATTTTCTACAAAATGTGTAGAAATAATCTAACGATTCAAATGCCCGTTCGCATGGCAGTTACACGTTTTAACGCCTATTGATAGAGGTATCAACCATCGGAATCGGAGCACAATTGCAGATTTTCGATTTTGTAGCTTCGATTTTGTGGTCTATAGTCCAGGTGATTTTCAATAAAATTGAATTTTCTACAAAATATGTAGAAATATTCTAACGATCCAAATGCCCGTTGGCATGGCAGTTACACGTTTTAACGCCTATTGATAGAGGTATCAACCATCGGAATCGAAGCACAATTGCAGATTTTCGATTTTGTAGCTCCGATTTTGTGGTCTATAGTCCAAGTGATTTTCAATAAAATTGAATTTTCTACAAAATGTGTAGAAATATTCTAACGATCCAAATGCCCGTTGGCATGACAATTACAGGTCTCAACGCCTATTGATAGAGGTATCAACCATCGGAATCGGAGCACAATTGCTGATTTTCGATTTTGTAGCTCTGATTTTGTGGGCTATAGTCCAGGTGATTTTCAATAAAATTGAATTTTCTACAAAATGTGTAGAAATATTCTAACGATCCAAATGCCCGTTGGCATGACAATTACAGGTCTCAACGCCTATTGATAGAGGTATCAACCATCGGATTCGGAGCACAATTGCAGATTTTCGATTTTGTAGCTCCTATTTTGTGGGCTATAGTCCAGGTGATTTTCAATAAAATTGAATTTTCTACAAAATGTGTAGAAATATTCTAACGATCCAAATGCCCATTGGCATGACAATTACAGGTCTCAACGCCTATTGATAGAGGTATCAACCATCGGAATCGGAGCACAATTGCAGATTTTCGATTTTCTAGCTCTGATTTTGTGGGCTATAGTCCAGGTGATTTTCAATAAAATTGAATTTTCTACAAAATGTGTAGAAATATTCTAACGATCCAAATGCCCGTTGGCATGACAATTACAGGTCTCAACGCCTATTGATAGAGGTATCAATCATCGGGATCGGAGCACAATTGCTGATTTTCGATTTTGCAGCTCTGATTTTGTGGGCTATAGTCCAGGTGATTTTCAATAAAATTGAATTTTCTACAAAATGTGTAGAAATATTCTAACGATCCAAATGCCCGTTGGCATGACAATTACAGGTCTCAACGCCTATTGATAGGGGTATCAACCATCGGATTCGGAGCACAATTGCAGATTTTCGATTTTGTATCTCTGATTTTGTGGGCTATAGTCCAGGTGATTTTCAATAAAATTGAATTTTCTACAAAATGTGTAGAAATATTCTAACGATCCAAATGCCCATTGGCATGACAATTACAGGTCTCAACGCCTATTGATAGAGGTATCAACCATCGGAATCGGAGCACAATTGCTGATTTTCGATTTTGTAGCTCTGATTTTGTGGGCTATAGTCCAGGTGATTTTCAATAAAATTGAATTTTCTACAAAATGTGTAGAAATATTCTAACGATCCAAATGTCCGTTGGCATGACAATTACAGGTCTCAGCGCCTATTGATAGAGGTATCAACCATCGGAATCGGAGCACAATTGCTGATTTTCGATTTTGTAGCTCTGATTTTGTGGGCTATAGTCCAGGTGATTTTCAATAAAATTGAATTTTCTACAAAATGTGTAGAAATATTCTAACGATCCAAATGCCCGTTGGCATGACAATTACAGGTCTCAACGCCTATTGATAGAGGTATCAACCATCGGAATCGGAGCACAATTGCTGATTTTCGATTTTCTAGCTCTGATTTTGTGGGCTATAGTCCAGGTGATTTTCAATAAAATTGAATTTTCTACAAAATGTGTAGAAATATTCTAACGATCCAAATGCCCATTGGCATGACAATTACAGGTCTCAACGCCTATTGATAGAGGTATCAACCATCGGAATCGGAGCACAATTGCTGATTTTCGATTTTGTAGCTCTGATTTTGTGGGCTATAGTCCAGGTGATTTTCAATAAAATTGAATTTTCTACAAAATGTGTAGAAATATTCTAACGATCCAAATGCCCGTTGGCATGACAATTACAGGTCTCAACGCCTATTGATAGAGGTATCAACCATCGGATTCGGAGCACAATTGCAGATTTTCGATTTTGTAGCTCTGATTTTGTGGGCTATAGTCCAGGTGATTTTCAATAAAATTGAATTTTCTACAAAATGTGTAGAAATATTCTAACGATCCAAGTGCCCGTTGGCATGACAATTACAGGTTTCAACGCCTATTGATAGAGGTATCAACCATCGGAATCGGAGCACAATTGCTGATTTTCGATTTTGTAGCTCTGATTTTGTGGGCTATATATAGTCCAGGTGATTTTCAATAAAATCGAATTTTCTACAAAATGTGTAGAAATATTCTAACGATATAAATGCCCATTGGCATGACAATTACAGGTCTCAACGCCTATTGATAGAGGTATCAACCATCGGAGTCGGAGCACAATTGTTGATTTTCGATTTTGTAGCTCTGATTTTGTGGGCTATAGTCCAGGTGATTTTCAATAAAATTGAATTTTCTACAAAATGTGTAGAAATATTCTAACGATCCAAATGCCCGTCGGCATGACAATTACAGGTCTCAACGCCTATTGATAGAGGTATCAACCATCGGAATCGGAGCACAATTGCTGATTTTCGATTTTGCAGCTATGATTTCGTGGTCTATAGTCCAGGTGATTTTCAATAAAATTGAATTTTCTACAAAATGTGTAGAAATATTCTAACGATCCAAGTGCCCGTTGGCATGACAATTACAGGTTTCAACGCCTATTGATAGAGGTATCAACCATCGGAATCGGAGCACAATTGCTGATTTTCGATTTTGTAGCTCTGATTTTGTGGGCTATATATAATCCAGGTGATTTTCAATAAAATCGAATTTTCTACAAAATGTGTAGAAATATGCTAACGATATAAATGCCCATTGGCATGACAATTACAGGTCTCAACGCCTATTGATAGAGGTATCAACCATCGGAGTCGGAGCACAATTGTTGATTTTCGATTTTGTAGCTCTGATTTTGTGGGCTATAGTCCAGGTGATTTTCAATAAAATTGAATTTTCTACAAAATGTGTAGAAATATTCTAACGATCCAAGTGCCCGTTGGCATGACAATTACAGGTTTCAACGCCTATTGATAGAGGTATCAACCATCGGAATCGGAGCACAATTGCTGATTTTCGATTTTGCAGCTATGATTTCGTGGTCTATAGTCCAGGTGATTTTCAATAAAATTGAATTTTCTACAAAATGTGTAGAAATATTCTAACGATCCAAATGTCCGTTGGCATGACAATTACAGGTCTCAACGCCTATTGATAGAGGTATCAACCATCGGAATCGGAGCACAATTGCTGATTTTCGATTTTGTAGCTCTGATTTTGTGGGCTATATATAGTCCAGGTGATTTTCAATAAAATTGAATTTTCTACAAAATGTGTAGAAATATTCTAACGATCCAAATGCCCGTTGGCATGACAATTACAGGTCTCAACGCCTATTGATAGAGGTATCAACCATCGGATTCGGAGCACAATTGCAGATTTTCGATTTTGTAGCTCTGATTTTGTGGGCTATAGTCCAGGTGATTTTCAATAAAATTGAATTTTCTACAAAATGTGTAGAAATATTCTAACGATCCAAGTGCCCGTTGGCATGACAATTACAGGTTTCAACGCCTATTGATAGAGGTATCAACCATCGGAATCGGAGCACAATTGCTGATTTTCGATTTTGTAGCTCTGATTTTGTGGGCTATATATAGTCCAGGTGATTTTCAATAAAATCGAATTTTCTACAAAATGTGTAGAAATATTCTAACGATATAAATGCCCATTGGCATGACAATTACAGGTCTCAACGCCTATTGATAGAGGTATCAACCATCGGAGTCGGAGCACAATTGTTGATTTTCGATTTTGTAGCTCTGATTTTGTGGGCTATAGTCCAGGTGATTTTCAATAAAATTGAATTTTCTACAAAATGTGTAGAAATATTCTAACGATCCAAATGCCCGTCGGCATGACAATTACAGGTCTCAACGCCTATTGATAGAGGTATCAACCATCGGAATCGGAGCACAATTGCTGATTTTCGATTTTGCAGCTATGATTTCGTGGTCTATAGTCCAGGTGATTTTCAATAAAATTGAATTTTCTACAAAATGTGTAGAAATATTCTAACGATCCAAATGCCCGTTGGCATGACAATTACAGGTCTCAACGCCTATTGATAGAGGTATCAACCATCGGATTCCGAGCACAATTGCAGATTTTAGATTTTGTAGCTCTGATTTTGTGGGCTATAGTCCTCCATGTGATTTTGAATAAAATTGAATTTTCCAAAAAATGTGTAGAAATATTCTAACGATCCAAATGCCCGTTGGCATGACAATTACAGGTTTCAACGCCTATTGATAAAGGTATCAACCATCGGAATCGGAGCACAATTGCTGATTTTCGATTTTCTAGCTCTGATTTTGTGGGCTATATATAGTCCAGGTGATTTTCAATAAAATCGAATTTTCTACAAAATGTGTAGAAATATTCTAACGATCCAAATGCCCATTGGCATGACAATTACAGGTCTCAACGCCTATTGATAGAGGTATCAACCATCGGAATCGGAGCACAATTGCTGATTTTCGATTTTGTAGCTCTGATTTTGTGGGCTATAGTCCAGGTGATTTTCAATAAAATTTAATTTTCTACAAAATGTGTAGAAATATTCTAACGATCCAAATTCCCGTTGGCATGACAATTACAGGTCTCAACGCTTATTGATAGAGGTATCAACCATCGGAATCGGAGCACAATTGCTGATTTTCGATTTTGCAGCTCTGATTTTGTGGGCTATAGTCCAGGTGATTTTCAATAAAATTGAATTTTCTACAAAATGTGTAGAAATATTCTAACGATCCAAATGCCCATTGGCATGACAATTACAGGTCTCAACGCCTATTGATAGAGGTATCAACCATCGGAATCGGAGCACAATTGCTGATTTTCGATTTTGTAGCTCTGATTTTGTGGGCTATAGTCCAGGTGATTTTCAATAAAATTGAATTTTCTACAAAATGTGTAGAAATATTCTAACGATCCAAATGCCCGTTGGCATGACAATTACAGGTCTCAACGCCTATTGATAGAGGTATCAACCATCGGATTCGGAGCACAATTGCAGATTTTCGATTTTGTAGCTCTGATTTTGTGGGCTATAGTCCAGGTGATTTTCAATAAAATTGAATTTTCTACAAAATGTGTAGAAATATTCTAACGATCCAAGTGCCCGTTGGCATGACAATTACAGGTTTCAACGCCTATTGATAGAGGTATCAACCATCGGAATCGGAGCACAATTGCAGATTTTCGATTTTGTAGCTCTGATTTTGTGGGCTATATATAGTCCAGGTGATTTTCAATAAAATCGAATTTTCTACAAAATGTGTAGAAATATTCTAACGATCCAAATGCCCGTTGGCATGACAATTACAGGTCTCAACGCCTATTGATAGATGTATCAACCATCGGAATCGGAGCACAATTGCTGATTTTCGATTTTCTAGCTCTGATTTTGTGGGCTATATATAGTCCAGGTGATTTTCAATAAAATTGAATTTTCTACAAAATGTGTAGAAATATTCTAACGATCCAAATGCCCATTGGCATGACAATTACAGGTCTCAACGCCTATTGATAGAGGTATCAACCATCGGAATCGGAGCACAATTGCTGATTTTCGATTTTCTAGCTCTGATTTTGTGGGCTATATATAGTCCAGGTGATTTTCAATAAAATTGAATTTTCTACAAAATGTGTAGAAATATTCTAACGATCCAAATGCCCGTTGGCATGACAATTACAGGTCTCAACGCCTATTGATAGAGGTATCAACCATCGGAATCGGAGCACAATTGCTGATTTTCGATTTTGCAGCTCTGATTTTGTGGTCTATAGTCCAGGTGATTTTCAATAAAATTGAATTTTCTACAAAATGTGTAGAAATATTCTAACGATCCAAATGCCCGTTGGCATGACAATTACAGGTCTCAACGCCTATTGATAGAGGTATCAACCATCGGATTCGGAGCACAATTGCAGATTTTCGATTTTGTAGCTCTGATTTTGTGGGCTATAGTCCTCCATGTGATTTTGAATAAAATTGAATTTTCTACAAAATGTGTAGAAATATTCTAACGATCCAAATGCCCGTTGGCATGACAATTACAGGTTTCAACGCCTATTGATAAAGGTATCAACCATCGAAATCGGAGCACAATTGCAGATTTTAGATTTTGTAGCTTCGATTTTGTGGTCTATAGTCCAGGTGATTTTTAATAAAATTGAATTTTCTACAAAATGTGTAGAAATATTCTAACGATCCAAATGCCCATTGGCATGACAATTACAGGTCTCAACGCCTATTGATAGAGGTATCAACCATCGGAGTCGGAGCACAATTGCTGATTTTCGATTTTGTAGCTCTGATTTTGTGGGCTATAGTCCAGGTGATTTTCAATAAAATTGAATTTTCTACAAAATGTGTAGAAATATTCTAACGATCCAAATGCCCATTGGCATGACAATTACAGGTCTCAACGCCTATTGATAGAGGTATCAACCATCGGAATCGGAGCACAATTGCTGATTTTCGATTTTGCAGCTATGATTTCGTGGTCTATAGTCCAGGTGATTTTCAATAAAATTGAATTTTCTACAAAATGTGTAGAAATATTCTAACGATCCAAATGCCCGTTGGCATGACAATTACAGGTCTCAACGCCTATTGATAGAGGTATCAACCATCGGATTCGGAGCACAATTGCAGATTTTCGATTTTGTAGCTCCTATTTTGTGGGCTATAGTCCATGTGATTTTCAATAAAATTGAATTTTCTACAAAATGTGTAGAAATATTCTAACGATCCAAATGCCCGTTGGCATGACAATTACAGGTCTCAACGCCTATTGATAGAGGTATCAACCATCGGATTCCGAGCACAATTGCAGATTTTAGATTTTGTAGCTCTGATTTTGTGGGCTATAGTCCAGGTGATTTTCAATAAAATTTAATTTTCTACAAAATGTGTAGAAATATTCTAACGATCCAAATTCCCGTTGGCATGACAATTACAGGTCTCAACGCCTATTGATAGAGGTATCAACCATCGGAATCGGAGCACAATTGCTGATTTTCGATTTTGCAGCTCTGATTTTGTGGGCTATAGTCCAGGTGATTTTCAATAAAATTGAATTTTCTACAAAATGTGTAGAAATATTCTAACGATCCAAATGCCCGTTGGCATGACAATTACAGGTCTCAACGCCTATTGATAGATGTATCAACCATCGGAATTGGAGCACAATTGCAGATTTTCGATTTTGTAGCTCCGATTTTGTGGTCTATAGTCCAGGTGATTTTCAATAAAATTGAATTTTCTACAAAATGTGTAGAAATATTCGAACGATCCTAATGCCCGTTGGCATGACAATTACAGGTCTCAACGCCTATTGATAGATGTATCAACCATCGGAATCGGAGCACAATTGCAGATTTTCGATTTTGTAGCTCCGATTTTGTGGTCTATAGTCCAGGTGATTTTCAATAAAATTGAATTTTCTACAAAATGTGTAGAAATATTCTAACGATCCAAATGCCAATTGGCATGACAATTACAGGTCTCAACGCCTATAGATAGAGGTATCAACCATCGGAATCGGAGCATAATTGCTGATTTTAGCTTTTGTAGCTCCGATTTTGTGGTCTATAGTCCAGTTGATTTTCAATAAAATTGAATTTTCTACAAAATGTGTAGAAATATTCTAACGATCCAAATGCCCGTTGGCATGACAATTACAGGTCTCAACGCCTATTGATAGAGGTATCAACCATCGGGATCGGAGCACAATTGCTGATTTTCGATTTTGTAGCTCTGATTTTGTGGGCTATAGTCCAGGTGATTTTCAATAAAATTGAATTTTCTACAAAATGTGTAGAAATATTCTAACGATCCAAATGCCCGTTGGCATGACAATTACAGGTCTCAACGCCTATTGATAGAGGTATCAACCATCGGAATCGGAGCACAATTGCTGATTTTCGATTTTGTAGCACCGATTTTGTGGTCTATAGTCCAGGTGATTTTCAATAAAATTGAATTTTCTACAAAATGTGCAGAAATATTCTAACGGTCCAAATGCCCGTTGGCATGACAATTACAGGTCTCAACGCCTATTGATAGAGGTATCAACCATCGGAATCGGAGCACAATTGCTGATTTTCGATTTTGTAGCTCTGATTTTGTGGTCTATAGTCCAGGTGATTTTCAATAAAATTGAATTTTCTACAAAATGTGCAGAAATATTCTAACGATCCAAATGCCCGTTGGCATGACAATTACAGGTCTCAACGCGTATTGATAGAGGTATCAACCATCGGATTCGGAGCACAATTGCAGATTTTCGATTTTGTAGCTCTGATTTTGTGGGCTATAGTCCAGGTGATTTTCAATAAAATTGAATTTTCTACAAAATGTGTAGAAATATTCTAACGATCCAAATGCCCGTTGGCATGACAATTACAGGTTTCAACGCCTATTGATAGAGGTATCAACCATCGGAATCGGAGCACAATTGCTGATTTTCGATTTTCTAGCTCTGGTTTTGTGGGCTATATATAGTCCAGGTGATTTTCAATAAAATTTAATTTTCTACAAAATGTGTAGAAATATTCTAACGATCCAAATGCCCGTTGGCATGACAATTACAGGTCTCAACGCCTATTGATAGAGGTATCAACCATCGGGATCGGAGCACAATTGCTGATTTTCGATTTTGTAGCTCTGATTTTGTGGGCTATAGTCCAGGTGATTTTCAATAAAATTGAATTTTCTACAAAATGTGTAGAAATATTCTAACGATCCAAATGCCCATTGGCATGACAATTACAGGTTTCAACGCCTATTGATAGAGGTATCAACCATCGGAATCGGAGCACAATTGCAGATTTTCGATTTTGTAGCTCTGATTTTGTGGGCTATAGTCCAGGTGATTTTCAATAAAATTGAATTTTCTACAAAATGTGTAGAAATATTCTAACGATCCAAATGCCCGTTGGCATGACAATTACAGGTCTCAACGCCTATTGATAGAGGTATCAACCATCGGAATCGGAGCACAATTGCTGATTTTCGATTTTCTAGCTCTGATTTTGTGGGCTATATATAGTCCAGGTGATTTTCAATAAAATTGAATTTTCTACAAAATGTGTAGAAATATTCTAACGATCCAAATGCCCATTGGCATGACAATTACAGGTTTCAACGCCTATTGATAGAGGTATCAACCATCGGAATCGGAGCACAATTGCTGATTTTCGATTTTGTAGCTCTGATTTTGTGGGCTATAGTCCAGGTGATTTTCAATAAAATTGAATTTTCTACAAAATGTGTAGAAATATTCTAACGATCCAAATGCCCGTTGGCATGACAATTACAGGTCTCAACGCCTATTGATAGAGGTATCAACCATCGGAATCGGAGCACAATTGCTGATTTTCGATTTTCTAGCTCTGATTTTGTGGGCTATATATAGTCCAGGTGATTTTCAATAAAATTGAATTTTCTACAAAATGTGTAGAAATATTCTAACGATCCAAATGCCCATTGGCATGACAATTACAGGTCTCAACGCCTATTGATAGAGGTATCAACCATCGGAATCGGAGCACAATTGCTGATTTTCGATTTTCTAGCTCTGATTTTGTGGGCTATATATAGTCCAGGTGATTTTCAATAAAATTGAATTTTCTACAAAATGTGTAGAAATATTCTAACGATCCAAATGCCCGTTGGCATGACAATTACAGGTCTCAACGCCTATTGATAGAGGTATCAACCATCGGAATCGGAGCACAATTGCTGATTTTCGATTTTGCAGCTCTGATTTTGTGGTCTATAGTCCAGGTGATTTTCAATAAAATTGAATTTTCTACAAAATGTGTAGAAATATTCTAACGATCCAAATGCCCGTTGGCATGACAATTACAGGTCTCAACGCCTATTGATAGAGGTATCAACCATCGGATTCGGAGCACAATTGCAGATTTTCGATTTTGTAGCTCTGATTTTGTGGGCTATAGTCCTCCATGTGATTTTGAATAAAATTGAATTTTCTACAAAATGTGTAGAAATATTCTAACGATCCAAATGCCCGTTGGCATGACAATTACAGGTTTCAACGCCTATTGATAAAGGTATCAACCATCGGAATCGGAGCACAATTGCAGATTTTAGATTTTGTAGCTTCGATTTTGTGGTCTATAGTCCAGGTGATTTTTAATAAAATTGAATTTTCTACAAAATGTGTAGAAATATTCTAACGATCCAAATGCCCGTTGGCATGACAATTACAGGTCTCAACGCCTATTTATAGAGGTATCAACCATGGGAATCGGAGCACAATTGCAGATTTTAGATTTTGTAGCTCTGATTTTGTGGTCTATAGTCCAGGTGATTTTCAATAAAATTGAATTTTCTACAAAATGTGTAGAAATATTCTAACGATCCAAATGCCCGTTGGCATAAAAATTACAGGTCTCAACGCCTATTGATAGAGGTATCAACCATCGGAATCGGAGCACAATTGCAGATTTTGATTTTGTAGCTTCGATTTTGTGGTCTATAGTCCAGGTGATTTTCAATATAATTGAATTTTCTACAAAATGTGTAGAAATATTCTAACGATCCAAATGCCCGTTGGCATGACAATTACAGGTCTCAACGCCTATTGATAGAGGTATCAACCATCGGAATCGGAGCACAATTGCTGATTTTCGATTTTGTAGCTCTGATTTTGTGGTCTATAGTCCAGGTGATTTTCAATAAAATTGAATTTTCTACAAAATGTGTAGAAATATTCTAACGATCCAAATGCCCGTTGGCATGACAATTACAGGTCTCAACGCCTATTGATAGAGGTATCAACCATCGGAATCGGAGCACAATTGCAGATTTTAGATTTTGTAGCTCTGATTTTGTGGTCTATAGTCCAGGTGATTTTCAATAAAATTGAATTTTCTACAAAATGTGTAGAAATATTCTAACGATCCAAATGCTCATTGGCATGACAATTACAGGTCTCAACGCCTATTGAAAGAGGTATCAACCATCGGAATCGGAGCACAATTGCAGATTTTCGATTTTGTAGCTTCCATTTTGTGGTCTATAGTCCAGGTGATTTTCAATAAAATTGAATTTTACTACAAAATGTGTAGAAATATTCTAACGATCCAAATGCCCGTTGGCATGATAATTACAGGTCTCAACGCCTATTGATAGAGGTATCAACCATCGGAATCGGAGCACAATTGCAGATTTTCGATTTTGTTGCTTCGATTTTGTGGTCTATAGTCCAGGTGATTTTCAATAAAATTGAATTTTCTACAAAATGTGTAGAAATATTCTAACGATCCAAATGCCCGTTGGCATGACAATTACAGGTCTCAACGCCTATTGATAGAGGTATCAACCTTGGGAATCGGAGCACAATTGCAGATTTTAGATTTTGTAGCTCTGATTTTGTTGTCTATAGTCCAGGTGATTTTCAATAAAATTGAATTTTCTACAAAATGTGTAGAAATATTCTAACGATCCAAATGCCCGTTGGCATAAAAATTACAGGTCTCAACGCCTATTGATAGAGGTATCAACCATCGGAATCGGAGCACAATTGCAGATTTTAGATTTTGTAGCTTCGATTTTGTGGTCTATAGTCCAGGTGATTTTCAATAAAATTGAATTTTCTACAAAATGTGTAGAAATATTCTAACGATCCAAATGCCCGTTGGCATGACAATTACAGGTCTCAACGCCTATTGATAGAGGTATCAACAATCGGAATCAGAGGACAATTGCAGATTTTCGATTTTTTAGCTTCGATTTTGTGGTCTATAGTCCAGGTGATTTTCAATAAAATTGAATTTTCTACAAAATGTGTAAAAATATTCTAACGATCCAAATGCCCGTTGGCATGACAATTACAGGTCTCAACGCCTATTTATAGAGGTATCAACCATCGGAATCGGAGCACAATTGCAGATTTTCGATTTTGTAGCTTTGATTTTGTGGTCTATAGTCCAGGTGATTTTCAATAAAATTGAATTTTCTACAAAATGTGTAGAAATATTCTAACGATCCAAATGCTCGTTGGCATGACAATTACAGGTCTCAACGCCTATTGAAAGAGGTATCAACCATCGGAATCGGAGCACAATTGCAGATTTTCGATTTTGTAGCTTCCATTTTGTGGTCTATAGTCCAGGTGATTTTCAATAAAATTGAATTTTCTACAAAATGTGTAGAAATATTCTAACGATCCAAATGCCCGTTGGCATGACAATTACAGGTCTCAACGCCTATTGATAGAGGTATCAACCATCGGAATCGGAGCACAATTGCAGATTTTAGATTTTGTAGCTCTGATTTTGTGATCTATAGTCCAGGCGATTTCAATAAAATTTAATTTTACTACAAAATGTGTAGAAATATTCTAACGATCCAAATGCCCGTTGGCATGACAATTACAGGTCTCAACGCCTATTGATAGAGGTATCAACCATCGGAATCGGAGCACAATTGCAGATTTTCGATTTTGTAGCTTCGATTTTGTGGTCTATAGTCCAGGTGATTTTCAATATAATTGAATTTTCTACAAAATGTGTAGAAATATTCTAACGATCCAAATGCCCGTTGGCATGACAACTACAGGTCTCAACGCCTATTGATAGAGGTATCAACCATCGGAATCGGAGCACAATTGCAGATTTTAGATTTTGTAGCTTCGATTTTGTGGTCTATAGTCCAGGTGATTTTCAATAAAATTTAATTTTACTACAAAATGTGTAGAAATATTCTAACGATCCAAATGCCCGTTGGCATGACAATTACAGGTCTCAACGCCTATTGATAGAGGTATCAACCATCGGAATCGGAGCACAATTGCAGATTTTAGATTTTGTAGCTCTGATTTTGTGATCTATAGTCCAGGCGATTTCAATAAAATTTAATTTTACTACAAAATGTGTAGAAATATTCTAACGATCCAAATGCCCGTTGGCATGACAATTACAGGTCTCAACGCCTATTGATAGAGGTATCAACCATCGGAATCAGAGCACAATTGCAGATTTTAGATTTTGTAGCTCTGATTTTGTGGTCTATAGTCCAGGTGATTTTCAATAAAATTGAATTTTACTACAAAATGTGTAGAAATATTCTAACGATCCAAATGCCCGTTGGCATGACAATTACAGGTCTCAACGCCTATTGATAGAGGTATCAACCATCGGAATCGGAGCACAATTGCAGATTTTTGATTTTGTAGCTCTGATTTTGTGGTCTATAATCCAGGTGATTTTCAATAAAATTGAATTTTCTACAAAATGTGTAGAAATATTCTAACGATCCAAATGCCCGTTGGCATGACAATTACAGGTCTCAACGCCTATTGATAGAGGTATCAACCATCGGAATCGGAGCACAATTGCAGATTTTAGATTTTGTAGCTCTGATTTTGTGATCTATAGTCCAGGCGATTTCAATAAAATTTAATTTTACTACAAAATGTGTAGAAATATTCTAACGATCCAAATGCCCGTTGGCATGACAATTACAGGTCTCAACGCCTATTGATAGAGGTATCAACCATCGGAATCAGAGCACAATTGCAGATTTTAGATTTTGTAGCTCTGATTTTGTGGTCTATAGTCCAGGTGATTTTCAATAAAATTGAATTTTACTACAAAATGTGTAGAAATATTCTAACGATCCAAATGCCCGTTGGCATGACAATTACAGGTCTCAACGCCTATTGATAGAGGTATCAACCATCGGAATCGGAGCACAATTGCAGATTTTTGATTTTGTAGCTCTGATTTTGTGGTCTATAATCCAGGTGATTTTCAATAAAATTGAATTTTCTACAAAATGTGTAGAAATATTCTAACGATCCAAATGCCCGTTGGCATGACAATTACAGGTCTCAACGCCTATTGATAGAGGTATCAACCATCGGAATCGGAGCACAATTGCAGATTTTAGATTTTGTAGCTCTGATTTTGTGGTCTATAGTCCAGGTGATTTTCAATAAAATTGAATTTTCTACAAAATGTGTAGAAATATTCTAACGATCCAAATGTAGTTGGCATGACAATTACAGGTCTCAACGCCTATTGAAAGAGGTATCAACCATCGGAATCGGAGCACAATTGCAGATTTTAGATTTTGTAGCTTCCATATTGTGGTCTATAGTCCAGGTGATTTTCAATAAAATTGAATTTTACTACAAAATGTGTAGAAATATTCTAACGATCCAAATGCCCGTTGGCATGATAATTACAGGTCTCAACGCCTATTGATAGAGGTATTAACAATCGGAATCGGAGCACAATTGCAGATTTTAGATTTTGTAGCTTCGATTTTGTGGTCGTCCAGGTGATTTTCAATAAAATTGAATTTTCTACAAAATGTGTAGAAATATTCTAACGATTCAAATGCCCGTTGGCATGAACAATTACAGGTCTCAACGCCGATTGATAGAGGTATCAACCATCGGAATCGGAGCACAATTGCAGATTTTAGATTTTGTAGCTCTGATTTTGTGGTCTATAGTCCAGGTGATTTTCAATAAAATTGAATTTTACTACAAAATGTGTAGAAATATTCTAACGATCCAAATGCCTGTTGGCATGACAATTACAGGTCTCAACGCCTATTGATAGAGGTATCAACCATCGGAATCGGAGCACAATTGCAGATTTTCGATTTCGTAGCTTCGATTTTGTGGTCTATAGTCCAGGTGATTTTCAATAAAATTGAATTTTCTACAAAATGTGTAGAAATATTCTAACGATCCAAATGCCCGTTGGAATGACAATTACAGGTCTCAACGCCTATTGATAGAGGTATCAACAATCGGAATCGGAGCACAATTGCAGATTTTCGATTTTGTAGCTTCGATTTTGTGGTCTATAGTCCAGGTGATTTTCAATAAAATTGAATTTTCTACAAAATGTGTAGAAATATTCTAACGATCCAAATGCTCGTTGGCATGACAATTACAGGTCTCAACGCCTATTGATAGAGGTACCAACAATCGGAATCGGAGCACAATTGCAGATTTTAGATTTTGTAGCTCTGATTTTGTGGTCTATAGTCCAGGTGATTTTCAATAAAATTGAATTTTACTACAAAATGTGTAGAAATATTCTAACGATCCAAATGCCCGTTGGCATGACAATTACAGGTCTCAACGCCTATTGATAGAGGTATCAACCATCGGAATCGGAGCACAATTGCAGATTTTTGATTTTGTAGCTCTGATTTTGTGGTCTATAGTCCAGGTGATTTTCAATAAAATTGAATTTTCTACAAAATGTGTAGAAATATTCTAACGATCCAAATGTAGTTGGCATGACAATTACAGGTCTCAACGCCTATTGAAAGAGGTATCAACCATCGGAATCGGAGCACAATTGAAGATTTTCGATTTTGTAGCTTCCATTTTGTGGTCTATAGTCCAGGTGATTTTCAATAAAATTGAATTTTCTACAAAATGTGTAGAAATATTCTAACGATCCAAATGCCCGTTGGCATGACAATTACAGGTCTCAACGCCTATTGATAGAGGTATCAACCATCGGAATCGGAGCACAATTGCAGATTTTCGATTTTGTAGCTTCGATTTTGTGGTCTATAGTCCAGGTGATTTTCAATATAATTGAATTTTTTACAAAATGTGTAGAAATATTCTAACGATCCAAATGCCCGTTGGCATGACAACTACAGGTCTCAACGCCTATTGATAGAGGTATCAACCATCGGAATCGGAGCACAATTGCAGATTTTAGATTTTGTAGCTTCGATTTTGTGGTCTATAGTCCAGGTGATTTTCAATAAAATTGAATTTTCTACAAAATGTGTAGAAATATTCTAACGATCCAAATGCCCGTTGGCATGACAATTACAGGTCTCAACGCCTATTGATAGAGGTATCAACCATCGGAATCAGAGCACAATTGCAGATTTTAGATTTTGTAGCTCTGATTTTGTGGTCTATAGTCCAGGTGATTTTCAATAAAATTGAATTTTACTACAAAATGTGTAGAAATATTCTAACGATCCAAATGCCCGTTGGCATGACAATTACAGGTCTCAACGCCTATTGATAGAGGTATCAACCATCGGAATCGGAGCACAATTGCAGATTTTTGATTTTGTAGCTCTGATTTTGTGGTCTATAGTCCAGGTGATTTTCAATAAAATTGAATTTTCTACAAAATGTGTAGAAATATTCTAACGATCCAAATGTAGTTGGCATGACAATTACAGGTCTCAACGCCTATTGAAAGAGGTATCAACCATCGGAATCGGAGCACAATTGCAGATTTTCGATTTTGTAGCTTCGATTTTGTGGTCTATAGTCCAGGTGATTTTCAATAAAATTGAATTTTCTACAAAATGTGTAGAAATATTCTAACGATCCAAATGCCCGTTGGCATGACAATTACAGGTCTCAACGCCTATTGATAGAGGTATCAACCATCGGAATCGGAGCACAATTGCAGATTTTTGATTTTGTAGCTCTGATTTTGTGGTCTATAATCCAGGTGATTTTCAATAAAATTGAATTTTCTACAAAATGTGTAGAAATATTCTAACGATCCAAATGCCCGTTGGCATGACAATTACAGGTCTCAACGCCTATTGATAGAGGTGTCAACCATCGGAATCGGAGCACAATTGCAGATTTTAGATTTTGTAGCTCTGATTTTGTGGTCTATAGTCCAGGTGATTTTCAATAAAATTGAATTTTACTACAAAATGTGTAGAAATATTCTAACGATCCAAATGCCCGTTGGCATGATAATTACAGGTCTCAACGCCTATTGATAGAGGTATTAACAATCGGAATCGGAGCACAATTGCAGATTTTCGATTTTGTAGCTTCGATTTTGTGGTCTATAGTCCAGGTGATTTTCAATAAAATTGAATTTTACTACAAAATGTGTAGAAATATTCTAACGATCCAAATGCCTGTTGGCATGACAATTACAGGTCTCAACGCCTATTGATAGAGGTATCAACCATCGGAATCGGAGCACAATTGCAGATTTTCGATTTCGTAGCTTCGATTTTGTGGTCTATAGTCCAGGTGATTTTCAATAAAATTGAATTTTCTACAAAATGTGTAGAAATATTCTAACGATCCAAATGCTCGTTGGCATGACAATTACAGGTCTCAACGCCTATTGATAGAGGTATCAACAATCGGAATCGGAGCACAATTGCAGATTTTCGATTTTGTAGCTTCCATTTTGTGGTCTATAGTCCAGGTGATTTTCAATAAAATTGAATTTTCTACAAAATGTGTAGAAATATTCTAACGATCCAAATGCCCGTTGGCATGACAATTACAGGTCTCAACGCCTATTGATAGAGGTATCAACCATCGGAATCGGAGCACAATTGCAGATTTTAGATTTTGTAGCTCTGATTTTGTGATCTATAGTCCAGGCGATTTCAATAAAATTTAATTTTACTACAAAATGTGTAGAAATATTCTAACGATCCAAATGCCCGTTGGAATGACAATTACAGGTCTCAACGCCTATTGATAGAGGTATCAACAATCGGAATCGGAGCACAATTGCAGATTTTCGATTTTGTAGCTTCCATTTTGTGGTCTATAGTCCAGGTGATTTTCAATAAAATTGAATTTTCTACAAAATGTGTAGAAATATTCTAACGATCCAAATGCCCGTTGGCATGACAATTACAGGTCTCAACGCCTATTGATAGAGGTATCAACCATCGGAATCGGAGCACAATTGCAGATTTTAGATTTTGTAGCTCTGATTTTGTGATCTATAGTCCAGGCGATTTCAATAAAATTTAATTTTACTACAAAATGTGTAGAAATATTCTAACGATCCAAATGCCCGTTGGCATGACAATTACAGGTCTCAACGCCTATTGATAGAGGTATCAACCATCGGAATCGGAGCACAATTGCAGATTTTCGATTTTGTAGCTTCGATTTTGTGGTCTATATATAGTCCAGGTGATTTTCAATAAAATTGAATTTTCTACAAAATGTGTAGAAATATTCTAACGATCCAAATGCCCGTTGGCATGACAATTACTGGTCTCAACGCCTATTGATAGAGGTATCAACCATCGGAATCGGAGCACAATTGCAGATTTTAGATTTTGTAGCTCTGATTTTGTGGTCTATAGTCCAGGTGATTTTCAATAAAATTGAATTTTACTACAAAATGTGTAGAAATATTCTAACGATCCAAATGCCCGTTGGCATGATAATTACAGGTCTCAACGCCTATTGATAGAGGTATTAACAATCGGAATCGGAGCACAATTGCAGATTTTCGATTTTGTAGCTTCGATTTTGTGGTCTATAGTCCAGGTGATTTTCAATAAAATTGAATTTTCTACAAAATGTGTAGAAATATTCTAACGATTCAAATGCCCGTTGGCATGAACAATTACAGGTCTCAACGCCGATTGATAGAGGTATCAACCATCGGAATCGGAGCACAATTGCAGATTTTCGATTTTGTAGCTCTGATTTTGTGGTCTATAGTCCAGGTGATTTTCAATAAAATTGAATTTTACTACAAAATGTGTAGAAATATTCTAACGATCCAAATGCCTGTTGGCATGACAATTACAGGTCTCAACGCCTATTGATAGAGGTATCAACCATCGGAATCGGAGCACAATTGCAGATTTTCGATTTCGTAGCTTCGATTTTGTGGTCTATAGTCCAGGTGATTTTCAATAAAATTGAATTTTCTACAAAATGTGTAGAAATATTCTAACGATCCAAATGCTCGTTGGCATGACAATTACAGGTCTCAACGCCTATTGATAGAGGTATCAACAATCGGAATCGGAGCACAATTGCAGATTTTCGATTTTGTAGCTTCCATTTTGTGGTCTATAGTCCAGGTGATTTTCAATAAAATTGAATTTTCTACAAAATGTGTAGAAATATTCTAACGATCCAAATGCCCGTTGGCATGACAATTACAGGTCTCAACGCCTATTGATAGAGGTATCAACCATCGGAATCGGAGCACAATTGCAGATTTTAGATTTTGTAGCTCTGATTTTGTGATCTATAGTCCAGGCGATTTCAATAAAATTTAATTTTACTACAAAATGTGTAGAAATATTCTAACGATCCAAATGCCCGTTGGAATGACAATTACAGGTCTCAACGCCTATTGATAGAGGTATCAACAATCGGAATCGGAGCACAATTGCAGATTTTCGATTTTGTAGCTTCCATTTTGTGGTCTATAGTCCAGGTGATTTTCAATAAAATTGAATTTTCTACAAAATGTGTAGAAATATTCTAACG
Source organism: Tipula vernalis (assembly GCA_958295665.1). NCBI lineage: Eukaryota > Metazoa > Arthropoda > Insecta > Diptera > Tipulidae > Tipula > Tipula vernalis. The sequence goes on along the minus strand of OY282560.1, from coordinate 65,396,141 downwards.
ATCCAAATGCCCGTTGGCATGACAATTACAGGTCTCAACGCCTATTGATAGAGGTATCAACCATCGGAATCGGAGCACAATTGCAGATTTTAGATTTTGTAGCTCTGATTTTGTGATCTATAGTCCAGGCGATTTCAATAAAATTTAATTTTACTACAAAATGTGTAGAAATATTCTAACGATCCAAATGCCCGTTGGCATGACAATTACAGGTCTCAACGCCTATTGATAGAGGTATCAACCATCGGAATCGGAGCACAATTGCAGATTTTCGATTTTGTAGCTTCGATTTTGTGGTCTATAGTCCAGGTGATTTTCAATAAAATTGAATTTTCTACAAAATGTGTAGAAATATTCTAACGATCCAAATGCCCGTTGGCATGATAATTACAGGTCTCAACGCCTATTGATAGAAGTATTAACAATCGGAATCGGAGCACAATTGCAGATTTTCGATTTTGTAGCTTCGATTTTGTGGTCTATAGTCCAGGTGATTTTCAATAAAATTGAATTTTCTACAAAATGTGTAGAAATATTCTAACGATTCAAATGCCCGTTGGCATGAACAATTACAGGTCTCAACGCCGATTGATAGAGGTATCAACCATCGGAATCGGAGCACAATTGCAGATTTTCGATTTTGTAGCTCTGATTTTGTGGTCTATAGTCCAGGTGATTTTCAATAAAATTGAATTTTACTACAAAATGTGTAGAAATATTCTAACGATCCAAATGCCTGTTGGCATGACAATTACAGGTCTCAACGCCTATTGATAGAGGTATCAACCATCGGAATCGGAGCACAATTGCAGATTTTCGATTTCGTAGCTTCGATTTTGTGGTCTATAGTCCAGGTGATTTTCAATAAAATTGAATTTTCTACAAAATGTGTAGAAATATTCTAACGATCCAAATGCTCGTTGGCATGACAATTACAGGTCTCAACGCCTATTGATAGAGGTATCAACAATCGGAATCGGAGCACAATTGCAGATTATCGATTTTGTAGCTTCCATTTTGTGGTCTATAGTCCAGGTGATTTTCAATAAAATTGAATTTTCTACAAAATGTGTAGAAATATTCTAACGATCCAAATGCCCGTTGGCATGACAATTACAGGTCTCAACGCCTATTGATAGAGGTATCAACCATCGGAATCGGAGCACAATTGCAGATTTTAGATTTTGTAGCTCTGATTTTGTGATCTATAGTCCAGGCGATTTCAATAAAATTTAATTTTACTACAAAATGTGTAGAAATATTCTAACGATCCAAATGCCCGTTGGAATGACAATTACAGGTCTCAACGCCTATTGATAGAGGTATCAACAATCGGAATCGGAGCACAATTGCAGATTTTCGATTTTGTAGCTTCCATTTTGTGGTCTATAGTCCAGGTGATTTTCAATAAAATTGAATTTTCTACAAAATTTGTAGAAATATTCTAACGATCCAAATGCCCGTTGGCATGACAATTACAGGTCTCAACGCCTATTGATAGAGGTATCAACCATCGGAATCGGAGCACAATTGCAGATTTTAGATTTTGTAGCTCTGATTTTGTGATCTATAGTCCAGGCGATTTCAATAAAATTTAATTTTACTACAAAATGTGTAGAAATATTCTAACGATCCAAATGCCCGTTGGCATGACAATTACAGGTCTCAACGCCTATTGATAGAGGTATCAACCATCGGAATCGGAGCACAATTGCAGATTTTCGATTTTGTAGCTTCGATTTTGTGGTCTATAGTCCAGGTGATTTTCAATAAAATTGAATTTTCTACAAAATGTGTAGAAATATTCTAACGATCCAAATGCCCGTTGGCATGACAATTACAGGTCTCAACGCCTATTTATAGAGGTATCAACCTTGGGAATCGGAGCACAATTGCAGATTTTAGATTTTGTAGCTCTGATTTTGTGGTCTATAGTCCAGGTGATTTTCAATAAAATTGAATTTTCTACAAAATGTGTAGAAATATTCTAACGATCCAAATGCCTGTTGGCATAAAAATTACAGGTCTCAACGCCTATTGATAGAGGTATCAACCATCGGAATCGGAGCACAATTGCAGATTTTCGATTTTGTAGCTTCGATTTTGTGGTCTATAGTCCAGGTGATTTTCAATATAATTGAATTTTCTACAAAATGTGTAGAAATATTCTAACGATCCAAATGCCCGTTGGCATGACAATTACTGGTCTCAACGCCTATTGATAGAGGTATCAACCATCGGAATCGGAGCACAATTGCAGATTTTAGATTTTGTAGCTCTGATTTTGTGGTCTATAGTCCAGGTGATTTTCAATAAAATTGAATTTTCTACAAAATGTGTAGAAATATTTTAACGATCCAAATGCCCGTTGGCATGACAATTACAGGTCTCAACGCCTATTGATAGAGGTATCAACCATCGGAATCGGAGCACAATTGCAGATTTTAGATTTTGTAGCTCTGATTTTGTGGTCTATAGTCCAGGTGATTTTCAATAAAATTGAATTTTCTACAAAATGTGTAGAAATATTCTAACGATCCAAATGCCCGTTGGCATGACAATTACAGGTCTCAACGCCTATTGATAGAGGTATCAACCTTGGGAATCGGAGCACAATTGCAGATTTTAGATTTTGTAGCTCTGATTTTGTGGTCTATAGTCGAGGTGATTTTCAATAAAATTGAATTTTCTACAAAATGTGTAGAAATATTCTAACGATCCAAATGCCCGTTGGCATGACAATTACAGGTCTCAACGCCTATTGATAGAGGTATCAACCTTGGGAATCGGAGCACAATTGCAGATTTTAGATTTTGTAGCTCTGATTTTGTGGTCTATAGTCCAGGTGATTTTCAATAAAATTGAATTTTCTACAAAATGTGTAGAAATATTCTAACGATCCAAATGCCCGTTGGCATAAAAATTACAGGTCTCAACGCCTATTGATAGAGGTATCAACCATCGGAATCGGAGCACAATTGCAGATTTTCGATTTTGTAGCTTCGATTTTGTGGTCTATAGTCCAGGTGATTTTCAATATAATTGAATTTTCTACAAAATGTGTAGAAATATTCTAACGATCCAAATGCCCGTTGGCATGACAATTACTGGTCTCAACGCCTATTGATAGAGGGATCAACCATCGGAATCGGAGCACAATTGCAGATTTTAGATTTTGTAGCTCTGATTTTGTGGTCTATAGTCCAGGTGATTTTCAATAAAATTGAATTTTCTACAAAATGTGTATAAATATTCTAACGATCCAAATGCCCGTTGGAATGACAATTACAGGTCTCAACGCCTATTGATAGAGGTATCAACAATCGGAATCGGAGCACAATTGCAGATTTTCGATTTTGTAGCTTCGATTTTGTGGTCTATAGTCCAGGTGATTTTCAATAAAATTGAATTTTCTACAAAATGTGTAGAAATATTCTAACGATCCAAATGCCCGTTGGCATGACAATTACAGGTCTCAACGCCTATTTATAGAGGTATCAACCATGGGAATCGGAGCACAATTGCAGATTTTAGATTTTGTAGCTCTGATTTTGTGGTCTATAGTCCAGGTGATTTTCAATAAAATTGAATTTTCTACAAAATGTGTAGAAATATTCTAACGATCCAAATGCCCGTTGGCATAAAAATTACAGGTCTCAACGCCTATTGATAGAGGTATCAACCATCGGAATCGGAGCACAATTGCAGATTTTCGATTTTGTAGCTTCGATTTTGTGGTCTATAGTCCAGGTGATTTTCAATATTATTGAATTTTCTACAAAATGTGTAGAAATATTCTAACGATCCAAATGCCCGTTGGCATGACAATTACTGGTCTCAACGCCTATTGATAGAGGTATCAACCATCGGAATCGGAGCACAATTGCAGATTTTAGATTTTGTAGCTCTGATTTTGTGGTCTATAGTCCAGGTGATTTTCAATAAAATTGAATTTTCTACAAAATGTGTAGAAATATTCTAACGATCCAAATGCCCGTTGGCATAACAATTACAGGTCTCAACGCCTATTGATAGAGGTATCAACCTTGGGAATCGGAGCACAATTGCAGATTTTAGATTTTGTAGCTCTGATTTTGTGGTCTATAGTCCAGGTGATTTTCAATAAAATTGAATTTTCTACAAAATGTGTAGAAATATTCTAACGATCCAAATGCCCGTTGGCATAAAAATTACAGGTCTCAACGCCTATTGATAGAGGTATCAACCATCGGAATCGGAGCACAATTGCAGATTTTAGATTTTGTAGCTTCGATTTTGTGGTCTATAGTCCAGGTGATTTTCAATAAAATTGAATTTTCTACAAAATGTGTAGAAATATTCTAACGATCCAAATGCCCGTTGGCATGACAATTACAGGTCTCAACGCCTATTGATAGAGGTATCAACAATCGGAATCAGAGGACAATTGCAGATTTTCGATTTTTTAGCTTCGATTTTGTGGTCTATAGTCCAGGTGATTTTCAATAAAATTGAATTTTCTACAAAATGTGTAAAAATATTCTAACGATCCAAATGCCCGTTGGCATGACAATTACAGGTCTCAACGCCTATTGATAGAGGTATCAACCATCGGAATCGGAGCACAATTGCAGATTTTCGATTTTGTAGCTTTGATTTTGTGGTCTATAGTCCAGGTGATTTTCAATAAAATTGAATTTTCTACAAAATGTGTAGAAATATTCTAACGATCCAAATGCTCGTTGGCATGACAATTACAGGTCTCAACGCCTATTGAAAGAGGTATCAACCATCGGAATCGGAGCACAATTGCAGATTTTCGATTTTGTAGCTTCCATTTTGTGGTCTATAGTCCAGGTGATTTTCAATAAAATTGAATTTTCTACAAAATGTGTAAAAATATTCTAACGATCCAAATGCCCGTTGGCATGACAATTACAGGTCTCAACGCCTATTGATAGAGGTATCAACCATCGGAATCGGAGCACAATTGCAGATTTTCGATTTTGTAGCTTTGATTTTGTGGTCTATAGTCCAGGTGATTTTCAATAAAATTGAATTTTCTACAAAATGTGTAGAAATATTCTAACGATCCAAATGCTCGTTGGCATGACAATTACAGGTCTCAACGCCTATTGAAAGAGGTATCAACCATCGGAATCGGAGCACAATTGCAGATTTTCGATTTTGTAGCTTCCATTTTGTGGTCTCTTTTCCAGGTGATTTTCAATAAAATTGAATTTTCTACAAAATGTGTAGAAATATTCTAACGATCCAAATGCCCGTTGGCATGACAATTACAGGTCTCAACGCCTATTGAAAGAGGTATCAACCATCGGAATCGGAGCACAATTGCAGATTTTCGATTTTGTAGCTTCCATTTTGTGGTCTATAGTCCAGGTGATTTTCAATAAAATTGAATTTTCTACAAAATGTGTAAAAATATTCTAACGATCCAAATGCCCGTTGGCATGACAATTACAGGTCTCAACGCCTATTGATAGAGGTATCAACCATCGGAATCGGAGCACAATTGCAGATTTTCGATTTTGTAGCTTCGATTTTGTGGTCTATAGTCCAGGTGATTTTCAATATAATTGAATTTTCTACAAAATGTGTAGAAATATTCTAACGATCCAAATGCCCGTTGGCATGACAACTACAGGTCTCAACGCCTATTGATAGAGGTATCAACCATCGGAATCGGAGCACAATTGCAGATTTTAGATTTTGTAGCTTCGATTTTGTGGTCTATAGTCCAGGTGATTTTCAATAAAATTGAATTTTACTACAAAATGTGTAGAAATATTCTAACGATCCAAATGCCCGTTGGCATGACAATTACAGGTCTCAACGCCTATTGATAGAGGTATCAACCATCGGAATCGGAGCACAATTGCAGATTTTTGATTTTGTAGCTCTGATTTTGTGGTCTATAATCCAGGTGATTTTCAATAAAATTGAATTTTCTACAAAATGTGTAGAAATATTCTAACGATCCAAATGCCCGTTGGCATGACAATTACAGGTCTCAACGCCTATTGATAGAGGTATCAACCATCGGAATCGGAGCACAATTGCAGATTTTCGATTTTGTAGCTTCCATTTTGTGGTCTATAGTCCAGGTGATTTTCAATAAAATTGAATTTTCTACAAAATGTGTAGAAATATTCTAACGATCCAAATGCCCGTTAGCATGATAATTACAGGTCTCAACGCCTATTGATTGAGGTATTAACAATCGGAATCGGAGCACAATTGCAGATTTTCGATTTTGTAGCTTCGATTTTGTGGTCTATAGTCCAGGTGATTTTCAATAAAATTGAATTTTCTACAAAATGTGTAGAAATATTCTAACGATTCAAATGCCCGTTGGCATGAACAATTACAGGTCTCAACGCCGATTGATAGAGGTATCAACCATCGGAATCGGAGCACAATTGCAGATTTTCGATTTTGTAGCTCTGATTTTGTGGTCTATAGTCCAGGTGATTTTCAATAAAATTGAATTTTCTACAAAATGTGTAGAAATATTCTAACGATCCAAATGCCCGTTGGCATGACAATTACAGGTCTCAACGCCTATTGATAGAGGTATCAACCATCGGAATCGGAGCACAATTGCAGATTTTCGATTTTGTAGCTCTGATTTTGTGGTCTATAGTCCAGGTGATTTTCAATAAAATTGAATTTTCGACAAAATGTGTAGAAATATTCTAACGATCCAAATGCCCGTTGGCATGACAATTACAGGTCTCAACGCCTATTGATAGAAATATTAACCTTCGGAAGCGGAGCACAATTGCAGATTTTAGATTTTGTAGCTCTGATTTTGTGGTCTATAGTCCAGGTGATTTTCAATAAAATTGAATTTTACTACAAAATGTGTAGAAATATTCTAACGATCCAAATGCCCGTTGGCATGACAATTACAGGTCTCAACGCCTATTGATAGAGGTATCAACCATCGGAATCGGAGCACAATTGCAGATTTTCGATTCGTAGCTTCGATTTTGTGGTCTATAGTCCAGGTGATTTTCAATAAAATTGAATTTTACTACAAAATGTGTAGAAATATTCTAACGATCAAATGCTCGTTGGAATGACAATTACAGGTCTCAACGCCTATTGAAAGAGGTATCAACCATCGAAATCGGAGCACAATTGCAGATTTTCGATTTCGTAGCTTCGATTTTATGGTCTATAGTCCAGGTGATTTTCAATAAAATTGAATTTTCTACAAAATGTGTAGAAATATTCTAACGATCCAAATGCTCGTTGGCATGACAACTCAACGCCTATTGAAGGAGGTATCAACCATCGGAATCGGAGCACAATTGCTGATTTTCGATTTCGTAGCTTCAATTTTGTGGTCTATAGTCCAGGTGATTTTCAATAAAATTGAATTTTCTACAAAATGTGTAGAAATATTCTAACGATCCAAATGCCCGTTGGAATGACAATTGCAGGTCTCAACGCCTATTGATAGAGGTATCAACAATCGGAATCGGAGCACAATTGCAGATTTTCGATTTTGTAGCTTCGATTTTGTGGTCTATAGTCCAGGTGATTTTCAATAAAATTGAATTTTCTACAAAATGTGTAGAAATATTCTAATGATCAAAATGCTCGTTGGCATGACAACTCAACGCCTATTGATAGAGGTATCAACAATCGGAATCGGAGCACAATTGCAGATTTTCGATTTTGTAGCTTCGATTTTGTGGTCTATAGTCCAGGTGATTTTCAATAAAATTGAATTTTCTACAAAATGTGTAGAAATATTCTAACGATCCAAATGCCCGTTGGCATGACAATTACAGGTCTCAACGCCTATTGATAGAGGTATCAACAATCGGAATCAGAGGACAATTGCAGATTTTCGATTTTTTAGCTTCGATTTTGTGGTCTATAGTCCAGGTGATTTTCAATAAAATTGAATTTTCTACAAAATGTGTAAAAATATTCTAACGATCCAAATGCCCGTTGGCATGACAATTACAGGTCTCAACGCCTATTGATAGAGGTATCAACTATCGGAATCGGAGCACAATTGCAGATTTTCGATTTTGTAGCTTTGATTTTGTGGTCTATAGTCCAGGTGATTTTCAATAAAATTGAATTTTCTACAAAATGTGTAGAAATATTCTAACGATCCAAATGCTCGTTGGCATGACAATTACAGGTCTCAACGCCTATTGAAAGAGGTATCAACCATCGGAATCGGAGCACAATTGCAGATTTTCGATTTTGTAGCTTCCATTTTGTGGTCTATAGTCCAGGTGATTTTCAATAAAATTGAATTTTCTACAAAATGTGTAAAAATATTCTAACGATCCAAATGCCCGTTGGCATGACAATTACAGGTCTCAACGCCTATTGATAGAGGTATCAACCATCGGAATCGGAGCACAATTGCAGATTTTCGATTTTGTAGCTTTGATTTTGTGGTCTATAGTCCAGGTGATTTTCAATAAAATTGAATTTTCTACAAAATGTGTAGAAATATTCTAACGATCCAAATGCTCGTTGGCATGACAATTACAGGTCTCAACGCCTATTGAAAGAGGTATCAACCATCGGAATCGGAGCACAATTGCAGATTTTCGATTTTGTAGCTTCCATTTTGTGGTCTATAGTCCAGGTGATTTTCAATAAAATTGAATTTTCTACAAAATGTGTAGAAATATTCTAACGATCCAAATGCCCGTTGGCATGACAATTACAGGTCTCAACGCCTATTGAAAGAGGTATCAACCATCGGAATCGGAGCACAATTGCAGATTTTCGATTTTGTAGCTTCCATTTTGTGGTCTATAGTCCAGGTGATTTTCAATAAAATTGAATTTTCTACAAAATGTGTAAAAATATTCTAACGATCCAAATGCCCGTTGGCATGACAATTACAGGTCTCAACGCCTATTGATAGAGGTATCAACCATCGGAATCGGAGCACAATTGCAGATTTTCGATTTTGTAGCTTCGATTTTGTGGTCTATAGTCCAGGTGATTTTCAATATAATTGAATTTTCTACAAAATGTGTAGAAATATTCTAACGATCCAAATGCCCGTTGGCATGACAACTACAGGTCTCAACGCCTATTGATAGAGGTATCAACCATCGGAATCGGAGCACAATTGCAGATTTTAGATTTTGTAGCTTCGATTTTGTGGTCTATAGTCCAGGTGATTTTCAATAAAATTGAATTTTCTACAAAATGTGTAGAAATATTCTAACGATCCAAATGCCCGTTGGCATGACAATTACAGGTCTCAACGCCTATTGATAGAGGTATCAACCATCGGAATCAGAGCACAATTGCAGATTTTAGATTTTGTAGCTCTGATTTTGTGGTCTATAGTCCAGGTGATTTTCAATAAAATTGAATTTTACTACAAAATGTGTAGAAATATTCTAACGATCCAAATGCCCGTTGGCATGACAATTACAGGTCTCAACGCCTATTGATAGAGGTATCAACCATCGGAATCGGAGCACAATTGCAGATTTTTGATTTTGTAGCTCTGATTTTGTGGTCTATAATCCAGGTGATTTTCAATAAAATTGAATTTTCTACAAAATGTGTAGAAATATTCTAACGATCCAAATGCCCGTTGGCATGACAATTACAGGTCTCAACGCCTATTGATAGAGGTATCAACCATCGGAATCGGAGCACAATTGCAGATTTTCGATTTTGTAGCTTCGATTTTGTGGTCTATAGTCCAGGTGATTTTCAATAAAATTGAATTTTCTACAAAATGTGTAGAAATATTCTAACGATCCAAATGCCCGTTGGCATGATAATTACAGGTCTCAACGCCTATTGATTGAGGTATTAACAATCGGAATCGGAGCACAATTGCAGATTTTCGATTTTGTAGCTTCGATTTTGTGGTCTATAGTCCAGGTGATTTTCAATAAAATTGAATTTTCTACAAAATGTGTAGAAATATTCTAACGATTCAAATGCCCGTTGGCATGAACAATTACAGGTCTCAACGCCGATTGATAGAGGTATCAACCATCGGAATCGGAGCACAATTGCAGATTTTCGATTTTGTAGCTCTGATTTTGTGGTCTATAGTCCAGGTGATTTTCAATAAAATTGAATTTTCTACAAAATGTGTAGAAATATTCTAACGATCCAAATGCCCGTTGGCATGACAATTACAGGTCTCAACGCCTATTGATAGAGGTATCAACCATCGGAATCGGAGCACAATTGCAGATTTTCGATTTTGTAGCTCTGATTTTGTGGTCTATAGTCCAGGTGATTTTCAATAAAATTGAATTTTCGACAAAATGTGTAGAAATATTCTAACGATCCAAATGCCCGTTGGCATGACAATTACAGGTCTCAACGCCTATTGATAGAAATATTAACCTTCGGAAGCGGAGCACAATTGCAGATTTTAGATTTTGTAGCTCTGATTTTGTGGTCTATAGTCCAGGTGATTTTCAATAAAATTGAATTTTACTACAAAATGTGTAGAAATATTCTAACGATCCAAATGCCCGTTGGCATGACAATTACAGGTCTCAACGCCTATTGATAGAGGTATCAACCATCGGAATCGGAGCACAATTGCAGATTTTCGATTCGTAGCTTCGATTTTGTGGTCTATAGTCCAGGTGATTTTCAATAAAATTGAATTTTCTACAAAATGTGTAGAAATATTCTAACGATCAAATGCTCGTTGGCATGACAATTACAGGTCTCAACGCCTATTGAAAGAGGTATCAACCATCGAAATCGGAGCACAATTGCAGATTTTCGATTTCGTAGCTTCGATTTTATGGTCTATAGTCCAGGTGATTTTCAATAAAATTGAATTTTCTACAAAATGTGTAGAAATATTCTAACGATCCAAATGCTCGTTGGCATGACAACTCAACGCCTATTGAAGGAGGTATCAACCATCGGAATCGGAGCACAATTGCTGATTTTCGATTTCGTAGCTTCAATTTTGTGGTCTATAGTCCAGGTGATTTTCAATAAAATTGAATTTTCTACAAAATGTGTAGAAATATTCTAACGATCCAAATGCCCGTTGGAATGACAATTGCAGGTCTCAACGCCTATTGATAGAGGTATCGACAATCGGAATCGGAGCACAATTGCAGATTTTCGATTTTGTAGCTTCGATTTTGTGGTCTATAGTCCAGGTGATTTTCAATAAAATTGAATTTTCTACAAAATGTGTAGAAATATTCTATTGATCAAAATGCTCGTTGGCATGACAACTCAACGCCTATTGATAGAGGTATCAACAATCGGAATCGGAGCACAATTGCAGATTTTCGATTTTGTAGCTTCGATTTTGTGGTCTATAGTCCAGGTGATTTTCAATAAAATTGAATTTTCTACAAAATGTGTAGAAATATTCTAACGATCCAAATGCCCGTTGGCATGACAATTACAGGTCTCAACGCCTATTGATAGAGGTATCAACAATCGGAATCGGAGCACAATTGCACATTTTCGATTTTGTAGCTTCGATTTTGTGGTCTATAGTCCAGGTGATTTTCAATAAAATTGAATTTTCTACAAAATGTGTAGAAATATTCTAACGATCCAAATGCCCGTTGGCATGACAATTACAGGTCTCAACGCCTATTGATAGAGGTATCAACCATCGGAATCGGAGCACAATTGCAGATTTTCGATTTTGTAGCTCTGATTTTGTGGTCTATAGTCCAGGTGATTTTCAATAAAATTGAATTTTCGACAAAATGTGTAGAAATATTCTAACGATCCAAATGCCCGTTGGCATGACAATTACAGGTCTCAACGCCTATTGATAGAAATATTAACCTTCGGAAGCGGAGCACAATTGCAGATTTTAGATTTTGTAGCTCTGATTTTGTGGTCTATAGTCCAGGTGATTTTCAATAAAATTGAATTTTACTACAAAATGTGTAGAAATATTCTAACGATCCAAATGCCCGTTGGCATGACAATTACAGGTCTCAACGCCTATTGATAGAGGTATCAACCATCGGAATCGGAGCACAATTGCAGATTTTCGATTCGTAGCTTCGATTTTGTGGTCTATAGTCCAGGTGATTTTCAATAAAATTGAATTTTCTACAAAATGTGTAGAAATATTCTAACGTTCCAAATGCCCGTTGGCATGACAATTACAGGTCTCAACGCCTATTGATAGAGGTATCAACAATCGGAATCTGAGCACAATTGCAGATTTTCGATTTTGTAGCTTCCATTTTGTGGTCTATAGTCCAGGTGATTTTCAATAAAATTGAATTTTCTACAAAATGTGTAGAAATATTCTAACGATCCAAATGCCCGTTGGCATGACAATTACAGGTCTCAACGCCTATTGATAGAGGTATCAACCATCGGAATCGGAGCACAATTGCAGATTTTCGATTTTGTAGCTCTGATTTTGTGGTCTATAGTCCAGGTGATTTTCAATAAAATTGAATTTTCGACAAAATGTGTAGAAATATTCTAACGATCCAAATGCCCGTTGGCATGACAATTACAGGTCTCAACGCCTATTGATAGAAATATTAACCTTCGGAAGCGGAGCACAATTGCAGATTTTAGATTTTGTAGCTCTGATTTTGTGGTCTATAGTCCAGGTGATTTTCAATAAAATTGAATTTTACTACAAAATGTGTAGAAATATTCTAACGATCCAAATGCTCGTTGGCATGACAACTCAACGCCTATTGAAGGAGGTATCAACCATCGGAATCGGAGCACAATTGCTGATTTTCGATTTCGTAGCTTCAATTTTGTGGTCTATAGTCCAGGTGATTTTCAATAAAATTGAATTTTCTACAAAATGTGTAGAAATATTCTAACGATCCAAATGCCCGTTGGAATGACAATTGCAGGTCTCAACGCCTATTGATAGAGGTATCAACAATCGGAATCGGAGCACAATTGCAGATTTTCGATTTTGTAGCTTCGATTTTGTGGTCTATAGTCCAGGTGATTTTCAATAAAATTGAATTTTCTACAAAATGTGTAGAAATATTCTAACGATCAAAATGCTCGTTGGCATGACAACTCAACGCCTATTGAAGGAGGTATCAACCATCGGAATCAGAGCACAATTGCTGATTTTCGATTTCGTAGCTTCAATTTTGTGGTCTATAGTCCAGGTGATTTTCAATAAAATTGAATTTTCTACAAAATGTGTAGAAATATTCTAACGATCCAAATGCCCGTTGGAATGACAATTACAGGTCTCAACGCCTATTGATAGAGGTATCAACAATCGGAATCGGAGCACAATTGCTGATTTTCGATTTTGTAGCTTCGATTTTGTGGTCTATAGTCCAGGTGATTTTCAATAAACTTGAATTTTCTACAAAATGTGTAGAAATATTCTAACGATCAAAATGCTCGTTGGCATGACAACTCAACGCCTATTGATAGAGGTATCAACAATCGAAATCGGAGCACAATTGCTGATTTTCGATTTCGTAGCTTCGATTTTATGGTCTATAGTCCAGCTGATTTTCAATAAAATTGAATTTTCTACAAAATGTGTAGAAATATTCTAACGATCCAAATGCCCGTTGGCATGACAATTACAGGTCTCAACGCCTATTAATAGAGGTATCAACAATCGGAATCGGAGCACAATTGCACATTTTCGATTTTGTAGCTTCGATTTTGTGGTCTATAGTCCAGGTGATTTTCAATAAAATTGAATTTTCTACAAAATGTGTAGAAATATTCTAACGATCCAAATGCCCGTTGGCATGACAATTACAGGTCTCAACGCCTATTGATAGAGGTATCAACCATCGGAATCGGAGCACAATTGCAGATTTTCGATTTCGTTGCTTCGATTTTATGGTCTATAGTCCAGGTGATTTTCAATAAAATTGAATTTTCTACAAAATGTGTAGAAATATTCTAACGATCCAAATGCTCGTTGGCATGACAACTCAACGCCTATTGAAGGAGGTATCAACCATCGGAATCGGAGCACAATTGCTGATTTTCGATTTCGTAGCTTCAATTTTGTGGTCTATAGTCCAGGTGATTTTCAATAAAATTGAATTTTCTACAAAATGTGTAGAAATATTCTAACGATCCAAATGCCCGTTGGAATGACAATTGCAGGTCTCAACGCCTATTGATAGAGGTATCAACAATCGGAATCGGAGCACAATTGCAGATTTTCGATTTTGTAGCTTCGATTTTGTGGTCTATAGTCCAGGTGATTTTCAATAAAATTGAATTTTCTACAAAATGTGTAGAAATATTCTAACGATCAAAATGCTCGTTGGCATGACAACTCAACGCCTATTGAAGGAGGTATCAACCATCGGAATCAGAGCACAATTGCTGATTTTCGATTTCGTAGCTTCAATTTTGTGGTCTATAGTCCAGGTGATTTTCAATAAAATTGAATTTTCTTCAAAATGTGTAGAAATATTCTAACGATCCAAATGCCCGTTGGAATGACAATTACAGGTCTCAACGCCTATTGATAGAGGTATCAACAATCGGAATCGGAGCACAATTGCAGATTTTCGATTTTGTAGCTTCGATTTTGTGGTCTATAGTCCAGGTGATTTTCAATAAACTTGAATTTTCTACAAAATGTGTAGAAATATTCTAACGATCAAAATGCTCGTTGGCATGACAACTCAACGCCTATTGATAGAGGTATCAACAATCGAAATCGGAGCACAATTGCAGATTTTCGATTTCGTAGCTTCGATTTTATGGTCTATAGTCCAGCTGATTTTCAATAAAATTGAATTTTCTACAAAATGTGTAGAAATATTCTAACGATCCAAATGCCCGTTGGCATGACAATTACAGGTCTCAACGCCTATTGATAGAGGTATCAACAATCGGAATCGGAGCACAATTGCACATTTTCGATTTTGTAGCTTCGATTTTGTGGTCTATAGTCCAGGTGATTTTCAATAAAATTGAATTTTCTACAAAATGTGTAGAAATATTCTAACGATCCAAATGCCCGTTGGCATGACAATTACAGGTCTCAACGCCTATTGATAGAGGTATCAACCATCGGAATCGGAGCACAATTGCAGATTTTCGATTTTGTAGCTCTGATTTTGTGGTCTATAGTCCAGGTGATTTTCAATAAAATTGAATTTTCGACAAAATGTGTAGAAATATTCTAACGATCCAAATGCCCGTTGGCATGACAATTACAGGTCTCAACGCCTATTGATAGAGGTATCAACCATCGGAATCGGAGCACAATTGCAGATTTTCGATTCGTAGCTTCGATTTTGTGGTCTATAGTCCAGGTGATTTTCAATAAAATTGAATTTTCTACAAAATGTGTAGAAATATTCTAACGATCAAAATGCTCGTTGGCATGACAACTCAACGCCTATTGATAGAGGTATCAACAATCGGAATCGGAGCACAATTGCAGATTTTCGATTTTGTAGCTTCGATTTTGTGGTCTATAGTCCAGGTGATTTTCAATAAAATTGAATTTTCTACAAAATGTGTAGAAATATTCTAACGATCCAAATGCCCGTTGGCATGACAATTACAGGTCTCAACGCCTATTGATTGAGGTATCAACAATCGGAATCGGAGAACAATTGCAGATTTTCGATTTTGTGGTCTATAGTCCAGGTGATTTTCAATAAAATTGAATTTTCTACAAAATGTGTAGAAATATTCTAACGATCCAAATGCCCGTTGGCATGACAATTACAGGTCTCAACGCCTATTGATAGAGGTATCAACCATCGGAATCGGAGCACAATTGCAGATTTTCGATTTTGTAGCTTCGATTTTGTGGTCTATAGTCCAGGTGATTTTCAATAAAATTGAATTTTCTACAAAATGTGTAGAAATATTCTAACGATCCAAATGCCCGTTGGAATGACAATTACAGGTCTCAACGCCTATTGATAGAGGTATCAACAATCGGAATCTGAGCACAATTGCAGATTTTCGATTTATTAGCTTCCATTTTGTGGTCTATAGTCCAGGTGATTTTCAATAAAATTGAATTTTCTACCAAATGTGTAGAAATATTCTAACGATCAAATTCTCGTTGGCATGACAATTACAGGTCTCAACGCCTATTGAAAGAGGTATCAACCATCGAAATCGGAGCACAATTGCAGATTTTCGATTTCGTAGCTTCGATTTTATGGTCTATAGTCCAGGTGATTTTCAATAAAATTGAATTTTCTACAAAATGTGTAGAAATATTCTAACGATCCAAATGCTCGTTGGCATGACAACTCAACGCCTATTGAAGGAGGTATCAACCATCGGAATCAGAGCACAATTGCTGATTTTCGATTTCGTAGCTTCAATTTTGTGGTCTATTATAGTCCAGGTGATTTTCAATAAAATTGAATTTTCTACAAAATGTGTAGAAATATTCTAACGATCCAAATGCCCGTTGGAATGACAATTGCAGGTCTCAACGCCTATTGATAGAGGTATCAACAATCGGAATCGGAGCACAATTGCAGATTTTCGATTTTGTAGCTTCGATTTTGTGGTCTATAGTCCAGGTGATTTTCAATAAAATTGAATTTTCTACAAAATGTGTAGAAATATTCTAACGATCAAAATGCTCGTTGGCATGACAACTCAACGCCTATTGAAGGAGGTATCAACCATCGGAATCAGAGCACAATTGCTGATTTTCGATTTCGTAGCTTCAATTTTGTGGTCTATAGTCCAGGTGATTTTCAATAAAATTGAATTTTCTACAAAATGTGTAGAAATATTCTAACGATCCAAATGCCCGTTGGAATGACAATTACAGGTCTCAACGCCTATTGATAGAGGTATCAACAATCGGAATCGGAGCACAATTGCAGATTTTCGATTTTGTAGCTTCGATTTTGTGGTCTATAGTCCAGGTGATTTTCAATAAAATTGAATTTTCTACAAAATGTGTAGAAATATTCTAACGATCAAAATGCTCGTTGGCATGACAACTCAACGCCTATTGATAGAGGTATCAACAATCGGAATCGGAGCACAATTGCAGATTTTCGATTTTGTAGCTTCGATTTTGTGGTCTATAGTCCAGGTGATTTTCAATAAAATTGAATTTTCTACAAAATGTGTAGAAATATTCTAACGATCCAAATGCCCGTTGGCATGACAATTACAGGTCTCAACGCCTATTGATTGAGGTATCAACAATCGGAATCGGAGAACAATTGCAGATTTTCGATTTTGTGGTATATAGTCCAGGTGATTTTCAATAAAATTGAATTTTCTACAAAATGTGTAGAAATATTCTAACGATCCAAATGCCCGTTGGCATGACAATTACAGGTCTCAACGCCTATTGATAGAGGTATCAACCATCGGAATCGGAGCACAATTGCAGATTTTCGATTTTCTAGCTTCGATTTTGTGGTCTATAGTCCAGGTGATTTTCAATAAAATTGAATTTTCTACAAAATGTGTAGAAATATTCTAACGATCCAAATGCCCGTTGGCATGACAATTACAGGTCTCAACGCCTATTGATAGAGGTATCAACCATCGGAATCGGAGCACAATTGCAGATTTTCGATTTTGTGGTCTATAGTCCAGGTGATTTTCAATAAAATTGAATTTTCTACAAAATGTGTAGAAATATTCTAACGATCCAAATGCCCGTTGGCATGACAATTACAGGTCTCAACGCCTATTGATAGAGGTATCAACCATCGGAATCGGAGCATAATTGCAGATTTTAGATTTTGTAGCTCTGATTTTGTGGTCTATAGTCCAGGTGATTTTCAATAAAATTGAATTTTCTACAAAATGTGTAGAAATATTCTAACGATCCAAATGCCCGTTGGCATGACAATTACAGGTCTCAACGCCTATTGATTGAGGTATCAACAATCGGAATCGGAGAACAATTGCAGATTTTCGATTTTGTGGTCTATAGTCCAGGTGATTTTCAATAAAATTGAATTTTCTACAAAATGTGTAGAAATATTCTAACGATCCAAATGCCCGTTGGCATGACAATTACAGGTCTCAACGCCTATTGATAGAGGTATCAACCATCGGAATCGGAGCACAATTGCAGATTTTAGATTTTGTAGCTCTGATTTTGTGGTCTATAGTCCAGGTGATTTTCAATAAAATTGAATTTTACTACAAAATGTGTAGAAATATTCTAACGATCCAAATGCCCGTTGGCATGACAATTACAGGTCTCAACGCCTATTGATAGAGGTATCAACCATCGGAATCGGAGCACAATTGCAGATTTTCGATTTTGTAGCTTCGATTTTGTGGTCTATAGTCCAGGTGATTTTCAATAAAATTGAATTTTCTACAAAATGTGTAGAAATATTCTAACGATCCAAATGCCCGTTGGCATGACAATTACAGGTCTCAACGCCGATTGATAGAGGTATCAACCATCGGAATCGGAGCACAATTGCAGATTTTAGATTTTGTAGCTCTGATTTTGTGGTCTATAGTCCAGGTGATTTTCAATAAAATTTAATTTTACTACAAAATGTGTAGAAATATTCTAACGATCCAAATGCCCGTTGGCATGACAGTTACAGGTCTCAACGGCTATTGATAGAGGTATCAACCATCGGAATCGGAGCACAATTTCAGATTTTCGATTTTGTAGCTTCGATTTTGTGGTCTATAGTCCAGGTGATTTTCAATAAAATTGAATTTTCTACAAAATGTGTAGAAATATTCTAACGATCCAAATGCCCGTTGGCATGACAATTACAGGTCTCAACGCCTATTGATAGAGGTATCAACCATCGGAATCGGAGCACAATTGCAGATTTTCGATTTTGTAGCTTCGATTTTGTGGTCTATAGTCCAGGTGATTTTCAATAAAATTGAATTTTCTACAAAATGTGTAGAAATATTCTAACGATCCAAATGCCCGTTGGCATGACAATTACAGGTCTCAACGCCTATTGATAGAGGTATCAACCATCGGAATCGGAGCACAATTGCAGATTTTCGATTTTGTGGTCTATAGTCCAGGTGATTTTCAATAAAATTGAATTTTCTACAAAATGTGTAGAAATATTCTAACGATCCAAATGCCCGTTGGCATGACAATTACAGGTCTCAACGCCTATTGATAGAGGTATCAACCATCGGAATCGGAGCACAATTGCAGATTTTAGATTTTGTAGCTCTGATTTTGTGGTCTATAGTCCAGGTGATTTTCAATAAAATTTAATTTTACTACAAAATGTGTAGAAATATTCTAACGATCCAAATGCCCGTTGGCATGACAGTTACAGGTCTCAACGGCTATTGATAGAGGTATCAACCATCGGAATCGGAGCACAATTTCAGATTTTCGATTTTGTAGCTTCGATTTTGTGGTCTATAGTCCAGGTGATTTTCAATAAAATTGAATTTTCTACAAAATGTGTAGAAATATTCTAACGATCCAAATGCCCGTTGGCATGACAATTACAGGTCTCAACGCCTATTGATAGAGGTATCAACCATCGGAATCGGAGCACAATTGCAGATTTTCGATTTTGTAGCTTCGATTTTGTGGTCTATAGTCCAGGTGATTTTCAATAAAATTGAATTTTCTACAAATGTGTAGAAATATTCTAACGATCCAAATGCCCGTTGGCATGACAATTACAGGTCTCAACGCCTATTGATAGAGGTATCAACCATCGGAATCGGAGCACAATTGCAGATTTTCGATTTTGTGGTCTATAGTCCAGGTGATTTTCAATAAAATTGAATTTTCTACAAAATGTGTAGAAATATTCTAACGATCCAAATGCCCGTTGGCATGACAATTACAGGTCTCAACGCCTATTGATTGAGGTATCAACAATCGGAATCGGAGAACAATTGCAGATTTTCGATTTTGTGGTCTATAGTCCAGGTGATTTTCAATAAAATTGAATTTTCTACAAAATGTGTAGAAATATTCTAACGATCCAAATGCCCGTTGGCATGACAATTACAGGTCTCAACGCCTATTGATAGAGGTATCAACCATCGGAATCGGAGCACAATTGCAGATTTTAGATTTTGTAGCTCTGATTTTGTGGTCTATAGTCCAGGTGATTTTCAATAAAATTGAATTTTACTACAAAATGTGTAGAAATATTCTAACGATCCAAATGCCCGTTGGCATGACAATTACAGGTCTCAACGCCTATTGATAGAGGTATCAACCATCGGAATCGGAGCACAATTGCAGATTTTCGATTTTGTAGCTTCGATTTTGTGGTCTATAGTCCAGGTGATTTTCAATAAAATTGAATTTTCTACAAAATGTGTAGAAATATTCTAACGATCCAAATGCCCGTTGGCATGACAATTACAGGTCTCAACGCCGATTGATAGAGGTATCAACCATCGGAATCGGAGCACAATTGCAGATTTTAGATTTTGTAGCTCTGATTTTGTGGTCTATAGTCCAGGTGATTTTCAATAAAATTTAATTTTACTACAAAATGTGTAGAAA